>JAODGC010000011.1:0-132416 GCA_027574925.1 Ecitoglossa quadriceps
AACATACAGAACGATCCGATCCGATCTTTTGGCGAAGAATACATTTTTAAAAGAAATTTATTCCTGTTTTTTCTTGTATTTGATCCATGTGTCTCTGTTGTTTCCTACACAAATATCATTACAATATTGAAAAAGTTGTTCTGCTCACAAATGACAAATTATCTAATAAACTGATCCACGGATGAGCCAGCAAGATTTTCCAAGTTTCCCATTTGATGACTTCCTTTACATTATTATACAATAGAAATTAAAAAAAAATTCATCTCATAGACTATATAATATACTATTTTTCTCAGTAGTACGATAATAATAAGTATTTGAAATTCACATGTCGTTTCAGATGAATCAAAAAGAAAATCAACCAATGAATATGCAAATGAAGTAAAACTTCAATTGATTCTTGTGGTTTGGCATGCGCAACTAAAAATAGCTTCATTCACGATTCCAAACGTATTAATATTCTAATATTTATCTACACATTACTTCCCTTTCGTTGTACTAATTTCAGAAATCAATACATTCACCATTCAGCTTGTAATTATATGTAATGACATATAAGTATAACAGAAAATATACTATTTGCACTATGCCTGTCAGCAACGATTGCAAAGAAGTCACTTAGGATAATTTGCAGTCCGCAAACTGATGTTTGTTTTCCATGCTTGCGATACGTGTGCTCCGTGTGTCTGTCGTATAATAAAATTGTTACATTCTGGAGTCGCCGGCACGTCGCGTCGTTGCCATCCCACGCTTTCCACTTTTCCACCAGTTGCATTTTGACTGGCGGCGGACGAGGGCGGCTTCAATCGCGGGCTTTGCGCGTCCTTTCGAATGTCTTCGTGCGTGCTCCATCCTGGTGACAAATATTCTCAACTGCTTAGATCAAAATAGGATAAAACAAAATGGCTGAGGGTAGGAAAAAAAAAATCATCTCTTGGTATTCATTGAAAAATAATAACAAGTCGAGAAAATGTGTTGGACTTAACTTATTTTCAATTTATTTCGATAGATGTATTTCTTTGAAATTAATTCTCTACAAGCACTTATAATATTCTCCCTTAGTTGTTTTGCAAATTGCAATTTGCAACTTTAATTTATCGTTGCAGATGTTCCTTGTGTTTTGGCGTTGCTTAAAATAGGCGAAAATCATAAAGTGACCTATAAAATCGTTTAACGAATTAATTACGCGTGATTAGAAGCAAGCGACTAAATTATCCACTGACTGAAGAGGGCGCAGGAACGTCTTCGGCATACGTCCACCAATGTCCGGGAGCAAGCGGGACGATCGTTACGGACACATGTTGGATTATTATGTTTACGCCTTGTCCTTAAAATAGCTTCCTAGTAAATGTCACTGTTTATCAACAATTTGCTATTACTCTGACCAATACATTAAACGCAATCAATAAGGAGTTTGGCTAAAAATAATATTTATTTTATCATGCCGTATTTTCAAAATAATATTTTGATGCAAAGTAATAACATAACATAAACTAAATATTGTTTATTATCCTAAATGGTCGACGGCTCCAGGATATAGTAAAGATTTCGAGGGCATATTTTAGCTTTTCGGAAGTTAATAGTTATCAAAAATTTGCTTTTGTTGGGATTAACTTTTCCATAAAATCAAACACCCGAAATCACTAAACCGGTAGTAGTTAGTATGCAAAATTCAATTTACATGAAATGCATGTCACTTTGCACATGACACTGACCTAATTGCAGTAATATATCCCAATGATGTTGGCAGAATTTCTTGCAAGCTGCTAATGGCTTGCGGTTATTGCAAACACGTGCAGTAGCAAGACTATGCAAATACTTTCCACACTGCCATCAATATTAAATTATCAAAAATTAATTAAAAGTTATCGAAATATAAATAATAATACCAGAATGGTATTGCTAAAAGTAATAGCTCCACATAAATCTAGCAATAATTGTTAGATTCGAAATAAAACATATTTCATTTGACCTTTTCTAACAATTACAGTAAATACATATGACTTTTATGCTGAAATTCATACTTCTCTTATAGAATAAAATTAAGCCGAATGAATGGAGTTATTACGCTATTAATTAACTAAAATGCTTTATTGTGTACCTTGCACCGCATGTGGTTGTATTATGTCAGCTAGAATATTCTGCTCACATAAAAATACTAATTTTATTTTTAATATACCTATGACATTAATAAAAAGTGACACAAGATCTAAAAATATCCCACTTTTATTCATATTTCCCATCAACCAGTTCTCGGCTTTCTTTTTCGACATCCCGTGCTCTAAACAAAATAATACGAGTCCATACTTTGTCGAGAATCAATAGGTAGAGCTAATTACTTTACTGATAATGCCACCAATCATCCGTCATACACTGTGCCAAACACAGTCGAGCAGTGTAAGTGCAAGATTAAAAAATGAATTAATGGGTCATAGCTTGCAATAGCATGATCGTATTACATTGCCTAGGGCAACTCTCTTGGTATTATTTTTCAAATGAAATCATACAAACACAGCCAATACCTCTGCTTTAATTGAATTGTTCATGAGTTGCGTTTGGACACAATGGCATGTTAGTTCTAAAATTGCTGTCTGATAACGTGTACTTCTGGGTAGCGATGATACAATGCTTTCTGTGGTTTCCAACTGGTTTCCATTTATTCCGAAATAGTTCTTGTCAATTCAGTTGGGCGCACAACGGAGGTGCAATCATGACTAGTGAACCAATTCTCTCTGTTAGTGGAGGACAATATGCAAATGCAATTCAATTACAAATACTTTGTGTGAGAGGCAACTATAAATAGTTTTATAATTTCTGATACGTTGAGATATATGCATTCATAGTATGAAAAGAAGAAATAACCTAAAAGGTGTTCTTTCGAGAAAATTTGCTCTTTTATCTTCTCTGTCAAGTTTTATCTCCAACAAGTAAAAAACTTCCTACTACGAGCTGTAAGCACTCAGATAAGGTCAATGGTTAACACCTCTTATTTCCTTGGTAAGTCATATTGTATGTATATCATATTTATTTTTTACTTAGGAAACGATGTGGAACTAGAAGATATGTTCCGAAAGTACTGCGCCCGTTTGAAGCACTCCCTTTTCATGTCATTCGTGATCGTCGCAACTCTAGTATGCCTCGGCTGTTTGATTGCCGAATGTGTGCTACACGCAGAGGTAACATCATCAATTCTTCTTTTCTCCTCTTGTTACGATTTGAACATCGCTTATCAACTTGCAATAATGCCAGCCTGCTACGTTGTATTTTTCAGGAGTTACAAAATCATATTCCGTCTGTCATCCACCTCAGCGTCGTCAGCGTCGTACTCATTTGCATCCTGGCAGGATCACAAGTGAAGCAATTGCGATATATGCCAGCATGGACTCTCTCTGTATCCACGTTGATTCTGTCGTTGATGTTTTCCACTGCGTTATTACTTGCTGAGCGGCATGTCTATATGCCATTATTTGCACTTTTTCTGGCTCTACATACCATGCTTCCCATATCTCGTTTGCTGGCGGGAGTTATGTCTACGATCATAACGATTATTCATTTATCAATGTCAGTCGCTATGCGGTATAACTCAGGTGTACCCTATGCAAAAGAGGTAATTTATTGGGGTTATTTTATCCCCTACCTATCAAATTAGTGTAGTTAGATAGCAAAACTATGGTCCAATTAGAGAGAGAAATTTATTTCTGCATTCCGACATTTATTCATCAATTTTAGTGAAAACATTTTAATTTTATATTCCATTTAAATCCACTCAAGTCCATTGTACTTGTAAACTTGCAATTTCAATATTCCATTAAAACCCAGTTGTAATTTCAGTAATTAGTTCTCAATCATACTCACACTATATTGATGTAGATTAAACCCAACATTGAAAGCTTCAGTAGGCAGTATGCACCTGCATTAGCAACTGTTACCTTTGACGATATCAGGACCTAAGTCAATTTCACGTTGGCTTATTAGCTAGGACTATCTCTTGCTGAAAGGACACGGAGATATGCTAAAGGATTGCATATCCTGATTGTAGTTTGCCCATAGTTCAACTGGTTGTAGTGTCAGATTGGAAATCCACGGTCAATTACTAATTGTCTCAAATGATTGTATGTGCAATTTCCAGTTGCTTTCCGAAATATTAGTGCTGATCACAGCCAGTTGCACTGGATTGTACTATCGCTACATGACGGAGGCTGCGCATCGGCGGATGTTTGATACAATATTGAAAAGTGTCGAGTCACGTCTTCAGCGCGAATGCGAGACGGAGCAACAGGAGAGTCTCGTCTTGAGCGTTCTACCTGCCAACATCACAGAGGAAGTAAGTTTTAGATGTGACAACATTATTAGTGATTCCATTGTCATTAATCCTTGCAAATGCTTTGAAGATATGAAAGAATTAGCTTTGGCAGATAAAGAAATTAAGGAACAAAACATTTTTGTTCCCATCCCCAAATACAAAAATTTAAGCTCCATCGCTTTGTGATCCTTTATTAACCTAAATTATTGTAATTAATTTGTGAATTGGATCTCTAATTTATAGAATGCTTTATGCCAAAAATAAGAAAAACAAAAATATGATTTATTTGATGATTTTGATTGAATTTATTTTAAATCAGTACCATGAATCATCTATATGCTTTCTGTTATCTACACTGGACATTATTGCAATCAATTTTGAGAATCAATCTGAAAATTAATCATACAACCAGCAAGAAAAAAGCACATTGCCCATCCTTTAAATCAATACACTACATGTCTCAATATATTGCATCCGTAAGTAAATCGAATGTCGTAAATATTCAGGTCAAGCGTAAAATGTTTGAAGACCACAGTCAGCAGAGTTTCCACGAAATGCATGTACAACGTCACAACAACGTCTCAATTCTGTATGCGGATATCGTCAATTTCACTCCATTATCCGAGCAACTTAGCGCATCCGAGCTGGTCAAAACACTGAACGAACTCTTCAGTCGCTTCGATAAACTAGCGCAAGTAAGTTCATTACTGTCTCCATCCATTATTAATAATGTTTACGTCGCCCAGAAGCTATTTACGACAGGAAATAACGATGGTGTTGTTTTTTTTTTACTCCATAACTGCACAGAAGACACTAAATGGAAATAAAAATGTTTTCTAACCTTAGCTAGTCTACCTCATAGCTTTGTTTTGTTCACCAACATGCGCTAATTTGAAGTTGGCTAATAAATGTTACAGGAAAATCAATGCATGCGGATCAAAATCCTGGGGGACTGTTACTACTGCGTTTCCGGTTTACCTATATCACGGCCTCATCATGCCTATAACTGTGTCAACATGGGTTTACAGATGATTGAAGCAATAAGGTAGTTGGTTTAATAAACAAAAGGACATTTTAATAATGCAATTTAAATAATCTACGGTATATTTAGTTATAGCAAGTCTCTAAATTTAGTCCTTATTGCATCTTGTTTTGGCAGTCACCATATCCTGACAACCCAACACTAAACATAATTTTATCTACCCAAGTTTCAACATCCACGCTGACTTCATTACACATCAACATGCGCATGATGCAGACAGTAAATTGAATTTTGTTTAACTCGATTTGTAAAGATTCGTACGAGATGCAACAGGAATCAAGGTTGACATGCGAATAGGAATTCACAGCGGCAATGTGTTGTGCGGCCTGCTAGGGCTCCGGAAGTGGCAGTACGATGTGTGGAGTGACGATGTTACACTTGCCAATCACATGGAATCAGGCGGCATCGCTGGGTAAATACCATGATACCAATACCACCAATACCACACAGTTGGTGTTTATTTATTTAGCTATCATTTGATTTTGAATGCGGGTATTATCAATGATCACACAATGGGCCGCCGTTGGAAAATTCGACAGGATTTTCTAACGACCCCCTGTGTGTTTGACAGCTGAATTTTCATTCGGATATACTTATAACTGACTAGGGGAGATTTATTGTTTGATTCGAGGCAAAGAAAAAGAAGTGTAGAAGGTGTTGGCAGAGGGAAAAAATGATTTTGTCTTTTACTCTATTGCAAAACCCAACATTCATCTGGTTAAGGATGTCAGAATTAAATTCTGAATTTTATAATGATTCTGGAATAGCACACGCATGATTTGGATTATTTTAATTAATTTCTGTAGGCGTGTTCACATCACGAAAGCGACGCTTCTGGAACTGAATAATCGATTTGAGTATGAACCTGGCGATGGCATGTTGAGGAATTCATATTTGGCTGATCACAAAATAGAGACGTTTCTTATTATTCCACCAAAAGTAAGTAAGATAATCTTACTACATGAATCATACTTCTTGAATTATACTCAATTTAATGCGAGAAGAACAAAATAGTTCTCCGAGATTGACCCAAGTGGAGGCACCTTAATTAATAAACCACTTACTACGGTTCATTGATGACGTGTAATTAATTAATTATGTCTAATCATGTAAAAATGATAACTTCTGCAGTACGTCAACCGCCAACTCTCATTGATTTCTTCCATATTTAGAAATTGGACACTGAGTCAAATGCAGGTAGCCGCACACAATTGTTCGCTGATTCCGAACGTAGCAATTCATTCTGCAGCGATATGCAGCAGGACATTACGCCGACGAGGCCGACGCGTCCCTCGATGAAACACGTTGAGTGTTGGGGGGCGGAAAAACCATTTGGCAATTATGTGGGACCTCAGTCAAGTGTAAGTAAGCAGCATCGAGCGTCCAACTTATAATAATGTTTGCTCTGCAAACAGAAATTCAAGAGCTTGGTGGAAGCCACACTGTTTCCTGACAATGTGTTGCGATTTGACTTAAGGTGAGTACAAGAGTCAACATACGTGGTGCTTGCTATTGACAAATACGCAAGGCAATAGGGTTTTAATGGTTTGTTAGTTAGTTAATGACTTCTTGTGACGCAACGTGAGCATTCCCTGGTTGAATAATTATGCTAAGACTGTTGTTTGTATTAATGTCAGAATTACCCAACTTTTATTTATTTTCCTCGTAGAACCCCGGCATTCAGTGTAATTTATATAAGTTGTTATTAATTATACTTGCCTGGGGGGGCATTTTTGCAGAGGTGAGCTAAATCCAATCCTTCTGAGGTTCCACGACAGCCAGCATGAGGCACGATATGAGTCTCAAGTGGACACAGAGTTTCTTTACTATATGCTAATTGCATGGATAATATTTGTAGTGATGGAATTCACGCAAATTATTATTTTACCTGCGTAAGTATTTCTACTTTCTTAAGCAAACAACATTGTATAAACTGATCATTCCTCATTCTAATTGAAAGTAATTTTATACATTGCAGGAGTATCGTTTTATATGGCACAATATTGGCTACCTTCTGTGTGTTATTAATGTTTGTCTACCTGACATGGGCACAAAGCTGCTGCTTTATGAGAAAAGTGGAAAGCGAAGTATCAGTCCGCTGTGCAAACCTAACACCAGCCGAGATTGTCGCCAATTCCCATGGCATCCGCTTGACGATTTTCACACTCTCTGTAATATTGATATCGACTACCGCTATAATTTCATTGGTAAGATACTTGTATTCTACATTTGCAGTTGTACACTCAAATACTTATGAATGATTTTCTGTGATTTGCCTCATAATGCCTGTTTTAATCCCTGCGTTCAGGCGGATTACAGCCCCGTCTCGCTGGAATCACTGCAATCGCTTCAAACCACGTACTTTCACAATTTGAATTACAGCCGGAATTTTACAAAACCGCTGATGATTGGCAACCGAGATCGATGGAATCCGCGCTTTAATAACACCGATGTTAATGGATATGGAAATTCAGGTGTCGACGGCGGCCTCTCATCTCTGGTCGAATACTTGCCGGTAATAAATCCAATTTGAAATTACTTTTCATTATAGCTTTCTAGCCATTTGCCAGGATAGAAAGGTATTATGAATTATTGGAAGAACTTGATTGTGATTTCAACTTTTTTCAGACCTACTTACAAAGCTCAATGTTGTCCGTATCTGCAATCGCTGTATTTCTGCGGCGCTCATTTCTTCTGAAATTAATGCTGATGGTTACTACGATTACAGTGCATATTACTACATACTCATACTTTCAAATGTTTCAGGAAGATGTGAATAACAATGATATGTAAGTTAAAAAGAAATAAAAAAGACTGGATTCAATGACTACAGCTTAGTTTTTTTTAGATTCGTAGGAATTCCATTTGTTTGCAAATGTAGTTTAGGATTGTCAATCGTGGTAATTTTATATCACATCCTAGATCGTCAATTAGAGTACACATCTCGCACTGATTACCTCACAAGATCAAAATTTAATGAAGAACAAAATGATATTGAACAAGCCAGGAATAAAAATAAGGTATCTCACTATAATTTTTCCTCTTCTTCTTATTAAATTTCATCTAACAGTAAAATGAAGCTATCCCTTCTGTCTAGCCAGCTTGTAATTGAGTTTACGATGTTAACAGATAATTCTGGAGAAGATTCTGCCGGCTCACGTTGCGGATCACTTTCTCACAACCCGAGCGACGCAGGAATTGTACCACGAGCGCTACATCTGCATTGCTGTGATGTTTGCATCGATTCCCAACTATCAAGACTTCTATGGCGAGAGTGACATAAATAAACAGGGTCTTGAATGCCTCCGGTTGCTGAATGAGATAATATGTGAATTCGATAAGGTAACTTCTAATATTCCCTTCTCATTTGCACAATGTTATAAATAAAAATATCCTAGATTTTGGACAAACCAAAGTTCAGTTGCATTGACCGAATTAAAACCATTGGCAGTACTTATATGTTGGCTGCTGGTTTACAACCAGGAAAAGAAGACTGTGAAGTATGTATATATTTATATGTATTTTAATCCATTATGACTTATGTTGAGATTAAAATTTATAGGAAAATGCAAAAAAGACAGAACATTTGGTTGTTGCTTTAGTTGAGTATGCAATTGCACTCATAGGGCGACTAGAACAAATCAATAAGGATTCTTTTCAACGTTTTAAACTCCGTTTTGGTAAATTAATTCACGTTTGGTGTGAAATACCAAGTACATTTTCAGTTATTTAGGTTTAAATCATGGTCCTGTTATCGCCGGAGTAGTTGGCGCACAAAAACCACAATATGATATCTGGGGTAACACAGTAAATGTCGCTTCACGAATGGACTCCTGCGGAATAATGGGCCGAATACAAGTCACCGAGAAAACAGCAGAAGTTCTCAGGGAGGCTGGATACAGTCTAGAGTGTCGGGGAGCAATCAAAGTGAAAGGAAAAGGGACATTAACAACATATTTAGTTAACACTCCTTTTGACGAAAGTAAGGTCTAGTCATGAATTTACTCATAATTCATGGGTCTTTTTTATGTATAGATGAACCACCTATGTTATTTACGTACTTCATGTATTATATAAAGTGATCTGAATTAATCAATATCTAAATGTGATGTGTATGTACACAATGACTAAAGTACAATATGAAAATAAATTAATGCGTATATCTTAATACACAATTAAATTGCCTCCCTACTTCTATTGAGTTCAAAGGATGCCAAGACATATGGGAACTATGCTCATTAAACTGCAGATAAATTAAAACTTCTTGTCATCCAGCAAATTATTATACTTCATACATGATTTTTGCCGATCAAGGGCTTAAATTACGTCGAAATCCGTTTACTAAACAGTAGAATGTATAAATAAGAACATGCCAATTGCATCGGTTAAATTATTATCAATAACGGGTCATATCGACAGTTATATATTAAATATTATTAGTGTTTAAGTGGCAAATTAGATTGTTTCCGCATAAAATAAGAGAAATATTATTACATATCTAAAACCTAGTTAAAATTATACTATTATTCCTAAATAAAACCAATTAAATTCTAAAATAGTGTCTAGCATAGTGAAAACTACACCATTTCATCGTCTTCCTCACGTTTCCGCTTTAGATCATTTAATCCATTATTGGATGTACCTTTTGCAGCCTGAATATTTTGGGTAATTTGAATTTTAGGCTTGAGCACAGTTTTCTGACTTTGTGCATTGGAATTTGCATTCTTAACAGATGCTTTTGGAACATTTACTGTTTGCTTATTAACGCCAAAATTAGCGCGTTTCATAACGTTTGGCTTAGAATTAAAGTTGCCTTTTGCTTTCTTTACATTTGCCTTTAATAAATAGTTTGCTGAAGATAAACAGTGTCGGTCTGGTGGTAGCCTTAAGCCACATGGTGGTTTGATTAAAGGAAGTGGAGTATTGTTCTTACTCCTTGCTACTTCAATAGCAACCTCTCTGGGTGGTGGCATTGTGAAGGTACTTTCATTTTGTAATTGTAATGCAAGTTTCACATGATCTAACTCAAGTGTCCTCTTGTTGGAGTTATTTGCAAATTGTCTTGCTTCTTCCAATATTGTTGAGCCATAGCGATAGACAAACTCTGTTAGTTGGAGTATTGTTTTTGGTTCATATTCTGTAATACCCATTTCCTTCATTATGGCCATTATAACTTGCCCATCTTTGGGCATATTTTTTGCTTGTGACATCCTTTAGATGAGATGTTAGGAACTAAAATAATCAGTACACACAATTATTTAAGCAAGTGGGCTACTAGGTTAGATTTAAATACAAGTTTAATGATTCAAGAGAAAAGTTCTGAAAAACTAAAGTAAAATTTAATTTTGAATGTGTTTGCAGAACATACCTAATAAGCAAAACCATAAAATGTAAAACAACTTCAGGCAAAGATACGTCGAATTATTCAACGTTTATCATCATATTCATGTTGGTTCTACGCGCGCAAACAACGTCAAGTACATCACAACCAGGCGCACCATCACGCATGCGCAAGGAGCACCATTTCATATCTTTGAAAATATTACAGAAGAAAATCGCGAAAACTCTAACCTAAGTATTGTTTGAATGATCGAATGGCGCAATTACTGAAAGGATGTCCTGTAGCTGAAATTTATCAGAAATTGTGTACCTTGTGTGTTTTATATTTCAAGAATGCATTAACAAAACATTAATAACATGAATGACAAAAATAAACAAATAAATATTACAAATGGAGTGAATATCAACAAACACATTATTCAGTTAGTGTGATCAAGACAAGTAGTTCATTTGTGGTGTGTTACTTTGCATCACATGCTAATGCATTTCTCCTGAATATGCTGTTGTTACATTTACGGCATATTATCGTATTACACAATATACTTGATATTAGGCACATTACACTTTTTAACACCAATTTGTGTCTGACAAATAACTGAGAACAGATCAATTGCCTTGTTCAGTTAGAAACAATCATAATCGTCATTTCGCTGCAATAGTATTGCACTATATTTACCTTTAATAAAGTCTACATAAATCATTTATGCTTAAAGTTATGTACTTAGAATACAACGTTTTGCATTACCGTTCATCTCTCTATTTTATACAATCTATTTGTGATCGCCAGCCAGCAACTTAAGCTTACAATATCATCTCGAGACAAATCGACTTTTAATTTATAGTAATATAGTAATCAGTTTAATTAATAATACTCATAATTCTCGTCATTTAAGATCATTTGTTATCACCAAACGTAAGAAAAGTGTACGCTCTGCCTGAACGTCGTGATGCTTATCATTCATGTCAAGTCCCTGAAAAATATATCACATTGGGACACATTGCAACTATCGTAGACATGAATGATTAGCAGAGTAAATGGCTGCTTGCTAATTAAGTATGCTTGTTAATTTAACGTAAAGGAAATCAGGTTAACCTAGGATACGTCGATGATAAGATAGTATAAATACGACTAATGTGATTTTTTTCAGCTATTTGTATGATTGTGATATTGTACTTGGGAATTATGTGAGTTTGTGTAGTCGAGCATCATCGAAGGCCCATCGGCGTGTTGCGAATGCGCGTCCACGTTAAGGTCGGTGGAGTCCGAGTCGTACTTGGCACCACGTTTAAAGCGGCCGTACAATGACGAATATGGAAGATTGTAATGGATTGCAGCTTGATTGATGGACATGTGACCAAGACGCACCGCCTCTAATGCTTCACCCATTGCGTCCTCTGACCAAGGCGTTGGATTTGACCGTGACAACTCGATACCTTCTCGTTTACACCTGCCATACAACGTACCTGTGGGAATGCCATACTCGGTGCTAGCTCTTTGTACTGATGTTTGCCCTGAGCGTATTGACTCCAACGCTTTCTCCAGATCCTCTGGCGTCCACGTCGTTGGTGCCGCATTGAAAGGTGCTGCCAATCTGATCCCTTCACGCCTTGCAATTTTGTACAAGGTGCTTGATGGAATGCCGTATGCTTTGCTCGCCTTATTTGCTGATATTGTGCCTGTACGCAATGCTTCGAGCGCGCAATTTAAGCTCTCCTCGGTCCATGATTTCGTGGGCCCTTCTTTCTTTGGTGTATCAATGCCCAGACGATGTGCACGCTGCCACAACGTCGTGGAGGGAATGCCGTAAGTACAAGATGCCTGAAAACCACACCTGATTAGTTTCAATGACACAAATCTAGTTATGCTTGCAGCTACCTTTGTCAAACTCATATTGTGATTCCTGAGTGCATCCAACGCTCGTTCCATATCTTCCTGCGTCCATGTCTTAGGTCCACCACCCTGCCGTGAACTAGTAGAATGTTCTGAATGCCCATTAGATTTTGTGCTATGATCACTGATTGTTCCTAGTGGCATGAGACTTGTCAACTCCGGTGTTATCATCATTGTCGTGTGGCTGCTTGGGTCTTGTCCATCATGACTGTCCATTGAATGCGCTGACATGTGACTATCAATGTCCAGGAGGGATTCGGATTCGGCAGTATACGACGAGCGGAGCGTTTCAAACTTTATTTCACGTTTTATCTCGATCTTTGAATCCGTGTCTAAAAAGGGCTCAAACGTGAACCCAGATTCGTTGGAACTACTTGAACATCGCTTACGTGATAAATCCGTCCGATGTAGTGACGAATTAGTTAACAACGTTCTCGTGGGCGAATGCTCCTGCATTTCAACGTGGCCGACAGGAATGGCCATCGGCGCCGGTGGGTCCGGTGAAAAATCTTCATTGTCCACTCCGAATTGCGAGAAAAGCAACTGAAAAGGGCGCAAGGATAATGTCGATGCACTACACAATTGTGTGAAAGTTTCACTTACTTGCCCAGTTAGCAGAGCATTACTGCTCATGTTCAGAATATTCTGTTCCGCGTTCAATCGTTTCCTTCCCTTATCATCATCTCTTGCAGTCAATGCTCTGTCATTGTCTCTGGCGTGTTCAGCATGCGGTTGTAACTCATCCTCATTGGCAGTAATCGTAGTTGTCGTCGTGGAAGACCCAGCATCTGGTTCCTTGCCGACAGCCGTTTTATCGCTCTTCTTACACTTTGATTTCTTGTTGTCGACGCACTCCGGCCGATGCTTGGGCGAAGAAGAGAGTCGTCGAAACTTGGAATATTCACCACTGACTGTCGACGTCGATGTGTTGCCAATATACACTTGCTCGTCCGGCGTGTCGCAGAGCCCCTTGATTTTTAATTGGTCTGCCGTTTTCAGGAGTGACTGTAATGGTAATTGAATTTTCAGTCATCGACCAGCGGAATAAATCTATAAAGGTACAGTACAGTAACGACTAAGTCGGCACAATTTTACACGGCGTCGCGACGCAAGTCAATCCCGCACGTAATCTTCATATCGCGAATGCAAAACCAAAACGAAACCAACGAACTAATAAAAAAACATCGGATCGTCGCGTGTTTATTACGAATTGTGTGAAAAGAGAATGAGCGCGTGTAAGGAAAAGGAAGATACGTAGTTAGGAGCGTCCTTGAACCCGTATTGATTGGAGCAGACACCGCATCACTTTCCCCCAGTGCGTGCCCCAGAGCCGCTTTGCCAGGCAACCCCCCAGATTAGACCCGGAATTGTCTGTACAGCGGGTGGAAGCGCCGCGAAAAACTTAGCCGCACGCAGCCGAGCGCAAACAACCCTGCGAAACAAGGATGGCGAGCGAAGGCGCGCTCGAAGAAAGCTCGGCAATGCAAATGCTCGCGTGAAAATGATTTCTACAGGCGCTGGAAAAACACCGAATGCACATCAACCACGGGCGCAATCGAACGCGCCATGCGTGCATGTTGCGCTGCAATTTACGAGCGACGAACGAAAAAATACCAAAATGCACCTTACTCGACGGACGGACGACGTGAAAGAAATGCAGGGGGCATAACAAAGACGTTGCTAATGCACCTGCCCGTGAAGAGGTGCGTGGCGACCGAGGAACGAGAAACGGCGAAGGTTGATCGGCCGGTTTCTCTTTCGCTTCGTTCGCATCGCCACATGCAACGTTCACGTACTCTTCCACGATTATCCGCCCACACATGCAAACCGCGCTCTATGCACGTCCACGTACTCACGCCTGCACACTTGCATTGCCGCACCGGCAGATCCGCTCACTCTCTCTCACACGGGAACTAGCACAGCTCAAAAGTGACTTCCGCGTACAACCAAAACTATTTCCGAATGAAAGTGCAAGCATGCATCGCACTGACGACTCCGACGATGCACCGGCTGCACCAACCGCACGTCACGCACTCCGCGTACTTACTCGTTGACCTCGGCGACCTTCAGCACTGCGCGCGAACTAAGACTGGACCCTTTTCCACTGCCTACAACGGGGATGCTGCGAGCCGCGATAGATCGAGAAATGCTCGGCGCACGCACTACTACTTCGGCTTAATTGGGGTTTTTGCGCGACATACACACGTATTCACATCCTTATAACTACGCGGAAAGTTCAGCGAACTTCCGGAGCGTTTCCACCGAACACTAAAGCTTTAAATTAACCTGCGACGCTTTAGTGCTGTGGAAAAAATAATTCCGTATTCCATTGTTTCAGAAAAAAAAAAACAAACTGAACTGTTCTTCTACAATCACGGCAAGCAGCATTTACCTCGTTTTCTATTCGCCGTAATAAAGCAATAAATGCAAGAGCAAAGAGTGCACAAACGACATAAAGTACACGAAAGAAATAAATGTTTTCCCTTATCCCTTCCTTGGTCTTTTTGGTCTACTTGCTTTGCGTTAAGACCACTTTGTTCATGTTCATCATGCCCCGTCTTCGTCGTGCGCAACTATTTTGTTTCTCTGCTCCGTTTTGGTTCGTAAAATCTTGACCTACATTCATTCTTCTTCACTTTACGATTTCACATTTTCCTTTCATGCACTGTACATCAAAGTTATGAAATTCGCTCTTTAAACTTGGCCCATAAAGGAAATTCCTCCGCTACTCAAGTACCGTTAGATATTTCATTTCTGATGTTGCAAAAGCGTTCAAACATGTTATATTAACATGCCCCGCACATAAATTGCATAAAATTCTGAAAAAACATTGCGTTTAATTCGCGCGAAGAATGTCTTAACGAGGCGTTGGTTTGAGCCCGCCCGCTTCTTCCCTGTTCTAAAAACGTCTGCCCACACTGGGAGCAACGATTGATTTTTTATTGTCGTGGAAATACCGATCGTCCCGCGCTTCGCGAGCACAATTTTGTCCTTTGCTCGCTATTAAAGCTTCGCATCGACAATATAACTGAGCAACGACTTAAGTGCAGCCAGCGTAAGGTCAAGTTAAATATAAAATAAAATAACATTACCATTCAAAAATTTCCATCCATGCTTCTAGCGTAAAGAGGAATAAACGTGCAATGAACAACAAAAAAAGCACCGTTTTGCCACAAATAAATTTTTAATTAATACAATAAGTAAGTCAGTCTTCTGAGCTGCGGTAACAAACATAAATTTAACAATGGCCGACTGCGAGCGTGCGGTGTATGGAACGGTCGGCGCATCTAATCAATTCGCCTCTCCAACTCCAAGCGAACCTCACTGCGATTGCAGCATATTAATTACATGTTTTTGTAGGCAGCAAGGTATTGATTTTCGGGTACGCTGCGCCACCTCGAAGACGGCGATCTCACTACAAACAATTTGCTTTTGGCGTTTCCCGTTCAGCATGATGGCGCCACGAAATAAGACTCGGGAGAATTAATATGTTTAATTCTAACAACTACGTCCTTAATTAATGCAAATCTCATACAGACGAAATATTGAAATATGTTAAATGTAGAATGTAGACAAAGTATTCAAAAGTAAAGACTAATCAGTGTCAATTTTGAAATAAACATGCAACATGATTGTTGTACTTTTATAATATTTATTGAACAAATTAATGCTTTAAGTGCGTTTCATTTAAAATAACGGCAACAAAATATTTACACTTAACACTGCGTAACAACTTTAATAGATACACGTCTTATATAGAAATTTCCATACAAAAAATCAACGAAACAAAAATTACCTTAAAATAAGAACTGTGTAAAGTTTGTATTATATTGAATGGTTACGTTGTTTGCCTGAAAAGTACTTCAACTTCAACGCATCTGCTGCACCTGGCCCCCACATCCAGGCAAAATGCGGGTATGCGGCCATGCGCCACGGCTCCAAGAAGACAGCACGTTAAACTCCCGAGTATTATTAATTCGATTTATGAATTTTAACTAACATTAGGTCTTACCTGTAGCTCGGCTTGAGAAACATCTATCTCGCCTTTGTAGACGAATTCTATGATAAACTTTAAGTCGGCGTAGCACACGTCCTGGGGCATTATGATCGTTGGATGTTTGCATGGATTTTCCATGAGAAGTTTTTGAAAATACGAAGAGCAAGCAGAGAGCACCACCTGAAATAATGGTGTGTTTAGTAAGTGAACCTTTCTCAATTTTCAACTAGAGCAAATATCTGCATAATAGTTGGTATGGAAGCAAAACTGTGAACTGAACGAAAATGTTAAAAAAGAAAACGGTATTTGCAGAGAGCACAAACTTTCATAGATACGACAAACCCAAAAATTGAGATAGGTCGCAAACTGGTTTGCTGCACTTTCTAATTTTTCGTCGTATTTAAAGCTGGGTACTAATCAAATATGCGAAACATCGATGTAACCATGTTGGATTCGTGTGTTTTATTGACCTTTCATCTATTTACCTGCCGAATTTTAATTCATTCTTTAACACTTTGAAAGTTTTCTTTTTGTAGAACTGGTGTAAATCTAACAAGTTAGATACATGTTTTAAAGATGTGTAATAGATTATTTAATGTACACATTACAGATAGAAAATTGATCAATTTAAATAAATAAAACCTAAATTGTTCAGTTATCAATGTTGATTCACTCATGTTAAATTTTTATTCTGCTTCTAACAACAATCTGCTTGTGTGTGATTCAACAAAAACTGAACTTGACTAATCAGTTTATCAGAACAGCTAATAAAAATGATAAATATTTGAGTACATTTGGTAACCAAAATGAAAACAAGACACTTGCTTGCTTCATACTTCAATCCAGCTAATGCACAGTACGAAAATTCAATACTATGCCATATGTTTCGGTTTCGGTTAATTTTAAGGCATCCTCAAATTTTACAGGCAACGTGATTCTAAACATCATTCAACCCGACACCCCGCATACGTATGGAATTTCCCGCCTCTTTGTAAAACCCTTAGGGGCTGCCTGCCTGCCTGCTCAACGCAGGCCATACAAAATTTCAGCTCTCCGGCTGACCTACCAAACGAAAAATTGTGCAGGGGGCTCCAAGGAAATTATATAGTGTGCCGCACGAGAAGGGTGGTGCGCCGCATCACACAAAGGAAACATTGGGGGGTCACACAGCTTGCGGAGGGTCGGGACACATAGGCAAACGGATGAGCAAGCGAGCGCGCAGCTTGCCGCCAAGGGACGGCTGCAGCAATCGGACAAAGACGGCGGCAATACTTACTTTGTGCGCTTTCAGCGATAAGTCGTTGCATGCCAGCGTCACATCCACGAATGCTTCGTTCTGCAGCAGCTGGTGAAACACCGATGTCATGTTCGTCTGATAGTTGTTCCATCGCAGAACGTAATGCTGACCAGACATTCTGAAATTGAAAGCAACCGTTTTCAAAACAGGCCTGCTCCGCGCCACGCACACCCCAGAGGGGGGACGGCGGCTGCAACCGTTTTCGAGGCTGCCTGAGTCAATTTTCGAGGAATTACAATTTTTCGCGCCGTCGGTGGGCGACGCTGGTATTTGAAAAACCTACCTCAGCAAGCTGCGATGGCGGCTGCAATAAGGAAGTCGGTAGGAAACGTCGTACTTACGAACATTGAACTAAAAAGAACTCCATGTTAAGAGAGGAATATAACGAGAGAAAATTGCAATGGCATGGACCGGCGGCAGCGCGTTCCACATCCAGAAAAGACTTGCTCTAAGTCCGTTCTTCGCTTAGCACTTTTTTCCTCTTCCATCTCCTTCGTATTGATTTTATTCTTTTTTGTCTGCATCTTTTCTTTGCGCGCGTACACACTCGAAAAGAAAGAACAACGAACGGCGAAGTAGAAGTTGGTGCTTTCGTTTTACGATCGCATTCGCTTTTTGAGCAGCTTTGCTTCTTCGTTCGACTTTGCTGTTCCCGCGCCTTCTTCTTCTCTTTGAGCCCGTATTCACACTTTGCAAGTTCCCGACATAAAAGGTTTCAACAAAATGTGCGCATGAGAAGTTTATTTTATTCCGGCACAGAAAATAGCTACCTATCGTCAATGCAACCAGGACGTGCCAATAATTATCGTTAAACACAAAAGCTGCGGATTCGTTTAGCGATGCGCAATATATGTAAATAAAGCCTAATAGAAAAGCATCAACCTTTCACCAACCGGCGACACGTTTTTCCAAACTGAATTCTTCACAACCGGCTGTATGCGATGTCGCTCGTAATAGTAGCTGAACAAAATAGAAAAGTTGAAATGGTGAAATCTTACTCAAGGAGCGAATAACAAAAATACGCGGAATAAGTTGAAAGAAGGAGAGAGGAAACGAATGAAAAAGCTAGATTTTTCTGTACGTATTTCGCATTGCAGTTCGCCGTCGAGTTCCGCACTAAACCGCATTTTCTTTTTTGTGCCTTCCTTTCAATACTCTTTCGCTTCTGCTTCGTCGTATCGTTATGTTTCTCGACTCTTTTGTCTGCTTTTCTGTCAAGAGGAAACCTTATAGATTTTTATATCCTTGCATTTATTCCTAGATGTTTTACGATTTTCAATTGCATTCAGAAAATTTATATTAATTAAGAAATATATGTTCGATACAACATTGAAAATGTATGCATATGGAAAATAATCGCCTACTTGTCAAATACCAGCAATCCAACTAATTATACTTTCGCACCAACTAAAAACGTGGCAATTACAATTTGAATTGCGGCAATTACGCACGCTCGTGAGCGGCTGGTTAAGTGCGTGGGAGAACGGCGCGAATTTAAATTTGAAATATCCCATTCGGCCGATATCGCTGCTAGTATAATTGTATAGGTTATGTTACATAAACGAAAGAATTCTGTGATAAAAACAAGCAGTTAAGCAACGATTTCAGCACTGATAACCGGAAAATATGTGTTAATGTCGAAGGCACCAATGTACATGAGATTGTCATAGTTTTATTTATTTTCAGACACTAAATTGAGGTGATCCTTCGCCTTGAGTGAGATGTGCGTCCAGCCGAATATGTATGTTCGTAACGTGTTAAGATACATCATCTTACCTGAACTTGAAGCGATTACAAGGAAGCGGTCATTTGAGTATTAAACACGCAATATTGGGGACCGAGAAACGGATGCAAATATAAGAGACGACCGTGGAAAACGGACCGTACGATTTCGAGAGACGGGCTCACTATTTTGTTGTGGATCAAATTCATTCTCTCCTCTCTTAATCGCCCTTGCTCTCTCTTTTAAGTTTTCACCGACTTCTCGCTCTTCAGGTACACGGTCTGTTCGGTGCGCCGAGCGCGCTACCCGAGGTGGCTTGGGCGAAGCAGCATGCTTGCCCCTTGCGTCTCGGAAAGTTTAGCGTCGAAAGCTCGTCAGCTGATTGGTTAAGCTCGCCGATAGTTGCGCCAAAACAAACAGCGCAATGCGTGTGACGTCACTTGCGCTACGCTCTTGCCAGTTGCGGGCGCTCCGCTGAGCTCCTAGAGGACGATTGCCGCCGGTCGCTTTTAGTCAAGCAAAACCATTCCTCGATTTAACAACATTTATGTTCGTCTCGCAAAAATACGAAATTATAAGTGAATTTAATTGTGATATTGATTGAAATTGTGCCAAAATAGGTAATTATTTCCTTTCATCGATTTTTATGGCTTGCTTTAACAATATTGTGTTTGTAAAATTGTGAAAATTCATGCGATATCAGAACATCCGGCGTGCTCGCCAAGCATGAGCTTTCAATCCGCAATATGCCATATTTCGAATTTTGCAAAATCTCTAATTCCGTGCGAAAATCATTGTTCTGTTATACTGGTAACGCGGTTTGTTGATTGTACATCGCGAATGTAGAGTGCGGTGAGCGGCACGGTCGGATCGCCATTTTTCACAAATTTGTCGGAAAAGCGGCCATTGTTGCACCGTTCCATCGCTTGGCTTTCCCCTGCCCCACCCTGAAGTGACGAATTTACAGTTGTTGGCCTCCGGCTTCGCCACATAAGAGTTCCACTTTTCTAAAGTTTATTTACCTCGATATAAATTAATCTGGAAATGTACGCCGCGTTTGCTACGTGTGTGACTGGCATTCTTTGATCGCGTGAATTTTTTTTACAGTACGAATTCAACGTTCTTCAATTAGGTGGTAATTAACACCGCGTTTTTTCCTTCTCAGGGACAGAATGGATGATGACCAACAGTTCTGTCTTCGATGGAATAACCATCAGTCCACACTTATTGCTGTTTTTGATACACTCCTAGAAAATGGGACACTGGTTGACTGTACACTTGCAGCTGAAGGAAAATACCTAAATGCACACAAGGTGGTTTTGTCAGCATGTAGTCCATATTTTGAAGTAAGTAGCCAAATTGATTTCCTCTTCACAAGCTATTTATATACACAGGATATTAACTCTTTGTTGTACACTTTTAGTCATTGCTGTCACAGAACTATGACAAGCATCCAATTTTTATATTGAAAGATATTAAATACCAAGAACTGAAAGCAATGATGGACTACATGTATCGGGGAGAAGTGAATATCTCACAAGATCAGTTAGGAGCGTTATTGAAAGCAGCAGAGTCTCTACAAATCAAAGGCCTATCGGACAATAGAAAAGGCGAGACGGAAACGAAAAAATCTACGTTGCCACCTCCACCAGCAAAAAGCCCACCCCCTACTGCAACATTACCAAAAGTTCAGGGTTTGACAATAGAACAACGTAGGAAAGATTCCGACGAGAATTCACGGGATGGTTCACAATCACCAGGCCCACGACGAAGGAAGCGAGCTCGCAGAAGAAGCGAGGAAATCGAGAATAACCATGATGCTTCAAATTCCTCCGAATCTCATCAAAGTGCACCCCCTCAAAACATTCCAACACCCGCAGCAAAAGTAACCGATGTGCCTGAAGCGTTAGATACCAAACAAGAAATCTTACCGAGGCAAAAAGTTAGTGAATCTGAGATTCCCGCCCAAGTTCCTAAAGACAAAATAGAAACACACTCCGAACTGATGCTTGAACCAAAGGCTGAATATATGGATGAGATGAATGAAGATAGTATTGAAGATTTGACACTTGACGACGAAGAATTGAGTAATATGGAGCAGATGGACGAAGGTGCAGGGCCTAGTCATGGCAATGTTGGAGAAGCGTCTGGTCAGGGTAAGTTTGTGTTCTTGCTGCATTTGTTACAGTTTTAGTTAATTCTATTTTGATTAGGTTTTGGATGGCACATGGGCAACCAAAGTCAAGATGAAGTATTCCTGGCCGCACAAGAAGCCGTTGGAGCACACCGCGACTCACAAGGTAGGATTTTACGAAATTTTACTAGGCTCTCTTACACTATTGTACAACAAAATACTGCAATTGATGAATACCATTCTTTGCCAACTTCATTACTTTGTGAGGTGAAGCAAGGATTGTGTACCTTGATATTAACTTGTAATAAGCACATTTTTGTTGTAAATTGGTGTTTGAGTAACTGGAGTTGGCATATTTGGTGGCAAAATCATGGTAACACTGGACTTTTCATCCTCTGATATACTTAGTGGTTGCTTGTTGCTTTTTCCCAGTGCTTGTGTAGAATTATAAATAAAACCATCTCACCCCTATGAAAATGACAGTATTTATTTTCAAATCTACGCGCACACCTGATTGTTATTTGAAAATAAGTACAATTTAACTGGATGACAAAATACTTACTGCGAAGGTAGGAGAAGGGAGAGTTGGTTCAATGAATCGAAATGTAATCGCAACTCTTATCACATGTTTATGGGTTTACATTTTGGTTCAATTCAAAGGATGATTATCAATGTGTTATGTCACTTGCTCCATTTAAATTCCGTTGAGATTAAGCGTGGTCACATTGGAGTCATATAAAGCGTGATTTTGTTATCATATGCCAATACTTGATATTTGGGTTTGAAGTGATAAGTAATTAACCAGTCTAACGGGAGATATGAAATAAGAGACAAGACGAAAATTGCTTGTTTGTTTGTTTCATCTGTATAATACTGTTGGCCTTCTATCTAAATCCTTCTTCTCTAACTGGTTCTTTGAACAAAACTTGCATGCTTGTAATAATGTACATTCTCCCAGGTCTTACTTTGGCCTAAACAACCTGCATACTTTTGCATAAATTCTGCAATTATTACCTTGATAATTGCAACGGTTTTTATACTTTGAAAATTACTTTATATTTTCATGGTAGGAATTTCAATATCAGTGACATTGGTTGGGTTGCAACTACTCTCTTGACAATTCGCCAATTGCATTGATATTATAAAGTGGTGAGGTGAAGAATTCGGTTTCCCAAATATGGCGTTCAACCATATTTTTGGATTATAGTACTTCTATAATCTGTTCGTATTCGCCATGTGCGCAGTGTTGCCTTTCCAAAAAATAAGTTTCCATAGTTTTGGAACTTTATTGATCTTTTATTATCTCAGTTGGTTTATTGAGATAGAAATAAATTGTGTGGGTGAACAGTGTTAGGAAATGTGCTTATTTTCTCTTGAATTGTTATTACATTTCTTCATACTCATTGTAGAAGAGATGTGTCAATTCGGAAAAGGTATACATTAAAAAAAAGTGCGGTGTATTTTTTCTTTGCGTTTATCATAATAAATATTTGATAATTTGTTGTTCGCCCCCCCCCTTCTCCATTCTTGTGCTGTGTTGTATAACTGTGATAACAACTTTTAGTTAGATCTTCAAATGCTACACTGAATGTAAGGAATGCCTCTTGGATATTTTTCAGTTTTTGTTGTTTTCTTAATTGCTCAAATGCCTAACATCTTAATATTTTCGCAGTGGCTCGTCAAGTTCTTCGCAGATGTAAGTTCCAGATTAAACTTGTGTATGACATATTCTACAAGTTTCGTTTTAATTTTATGTTCCAGACTGCCGCGTCTTCTCTTGGGTGGGTCTTCTGATCAATAATTTCTGTAAACATTTTGTGGGTGCTGAATATATTGTCTTCAAAAACATAATAAAATATGTGTACTGCGTTTTATTACCTATTCACAAGCATTCATCAGCAATGTAATTTTATATTAACTTCCATGCATTGAAATCACTACTAAATTTCATAAACATTGCTTATGATTGTGCCTCACGTATTATGCTAGGTGGTGGTATTTATGATTAATATTGAATTTTTAGAATCGCCATGTGAATTTGGCAATCAATACCAAAATCATTAATACTCCACCTTCCAACATAGGATCGTTAGCATGAGTGTCGTGTGAGAAGGCTAGCAGTTTCATCAAAAATATGGTTCCTAATTTCGAAGTCAATTACCAAAATTTAAGGATCGTGGTTGCTAGAATACAGCGCTATTTATTTGTAGGCGAACCGCAATGGCATCTGAGATTTACCAATGGCGCATTTCCATGCGAAACATGCGGAAAGATCTACAAACATCGGGGCAACATGCGTAGACATATGATGTACGAATGCGGAAAATCAGCACGATTTCAATGTTCCTATTGTCCACGAAAGTTTCATCAATTATCAAATTTAAAGCGTCATAGTGATACTCAGCACGCAGCTGTTTTCTAAATTACCGTACTCTAAAATATTAGTATTACGATAGGTTAATATTTGCTTTCTGCGTGGCGAAAATTCCTCTAGTCGAAGAACGAACCTAGTCATTTGTATAGTGTCATTAGTATGTAAGGTTTTGCAATTGATCTGAGGCTTCTCATCAACTAAAGTTGGGTCTACGAGAAGGTAGGTTTCCGAAGATTCACGTGTCTGAGATCATGGGGAGGAATAATGACATAACAAAAACTAATTGGCAATGTAAGATTGATAGTAAAGTCAAATAATCAAATTTGATAAGTAAACATAGGTCTGTTTTATGTAGACTTGAGGTAGATATTGTCCTTGATTGGTAGTAGACAGCATAAGTGATCCACTGGAGTCCTAATGTAAAGTTTTTTCAGACTATCTAAGTAAACATGTTGAACACCAATTCACGGAGTTGAGGTATACCATAAATAGTTCCAATAGAATCATGAAAGAAAATAACACGCATTACGATAAGCAGGAAGGACCAGTTGCACAGGACATGCGTTTCCATTGCTCAAAATGCACAAAAAGCTATAAAAACAAACGGCACCTATATAGACACGAGAAGGAGGAATGCGTTGATGTTACTCCTAGATTTAAATGTCCGTATTGCTTCCATCTGTTTCGGAGAAAATATCATTTATCTAGACATCTTATCAATCGCCATCACGAAAAATTGAGTTCCAATCATCCTGATACGCGGTATTATAATTGATACTATTAGCTCTTTGTGCACATTGAGAAATGATGACTGAATACTACAATAGATCATAAAGTTTGTAAAATTGCGTTATTTTATTATGAAATAAATCTATTATAAACCAGCGCAATAATGTTTCATTTTTGATAGTAATTGCTTCTATTTTCTGGGGGAACGGTACGATTTGTTTACGTAGCTTAGAGCATTCCTTATCATTATCCAGCTTAATTACGTAATTAGGTAACAAACACTTAGGCACACATTTACGAACAGTATGCTTCATAGATATTTTCTTGTAGGATCAGATTCAAGCAATTCAAACAAAAGTACTGACCGAGAATCGAACAAGGAGCAGCAAGAAGGTAAAGTGTTAAATAAATATTTGAAATTTAAAATATTAAATTGTTACACCACTAAGCCTACTACTTCATCTAAAATGAATCGAAATGTAACTGCACTCAATTCTTGTCCACAATGCGGCAAAGTTTACAAATGGAAGTCAACGTTAGCTAGGCATGTAAAAGTAGAATGTGGCGGAAAGGAGCCGAAATATAGTTGTAAATTCTGCGTGTATAAAGCAAAGCAATTGGGTAATCTCAGAGTACACGTTCGGAAATATCATAGGAAGTTTCTTCAGAATGTAACGTATTGATATGGTACTATAAAGCATTATGAAACTGTAAATTGTTTAAAGGCATGCTGATGAGTTTGATCAAATCAAGTAACAGTCATTTCGATTGTGTAATAACTGCAAATGTATATAAATAAATAGAGCTTTGAAGTATTTTCGTAGTAAATTTTAAATCTTACACAATTGCAGAAGATTAATACTATTTACGGCACCGGAAGCTACAATTGAGACTATTAAAAATAAATAACTGTGTTGCATTTTCCTTTGTAACTTTCACTTCATAACCAAAAGTACTATAACAATTCCGGAGTCACTCATTAATATGCTATATTCCGTAATGTAAGTAGTTACTTGGTGGTAGAATAGGATCAATTATTTATTTAACGTAAATACAAATAAAGATTATTTGCGCCGTACTAATAATATGTATTTTCAGCGTTACCAATGGCAATCCAATTGACAGAATACGAACCGTTGGAAATAGAATTTACAAATAGTCCTTGGTTTTTAGTGGCGGACAAACCACCAAAGAAGCAGGTGTATAATAGAATTAGAGGAAATTTTAAATGCTCACAGTGTGATCGTACCTATATACGCAAAGACTCTCTGCAGAGGCACTTGAATTACGAGTGCGGCAAGGAGCCACAATTTCAGTGTCCCTTTTGCCCGCAGAAATGTAAACGAAAATCACACCAGATTCGACATATCAAACGCCAACACAAAGATAAAATCGGCATTTTGGAAGAGAATAATCCAGGGCTGAACATTTCAAAAGACATTAAGACAGAATTGGACGCTATGGACGATTATAATTCGGACGTTAAGCAAGAGGCGGCAGAATATTAAAACTGACCTAACCAACCAGTACTTTATGAATGAGGATATAGTTTGTATATATATTATACGTATATGATACTTTGAGTTGTAATTTCTTTTTTTTTCTAATAACTTTATGTTAGTATTTAATCCAAAAGCCAAATAATGTTTTAGCTTAACTCGATGATTCTTTCATATCCATTTTATATATGTTTGATTACACATTTTCACGGAATAAGACTATTTGATTTTTTGCGACTACAATCTTCAACTTTGTATTTTTATTTGCGCATATTTAATATTTTAATTTGTTCTTGGTGGAGGAAATAAAAGTATCAAGGCGATTTATAATTTGCCAAATTATACCGGTTAGGTATTGTTTCGTTTTTTTAAATTGCTCATTATTGTTCAATTTCATTCATTTATAAGCGCTGCACTTGTACGTGTGCTTAATTGGATTCATTACATGGCCGCCTCATAATATTAACACATTATTGTACATATTTCCTATATCATTATATCGTTTTATTTTTATAAATCAAACCACCGCTTTTTATTATTTATCTAGTACTTTAAGTCAATTTACTCTATATTTTACTTTTATAAATAAGCTGTTGAAATATAATAAACATTTTTATCTATAAAATTGTACTAATTAATATGTTTTTTTCAGCTCAAGATTTGCGTGTTACACGACCATGGGAGCACTGGCCCGCACATTTGGCGTTACCAATGATTCTTATGCGTGAGAGCATGAAGAAGTCAATGATCCAATCAATAACTTCCTCTCCTCCTTTAAAATCGCCCAAATCGGCAGCTCAGCGAGAGAAGGTTGATGGAGTTGGGGGTGGCTATAGTTGTAGCGTGTGCGGTAGAATTTATAAGCTAAAGAGCTCGTTGAGAAACCATCAGAAGTGGGAATGCGGCAAAGAACCGCAGTTTAAATGCCCGTACTGCGTGTATAAAGCGAAGCAGAAGATGCACATGGCCAGGCACATGGAGCGTATGCACAAAGAAATAGACTATTCCGTGATAAAATCAGAGGTGGAAATTAAAGCGGAGTCAGACGGCGAGGTGGACGACAATTGATGGGCCAAATGTGATTTAAATCGATGGAATTGTTGCTTGATTTCTTCCAATTCTTTATACTTTAATTTTACTTTATTAGCAACTGTACGGCTATTCTGGACATGCTAACTTGCGGTGGGAATGTTAGGATTAACTGTTGAGTGCATTTTGAAAAGGACATTCAAGTGTGCGCGTTAAGAAGCTTGACGAGTGCCTTAACTAGAAAAGACAACCACATATCTGACTGATCGTTTAAAGTCATACTGCCGATTTTCAATAACGTATTACAATTTTATACACCTTCTGCTATTAAACATCGTCGTTGATGTTTACCATACCTACGTACCGTAACTAATCGTAAGCATTTTCAGCCTCAATGTTTACCCAAACAAAACCTATACATTTAATAATCTATTACATACGACATGATAATATAATGAAATGTGATATATGGGTGGTAAACGAATTACGAAGAAAATACCACATGACAGAACAAGACAATATTTTTTTTATAGATAACTGATATAGTGATATTTTTATACACGTTTACCTATACATGTGCCTCACAGTGTTAATTGTTCCTTTACGTAACTTTGGTATCAGAAGTGTTACCTATTTCTGTTTGCGGTAAAACTGCGAACGATAAAAAATATGTTTTACTACTATGCTAGTTATACTGTAACTTGGTTGCACTTGCTATGAAGAATTGATACTTGAAGCGCTTTTGGTCAGGTAGAAGTAATTGGATATTTTAGAAAATAATGATGACAAAAATTTTTAAGAATCGCGATATAAATATTTATGTGAAGGTAATGGTTATTTTTATATGATTAATATATCAAGTTAAACTGAAACATTGCACAGAACGATGAGGCAACAGGCGGCTTTTAGGGCATAAGAAAGGTTACTATTATTTACATTTAAATCTTACTTTCTAAAAGTAGATATTTACGTATTGGGTTATTCTTTCATTTTGTGTATTATAGAGAAATTATTATGTTTATTATCGCGAATATGCTTGTTTGTTAACAGTTTGGAAGGGCACGTGTTTATTTTCGGCGCGTGCAGCAGACACATTTAATTGCTTTATTAGATAGTAAGAAATCAAAATTGTAAAAGGTGAGGGGATCCTTTTAATGGCGCAAACATTGCAGCTTTTGATACAATTTCATAGAACAGAATAGTTCCAGAAAGCCGTTTTATACCTAACAGGACACTCAAACTAATAATACTCAACCTACGAACAATAATTGTGATTTACCATAACTTGTAATAGTTTGTAGAAATGATGCCAAGTTCCTGATTTCCATATTGTGCATACTACTTTATTTAATCATAGTGTTTTTTTTTTACAAATACCAATTCCGAACAATACCTTTGCAATATCAAGTTATGCAAATATGTATATTTTAAACTTTTGGACAATTTACAAAGTTGACATTGTTACATATCTTTTATATTATTGCTATTGTATTAAAAAGAAATATAAATTATTACCTCGTGTAGTTTGCGATTATATTTTTTATGAGATTATCAATTTTCTGTGTGACTACCTACTAATTTATTTTTGTTGTAGATGCTCACGCAGGCGTTAAGGGAAGGTGCATTTTATACAAATAACAACTCCACGAACATAACGTTGGTATTGTTTTAATTTTCCACTAATTCAGTTTTTATTTTTATTTTAGATGTCATCCTTTTGCAAGACGTTTTGTTAAAGCCTCCAAAAGTTGAATTTGTCACAGAAAACATAGGCAATTCTTTTGATGTTAATACAACTTTGGAGTTGATTACATCAGAAACGTCTAATTCCGAATTAGCGGAGAAGAAACTGAAACCCACAAACAATATTAAAGAGGAGTTGAGTTCGCACCCAGTGTGTCCACAATCCAAAATGAAAAAACTACTGACTTTGAAAAACATTCAAAATGTGAAGTTGGGATCGCCGAAAATTATCGTCACAAAGCCGCTTGAAGGACGCGGCTTTGCAAGTAGGATTATATCAAATGAGCGAAAGAAATTGTTTCTAAACATGAAATTGTCCGATTTGCAACCACGCAATAAAACTAACGCATGTGAAGAACCAGTGCTTAAGACACCTATAGATACGATTAGATGTTCCCATTGTCGGATGTTAGTGCCCACATCATTGTTAAAAACCGAACATCCAAAAGTATGCACAAAAGCGTTTAAAGTTACGCAGAAATTTGGCTGTGCTGTTTGTAATTTTCAGAATACTGACAAGAGTGAAATTGAAAGGCACATTCGACAAATGCATTCATGTTAATTGTTTTCTGTTGGTTTTATTTATCCTCATTAATTTTGTGTTGTTTCATATTTATGTTACTTTTTATTTAGTTTATGGTATATTTAGATAATCATGGATTATTTTATTTTTGTTGTAGACAGTTACATCGGTTCGTAGAGTATTATTTGAGTTACATTTTATTTATTTTCTCTCACTTTATGTAGTTTCGTTTCAGTAGAATTGTGTTTGTTTCGGTGTCAAGTTATGTTTTACTAAATAAAGAGGTATTTTTAGGGCCGTCCATCTTAGATCTAATTGAGTTTGATCAGGAGAATCGCATTCATATCCGCCATCCAAACATTCCATACCTGAAACACGAGTTTTTGCCACCGAATACCGAGTTGTACGCGAAGAAATCTAAAAAGCTATCGAAACCAAGGAAAATTAAATCTGATGACAAAACGGCCAACGGCAATGGTGCACCTTTGGGTGAATTGTTTATGTGCACTAATTGCACGAAATCTTATCGCCTAAAACATTCTTTGACTAGACACATTAAGTACGAGTGTGGCAAGGATCCAAAATATCCTTGTCCAGCATGCGAGCGCAGATTTAAACATAAATATGATCTCTCTATTCACATTAAAACCAAACATTCGTTTCCAATGTTGGAAACTATTCTAACTGAGACATAACTTAATTTATTGCGAGTTGACGTGGAACCTACTTGAGGCTGACAACTAGTTATATTTTAACTCATTTTTTTTACTGCGACTCACTTCATTTATAAGTTGATTAGTTATAGAATTGTTACCATTTCTAATATCATTGTATCTGCTAATTTAATGAATAAATTATGGCTTAATCTAAATTGCAAACTTTAAATGATGTTTGAAATTGAAATTGTTTTACTTGCAGAAATGTATCTCCTTGACTCAGCGAAAACCGGGTATTGTTACTTAAGATGTAGTGAGATAGTGCTTGATTATTGAGTTATAAATTAGAGTCAGTTTAAGCGTTAGTAGATACCAATGTGGATTCTTAGGAATAATGCATTTAATTGTGCATTTTTGTTTTAGGTAATCGCAAATCTTACGCGTGCCAAAAATGTCGGAAGAGTTATACACTCAAAAGTAATTTGAGGCGCCACGTCTTCTACGAATGCAACGTAGAACCTAAGTATCAATGTGATATTTGTTTGAAGAAATTCAGGTATCATTTTAGTTGGCGGAAGCATAATCTTTCTTGTAAAGATAGAATGCAATACATGTAATTCTTAGAGCCATTGAAACATATTTTCCTGTGATGTAAATATATTTATTTAAATGTGTGTCTATAATTTGTACCTAGGGATAATAAAACGCTACTTTCTTTTAAACATACTATTTCGAAAACGTTTTTTCCAGAAAACAATTCGTTTATTTTACAATTATTTATATTACTCGGGAATATAAAACGTAACTTTTTAAGATAGAATAATGCATTACCAGTTGTGTGTAACTTGTCTGCGTTAAGAAGCAAACTTGTTCTATCGACCTGCAATAAAATGTTTAAATTTTTTTTCTAGAAAGCAACAATAACAATGAAGTTTGCTTAGTGTCATGTTTATTTTGTTACCAAATGTTTGAAAATGCAAAGTTGCTTAAGAAGCATTTGAGGTGTGCCTGCATTCATTCTAATTATGGACTTAATGAAGGATTCTACATGTATAGTGAAGAATATTTTCAGTGTGTAAATTGTCCAAGGGTCTGCAAGTCGCAAGGATCAGTGCAAAGACATCTAAAGTATGAAACTACTCACTATAAATTACCCCATAACACCATGCATATATATAAGGCGAGACTAAAGGATCGGATGAGACAACATATAAGAATGGTTCACATATTGAATGGAGATTTCTTTGACAAATTGTTTTTGTCCAAAAGTTACTTTATTTTCTATTATATTATCTTTATTTTGTAATAAACATTACTTTTTTGCCTTCAGTATCATTTTATAGATTTATCTTTAAACGGGCCTGCGCTGATTGGGTATTCTTTTGGGTTTTTATTTTGCAGTGATCTAAAGAGTGTGTAGTGATTCTGTATTTATGCAAAAAGGACTGTGTTGGATTTTCGGTATAAATTTGCATTTGATGCAGTGCTTAAATTGTTGTAAAATTAATCTTTAGAATATATATTTTTTTTTACTTTCATTAAGGCAGCATACAATTCAAATGTATTTCTAATATGACTCATGTTTGTTGCAGGAGTGAAATGGATTCAGGAAAATAAATATATTGTGGTTGAAGACCGAAAATATATATGCATGCATTGTTCTAAAGCTTACAAATATAGTCATTCACTCCATAGACACCAAAAATATGAGTGTGGCAAAGAGCCAATGTTTCCGTGCAATTTGCCTGGCTGTAAATTTGTAAGTAAGCGTAAGGATAATTTAGCAGCTCACGTGAAAAATCATTGGCGATATTGGTCTACTACGTCTACAACTAATTAATCAATTGATTTGTACTCCAAATAGCTGCGACTCATGTGCTAGTTGAACGAATATTTTTATAGATTTATTTATATAATAAAGTTGATTGCTCATGTCAAATACATATTTATAAAATATTAACAGTACTGCATTAATTAATAGGTGAATAGAGTTGTTTCTTGTAATATCTGTACGAAGTGAAATAGTGAACAATAATGGGTAAGTCGTCTACTACGTGTTGCCTAACAATTCTGTTTGCATCCTTAAATGTACATTGGAGCGAATTATCCTTTTGCACCATTACATAGATCGTTTCTGTTTTAGGGTACAGGCGGTGTTTTATATGTAATCAGTGTGGAAAGACTTATAGTTTTTTGGCGACATTGAAGCGGCATATGAAATACGAGTGTGGTAAAACTCCAGAATTTTCATGCCCGATGACGGGATGCACATATGTGACGAAGCATAAGTTTTCGTTGAAAACTCACCTGAAAGCGCGGCATTTCAGAAAGAACTGAAAACTCTAGATTTTAAAAATGTTAATTAATTTTGTAAGGAAACTGTGCCAGCGCGAGTAGTCATAATGATGACACCTAGTCGTATATGTATATTACATATATATATATATATATATATATAATTATGTTGTGTGATTTAAATTAAAACACTACGGTATATCGTTCGACTTATGTAATTTACTTTTCCTTTGTTATTGGAACACTTCTGTGTTTAATGTGTTGAGTATATAATTTTTGTAAATAGAGATGTTGATGTAACTCAGAATATTTATATGAGGTATTGGATTTTTCTTACAATTATCCTTATATTATTTTTGAGTCCAATCTTCTACAAATTTCAGGTTGATTGTAAATAATATCTTCTATTATGTTAAAACATGGTGTGAGCTAATCGAAATAATTTTAAAGCAATAAGAAAATTAGTTTGTTCTAACTAAACCATGAGTTTCTCACATTCTAGGTTTTTATCCATGCAGTAAATGCACTCGAGTTTATAAACGTAAATCTTCATTGAATAACCATCAGCGATGGGAGTGCGGAAAAGAACCACAATTTCGGTGTTCCTACTGCCCATATAAAGGAAGACAGAAAATACATTTTTCTATGCATCTTTTAGCAAAGCATAGAGAATATAAGCATGAATTTGCGAAATATATTAATCATTCAAAAAGAAATTTATTATAAATTTTAAGGCATGTTCGTTCATTTATGATATATTTAGTTTTATATATTTGTCTCTAATAAATTATTATTTTATACGGTTTACATTAGTAACATGCAAAACAGAACGCTTTTATATTGGCATTATATGGTAAGTCTTTTTTTAGTTCTTGCTGGACGGTTTATTAACTTACTTTGTTTTAGGTGTTTTCGAGTTGGTTGCAAAGTGGAGCAGCGTAAAATCCTCGAAATACATAATACAACAATCCTAAATCCCGTTTAAAAATGATATCAATAAAACCATTTTGTACCGTTTTTGTTAGTTTTGTTTGTTTTGCATTTGTTTTTGTTTTACAAAAATCAGTTACCCTTATGTTAAGTTATTTCACACATCTTTTTATGTACATAAAATGAAGCTTTATTATGTTCAATTTGGGTTTTTGGTTTATTTTCATTAACTCACATAAATAATACGTGAATTCACATTCTTTATTACTGCAATTCATTCCAACCACTTAATCATCATCCGCGCCTAGCACAAGTCGCTCAACAATGTGATAATAATAAATATGAATAACATTTCAGAGTTTCTTGAATTGGACGAAATCATTGCGCCGGATCCGAAAGACTATATTTATGCGCAATTCGACAGCAACTCGAATGATTCAATAAAAAAGGGCAATTCAATGCGCAAGTTTAAATATGCTGTTGGAGAGGATGTAAAACCTGGATATAGCAGCGAATCGCAATTTGCGTGTCGTCATTGTGGTAAACGTTATCGTTGGAAGTCAACGATGCGGCGACACGAAATGGTCGAGTGTGGTGGCAAAGAACCAGCCTTCCAGTGTCCTTTTTGCCCCTATAAGGCCAAACAAAAGGGCAACCTAGGAGTGCATATACGGAAACATCACAACAATATAAACAATAATAACAACACCGTTTAGGCAATAGTCGAGTGCTGCAATAGTATTTTACGTTTACGCAACGTATTCATTCCATCAAGGATATAGATCTAGTAGTAACCTATTAAACCAAAACGCAGAGTACAATTAAATTTATTATTAGTTTAATTTAACGAACGTATTATTTCAGTTAAATTTTTATAGAAAGAAGTATATTTATATATGCAAAATTTTATTTACAGCATTTTCTTGTGCACAGTGTGCAATTTCACGTCTAACGTTTGCACTTTTTGCATTAATGGAACCAAATATTATTAAGTTAATTCTAAGGCACATAGAAGAATATCTATTTATTTATTATTTTGAAGTTGTGGTTTTATTTGAGAGAATTTAGGCGCTTTTCTTGTATATTCCATTTAAAATTTTGTTTCATTCCATCCTCCAAATAACCACAATTTTATTAAATTGAAGTATATAGAAGTTGTTGACATGTTTTCAGTTATTTGTTAATTGTTTTATTTAAAGAGTTCATTTATTTAACTAAAAATTGTTGCATTTTTCATAAATATTGCACATGTTAATTAGTAGTTCAGTGTTAGATAGAAATGTCCAGTATTTTAAACGATTATTTCTAATTTTCAAGATGGAATATTCAATAATATCAGTTTAACATTTTATAAATGTACGGCATTTAGAAAGAGACATTGGGTACAATATTATTTTTTATATTTGGGCAAAGGTTGTTTGTATTTTAATACAAAAATAAAATAGTTAATTTTCTATTATTCTTATTTTATATTTTTATAATATAGTGTATAATAGTGTTTTGTTTTAGACACGTCGCAGATCGCAGCGTTTTTTGAATGATATTTTAAAATTTCCATTTGTTATACTTAATTCTTTTTCATTTATTATATTTCATTTCCCTGTCTGCATGCACAATTGGTTAATTAATTTTGCATGTGTTCTTTATCTCTACACCTTATTATTCTTTCGGTATTATTTTCATTTTTAATTAAGCACATCTGTTTTTTTTTTTTCAATTTGGTTTTCATTTAATTACAAAAGCATTTTACACTTTGTTGTAGATGATGTGAAGCCTAAGGTGGTGTCGAAGGTTTTCCCAATTAAATCTGCTCGACAAGCATCACCACTTTATACCCGAAAAACTTTATGTAATGTAAAAGTGCCCAAACGTGAACGTACATCTTCTCCATCACCGAAGGATGAATTAAACACCTGCGTTGATTGTGGTCGCACATACAAATTAAAAAGTTCTCTGCGCAACCATCGCAAGTGGGAATGTGGCATTGAACCGCAATTTGAATGCTTGTACTGTTCATACAAAGCCAAGCAAAAGATGCACATGATGCGACACATGGAACGCATGCATAGTGATAATGAACCCGATCCATCACTGGTAAAGACCATAATGGATTTTAATTTGGAAGGTAAAGCAATGAAGGCGTGAATACTCCGGTTATTTTTTACACCCTCATCGAAAGGGAATCATTCTGACATGGATCTGATATTACGTTTTTATATATACGTATTTAAATAATTGACTTTGTTTTGACAATACGCTGATAATCTTTTTAAGGCTTTTTCTTTATTGATATTATAAATGTCATTGTACTTGCTCATCGTCCAATGTTAAACACTTGAATGACTTATTTGATTTTTCATGGCGATATAATAATTCTGTATAAGTCGCAGAACCAACAACATACTCTCCATTGAATTATGTTTTAAGTTTTATGTGTAATTCCAATCGGCCCTTTATTTTACATTTATCCACTTGTGAGGGCGAAATTGTTCTATTTTTATACGAATCTTGTTTATATTTGTAGTTTATATTCTTACAATAAAATAACTATGATATTCATTGCAGGCAGGAAGTGATGCTTTTGCCGTCTAATTTATGCATGTATTTATATCTTAGGCACCTTGTTAGTTGTGACTGCATATGAACCATCTCGCTAATAAATATTTTTTTTAGGTCCATTTATAAAAGCAAAACCGTTTGAGTGCGAAGTATGCCACAAGTGCTACGCCTCACAGGCGGCATTAAATTATCACAATGTTAGTGCTTGTGGGCGCGTACCAAATTTTACCTGTACTTGTGGAAGACGATATTCATCAAATACTGCACTTCGGCGACATATTCGATATGATTGTGGCAAAGAGCCACGCTTCCGTTGTTTTTTGTGCTCGTATAAAGCCTATCAAAAGATAAACCTTAAATTACACATGGAGTCAAAGCACGATATTACGCAAATATGAAAAATGTGTAATGGACAAATTTTAGTCATTGTATTAAGTATTAAAATAAAAAAAAACTAAGACCACCAATTATTACTTCGTGTGAAATTTCTGATTTGAATGGTTTATTAACTGGCTCTCTATTTCAGTTTTTAGGTATTAAAAACTGGTAATCATAAATCAAATAATTATTTCCCAGGTAAATTATGTCTTGAATATCTATTTAGATTTAGTGTTAAGGTGTCGCCGTTTTTATTCGTCTGTGCTTTGTAATTATTATTTGAAAGGAATTGGTAGATAAAACGCACCGCACAGTTATTATCTATTATTATTAATCTTGTGTTTTTTGTGCCGTTTTCAGATTTACCTTGGCCGCCGGAAAATCGTTATCAATGCTTCACATGCTCGCGGGTATATATAAACAGAAAAACGTTGATACGACATTTAAAATATGAGTGCAACAAAAGTCCGCGGTTTGAATGCCCAGATGTTAATTGCACATTTATATCGAAGCGAAACCATGATTTGGGAAGACATTATAGGAATAAACATGCAAAATAAACAAAAGATACATATTCATGATCTAAAAGGTTTTCTTCTTGATTTGTACTTCATGTACAGAGCACACGACTATTTATAATTATAATCACGGCAATAATCTTCTAATTGTTTTGCAACACTTCCTAGTGTTGTGGTATACACAATTAGTTTTTTAGGTTTACCCTGAAGGAAGGCAAATCAACTCCAATGCTTTTCGTGCTCGCGCGCGTAGAAACATAAAAGCAATTCGTCACGACATTAACATCTAAGTATAATAAAAATACGCATATTACATGCAGTGTGTCTTATTGCAAATCATACGATGATTGTAAATAAAATTAATTAACTTGTGTGTTTAGGTTCTATATTTACTATCTAGCTTTACTTCTTCTAAATTTAATCCTCTTAGTGAATATTATTATGTCCAATGTGTATATTGGTCAAAAGCACCGATGCATTTCAGTTGTAAATATAAATGTTGTACTCCTTTTTTTAGGTTCGCACTATGATGATACTTATGATTTCGCATACTTTATACGCAAGAAGCTGTACAAAACTAAATATTATTTATGTACCTGCTTGTAACTGCAAGTCTAAACGAAAATATAATTTGGAAAAGATGGCAGAAGTCAGCACAATCACACTATTTTATGCAAAGAAAGAGGATTCACTTTGAAAACATCACCGATTAAATGTGTATTACAATAAAACTTTGAAACTTCACATTTTTGTCATTGTCCTTGCTTAATCCTGTTAAATAGCTTGCGAATAGCTTAGTTCCTTCGTGTGTGCAAGTTCTTCAAATGGATTTTGAGTTTTATTAATATTTTTATATTGATATTTTTTAGATTTACATTGGAAAAATACTGGTGGTTATCAATGCCAAACATGCTCAAGAAGCTATTCGCGAAGATATACTTTGGCGCGTCATATTACATACGAATGCAATAAAATTCCACATATTATATGCCCAGTAGCTAATTGCCAGTATAGAACAAACCGTAAATACAGTTTAGTATTACATTGTAGAAGTCAACACAAGGTAGTTTTGCTGTAAAAAAGGGTGGTAGGAAAAATGAATTTATCATTTATGGGAGATAAAAGTACTATATAGTAATATTTTAGTATGAGGGATATTTTGTGCAATTTTTGAACTGATCACATAAATTGCATGTAAGTTGTGTACAATATTGATCCATATAATTCGAGTTCTTTGTAATGGTTTAGTATGCTATAGCAATAAATCTACAATCCCATGCCCACAACTCATATTCTCTAAATGTCCAAAGTATTTAATTTATATGCATGCAATCAGAGTATGACATGTGCATGTCAGCAGCGAAACTGTGATGTAACGTAATTAAAAATTAACAAGTGTACTAATTAGTATTAATTAGTACTAATGTCATTCTCTCTGAATAAATATTGTATAGAGTCATCTAATCTGTTTGCTTCAACAAAATCTACTTATTATACTAATATTTTTTTAAGTTGTTATTACTATTAATATTATAATTATTTTATCATTTTCAGATTTAGACTGGCCGAAGGATAATCATTTTGAATGCTTTACATGTCTGCGGGTGTATAAAAAGAAAGGTACTTTGGTCCGACATATAACATACGAGTGCAACAAAAGTCCGCAATTTGAATGTCCTGTGGTTAGCTGCATGTTTGTATCGAAACGAAATCATGATTTGAGAAGACATTTTAGGAGTAAGCACCCATATGAAAGTAAATTTTTTTTGTAGATATGTTTTTTCCTTAAAATACCTTTTGTCTGCTTTACTTTTTATTACTTTCATCATTAGCGCCAAAGCAGTGCAATTGCGATAATAAGATTTAAATGGTTTTGAACACATGCACTGTGTAATAAACAATTACATTTGTTGGGCAATTATTTTTATGTTTTTATCGTATTTTTTTCTTTGCAATTGAAGTTTTACTATTGCGAAATATAATCCTCCATTCGCAATTATTCTTATGAGATACTCTAATCTATTTGTGAATAAATTATTACTCTAAACAGACGATCGAATTTCATTGTAATCATGATATTGTGATATTCCTCTTTTTTTTAGATTTACGCTATGACGTCCGTTATGAATGCTTTAAATGCAAGAAGGTGTACAAAAGCAAATATTATTTGGCACGACATATCAAACATGAATGCAACAGAAATCCCCATATTATATGTCCTGTATGGAATTGCAAGTTTAGGACAAAACGTAAATATAATTTGGGATTACATTGCAAAAGTCAACATAAGGACATCATTATGCCAAAAAAGAGAAATAAAACTTTGTAAATCATTTGGCTTTATATGTTCTTGCATTTAACGCAGTGATTAAAAGTAAATTTGTTGTTCTAATTACAATACCTTAGCGATATTACATATAAATAAAAGAGTTCTTCTGAGGGGTAGACAGAGAGTGTGATTTAACTTAAAAAGGAAACTTAGGTATTTATATAGATTATTTCTGCTGTTCTGTTGACTAACATTATTTTAAAAGATTTATATACCTTTTGTAGTGATATATGTATCACATTTTTATTAATATGAAAATAATTTTTTTACTTTCAGATTTAGAATTGTTGAAGGAAAATCGTTTTGAATGCTTTAAATGTAAGAAGATATATAATAGAAAACATAATTTGATATATCATATCAAACACGATTGCAACAAAGATCCGTATATTATATGTCCAGGATGGAATTGCACGTATAAGACAAACAGGAAATATAATTTGAATAAACATTACAGAAGTCAACATATGAGTGAGAGTTCTTTTGATGAGTGGACGAAGAATGTGAATTCTGTTCACTAACATTTGGATACATTTTGTTTTAAATAATTACTATGTTGTAGGATAATATAACATGTAGATACATCATCATTATACAAACACGAGAAATTAAAATATATAATCATTCGATTTTGTATGTTCTTGCATTTAAAGCAGTGCTTAAAGGAGCAATATTACATATGGATAAAAGAGTGCTGTTAAAGAGTAAACGAAGATTGTGAATGAGTATCAGAAGAAGCTCAATTATTTTTGTAAATTTCATTATTCTGTTTACTAAAATTTAGATAAACCTTGTTTGTAATAATTATTACCTCAAGGGTAATATAATATATAAGTAAATAAAAGGTTTACCAATATTATTAACTGTTTTGTATTTTCTAGAAATGTACATAGTTCATTATTAGTTTTATTATTATTACATTTATTCTAACACTTTCAGATTTAGACTGGCCGAAGGAAAATCATTTTGAATGCACAAAGGTCTACAGATACAAAACTGATATGAGACGACATATCAAATACGAGTGCAACAAAGATCTCCACATAAAATGTCCTGTACAGAATTGCAAATATGCGACAAAGCACAAGTGTAAAAGAGAGAAAAAAATAAATAAATAATTTGGTTTTGTATTTTCTTACATTTAACGCAGTGATTAAAACAGCAATATTACATATAAGAGTTTTTTGGAGGAGTAGACAAAGAAGGTAATTCTGCTTAAAAAGGAAGCTTTGTTATCTTTATGAATAGTTTGTACTAGTCTGTTTACTAACATTTCAATTAACTGTGTTATATTTTCTAGGAGTATATGTGTTGCATTTATTATTTTTATTACTATTATATCTATTTTAACATTTTCCGATTTAGTCTGGCCGAAAGAAAATTGTTTTGAATGCTTTAGATATCTGTGAGCGTACAAAAAGGAATATTCTTTGACCCAACTTATAATATATGCGCGCAACAAAATTTCGCGGTTTAAATGATAAATGATTAAAAGTGAACTTGAAGGATTGCATTTTTGTTAGTCATTATGTAAGTGGCAGAAAATACTTCCAAAAAATCTTTTCTTTACATGTCACTGGTCCTTCGTATTTTTACGGGTCATTTCTTACAATTATTATTTTGCTAGCAATGCATACATAAATCACTTTAGCCTTAAAATTTAATAAGAAAAGCATGATTTATGTTTTTTATTACATCAGACATATTCGAATTACCTCAGAAATAATATGTACTTGTAACTGAAGGGAGATTGAATATGTACAAAGAAACAAAAGTTTTACTTAATAAAATGCAAGTATGTTAGGTAATTTTCCTAATATTTACAATAGATATTTTTTTTTTTAGATTTTCATTGGCCAAGGAATAATGTTTTCGAATGCCATACCTGCAGCAAACGCTATTCACGAAAAGAAACACTGAAGCGACATATAAAGTTCGAGTGCAACAAAAGTCCGCAGTTTGAATGTCCTGCACCTACATGCGAATTTACATCAAAGCATAACTTTACTTTATCCAGGCATTACAGAAGTTTTCATTACAACAAATAAGTTTTTTTTTTTTTTTTTTTTTTTTCATTTTAGAAAGAACATTTGAGAATAAATTTAGGGTTCCATCAAAAAGGGCGCTCTGACCTTATTGCTCATAAATGTATCTATGTGATACTACTATTAATAAAAAATTTACAATATATATATACAATAATTATATTGCAATTTAAAACTAACCACCCGTATTGAGTATGTTGTGTAGTTTTGAACTGAATGTGTGCATTTTCATTGACAAAAGCGCGAAGTATGTTAGATATTCTCATCGAATCAAACTTACTACAAATGTTTTAGGTTTTCGAGTACATGAAGATGGGTTCTTTTATTGCAATACTTGTGGAAAATCATACAAAACAAAGGGCTCACTAGTGCGACATGCAAGATTTGAATGCGCCAATAAGAAGCAATTTCAGTGCGTGTATTGCCAAAAATTTTTCTCGCGAAATAGTACCTTGTTAGGGCATATAGCTCACATTCATGGACTAAGTAATATTTGACCTATATTGGCTAGAAAATAATGTTTTACTTTCAACTATTTATTTACTGTGACCTATGCATAATATATTGTTGTATCAAGTAATACGAAGTAAATTGATTGTTAAATGGGTTATTTACGGAATTAATGGTTTTGGCTACTCGTTAACTGTTGCTCATACTTATTAATTATATTGGTTTCAGACATTTGGGTTTTGGACACATTTCCGGAGAAACCAATATTTGATTTTGTTTCACATAAAGGCTACATGTATACAGCAAATAAAATGGATGGCCCCAAAATGTAACAACTGGAATTGTATTATTATTTGATACTAATGCATGTGTTTTAGGTATTATCAATGCTGCATGTACAAGAGTCACAAGTGTCGTGCAACTGCTCAAGTCCCAATCAATAATAAGAAAATTATTAAACTAGGCAGGACAGATCATACGCATCCGCCAAACCCGTCTGCCTCTATTATTTGTAGATTCAAAAACAAGCTGAAATATCGAATGTGCATAACGACAGACTCAGTGGATGTCGTTTATAACCAAGTGGGCGATGAGTAAGACCAATTAAACCATGCCTTCTTCCGGTACAAAGCATAAATTTGTTTTAGGGACCCGGTCGGGGCTTTACATGTGCCAAGAACAAAAAATTTGTTTGTTGCGATGGGCCACTGGAGATACAGATATCAAAAGAAAAATACGATTACTGTTGACTAGAGTTGTAACAGTTAAAATATGTTTTATTTTAATAGTTACTAAATAAAAGAAATATTAATTCATTTATTAAATATATTAGCGATTACCTTGTGTTTACAATAATACTTTCAAACACCTCGAAAATATTTTCACAACAGATGAACTACGTTTTGCTAATTAATCTTAAAGTAATCTTAAGTAATACATTTTGCGTATTTATCATGCTGATGGTCTCAAATATGTAACTTGATTTTAATGTGCATAAACAAATATTATTCTTTTAATATGAACACTTATTCAAAATATTTTGTATCGATTGGATTTTTAGCTTACTATGACTTTGCAAATGCTTTGATTAGCGATGAATTCCAGAATCATTTTCTTGTACACGAAGGATATTTTAACAAGGTAATTCCAGGCATTCCTATGGATTGTTTTGAATGTTTTTAATTAATATATACTAATTTATTGAGTTTTAGGTATTATAAATGTGTATCAGCAGATAACTGTGGGGCAATTGTTTATGGGTATCAATAAATTTATAAAGATCTCAGATCATATGCATCCTTCATACACTGAAACTAATATTTGTAAGCCAATATTCCAAAACGCACTGAAACATCGTATTTTTGCAAAGACGTACCCAGTTATGTATAGTGAATAAAACTAAAATTAAACTTCAACTTGCATGAGTGGAGACGAATGAACCTTACGTCGTCCTAAACCGAAGAAAAGAAATGATTAATAAATTACGTTTTATGAAAGGCTAAGTTTATAAATAAACAATCACTTATGGAAATAAAACATAATACATGACTTTGATTTCATTAAAATTACTACTTCCACATAAGTTTACAATCTACCCAATTCTTGTAACGTTTGTGGACACGGATGTACAGAAAACCCAGAGGTCTTTATATTTGGATAAAAACAATATGGCCTTCCTTTGACGATACTAGTACACATATGGATATATAATATAATTCGCAATTTAATATTCCTTAGTAACGATTTGTGGAATTGACTTTGATTTAGTTCATTCATAGCTGAATCAAACTAAAATATATGTCTTTTTACATGATCTATGATACATAAATATTTTTCACATTATTATATGTATATTTTAAAAGTACATTTACACACCGATAATTTTCTTTGCAGATAATTCAGTTAGGAATAGACCCGATAATCCCATTCACTATTTGGTTGCACCCAAAGAGGATACATATATGTAGACGATACAGATGTTGTTTTGATAAAACGTAATAATTATATCTAATTTACCTTGTGGTTGCTATTTCATTGTTGTTTTAGGTATTATGCGTGAATCAGATATATACATTGTCGTGTAATTGGTCACCTATCAAGTACAAATCCGTATGAATTTGTATCCGGAAAAGGCAAACATTTCCATCCATCAGACACGGATGCTAAGATAATTTATAGATTTAAAAACCTTTTCAAATATAGGGTGTGCTCAACTTTGGATGCTTTAGATATCATGTACAAACACACTGCCAACGAGTATGATAAAGGTGTTTGTTTTAATCACATCTAACAATATTTGTTTTAGGGATCCTATTAGAGCATCACGTATACTAATGTCTAATACCTTGCTTCTGAAGAAATCGGAATGTAATGCCATGGTTCAACAATAATAATTGCTCTTAGTATGTCTTCATTTTAAATTCACATTGAATTTTTCATTTAATATGTTTCCCAATACTTCATTGCTCCCATATACTTGTTACGTTTTTATATCTTTTAGGATACTCATTAGGTTTCGTTTATCTTGCAATATGCAATTGATGTAAAAATTAATAAAACCATTCACAACTGTTTTCTCCTCCATTATATGTGGAAGTCTTATCACAATTTGTTTTCCAACAGGGATTGTAGTAAATACAAGATGGATATCAATAATTGTTCGTAGATACGCATTAATTATAATTAAAGTTCTCCTTTGTAGTTGGGTTGATACGGGTTTCTTTTTAACACACAAAATCTTTTAGGTTTACTGTTGTGCGATGAGCGTGTGCAATGCGCACACTGTGGACGAACTTACAAAAATTATACAACGCTCCGGATACACAGGTGGCAAGATTGTGGAAAAGTCAACACCTGCGAGCAATGTGGCTACCGGTGCAAACGGAAATACATTCTTAAGGAGCACTTAAAACTTAAACATAATATTACTTGAACGCTCCTACATGTAGCGTCCGATTAATTAGTACTATTTATTGTCAGTATCTTTAGTTAGTACTGTTAGAACGCTAGTAAATCATTTTCTATGTACTGTGTTGCATTACTCGTTAATAAAAATATGTCTACAATACCTCAAAGTTAATGAGTTGTTTTTGCTTTTTAGTGTTTAATCGCAACACGTGCCCGAATTGTGGGAAGCAATATCGTGCACGTTCATCTCTCCATCGGCACATTAATATTGAATGCGGCAAGCTTCCAGCGCACAAATGTCCGGATGTCTTCTGCGCGTATACGTGCAAACAAAAAGCAAACTTAGCGCGGCACATCCGTCGCAAACATCCTGAAATCCCTGTTTATATATATATCTAAGTCAATTTCTAGTCCTGTATATGAAATATATACTCTTCCTGTTGTATTGTCCGCTTGTTAATTTGCATCTATTAGTGTTGTACATTATGGCAGTTTATAGTTTAATTTCTCATTTCTAATTAATATTCAATGTGACTGCTGTAAAAGCTCTATTTAATAAAATAATTATTGATTTTTTTAGATTACATGGGGCAGCAGCTGAGGATTAAAAAGTACGTGTGCCATTGCAAGAAGGCGTATTATCGCAGCTCGCATCTGAGTCGTCATCAGCAGAACAGTTGCCGTAAGTGGAAAGCATTGCTACAATTATTACATGTTACTAATAACGGGGTGTATTGGTCCATTGTAGACTTACGATTTTTAAATTTGGAGGAGCGAAAGTTCAATTGTATGTGTGGCAGAATGTACAAAGAAAAGAAACATCTCGTCAGGCACATGAAGAGCGGCTGCAGGTTTGCATGAGGAGCGCGCACGGCTTACCAAAATTACTAGATTAATATCATAGGCACCATTTGAACTATTTAAGATTTGCATATTTTAACTTCAAACATGCTAATTAGTTTCAAGTATTTTCAGTGGTTGGATGAAGGGACAGGGTGTTGATTGTTTGTATGTTCCGTAGTTTAATTTGTCTCATTGTGTTTGATGAAATAAATAGAATTGAGATTTGGTGTGAATTATGATGAGTGAATTATTCACATTAGGGCAAAATGTAATACCCGTAATATGTAATTAGTTTATAATTCTGGAGTAAGTATGCCAGTAAATGTAGCCAGTTGGTTGATTAATATATTTTTGTTGCAGCATTGACATTGAGCAAGAGAAGGGAAGATCGTAAGAAATCCAGAGGGGGTATTTCTTGTGTCCTTTGTGGCAAGACATTTGGGGATAAGAAAGCTCTCCTACGCCATTCTCGTGGATTCTGCCCAAATGCAGCTCTATAATTACATTTTATTTTCATTTTACATTTTAATATTCCCATTTGACGTTAATTACTATGGATTATATTTGCTTAGTTTTAGAAACTTTCTTTAAACTCTTCTTTTTAATTTTTTATGCTTTGTATTCTCTGGGTTTTGAATAATAAATAAAAGTATTTTGAAAGAAATGGTACTCATATGCTTATTTTTTTAATATAATTGTTACTATACTGTTGAATATATACTAATATAATTTTTGTTTTAGATTCTCGGAAATTGTTCGCCTGCGACGTATGTGGAAAGTCGTTTAAAAGCAAATCAATTTTATCTAGGCATACAAGATATGAATGCCAAAAGGAACCATCCTTCGCCTGTGATTATTGTGACAGTCGATTGCACTTGAAACATTCTTTGACTACGCACATGAAACATGCTCATGGAATCAAGCTTTTGAACTCTAAATCAGTATCTAAATAATTTGTCAAAAATGTTGCGGATTGTTGCTCTTTTGTAAACCCAATGAAATAAATATATTGTTACTGTTTCGTTCTCCTCTATTCCCAATTAGTTTTACTTTTGTCATGCGATTTTCTTACTAGTGTGAGTATTTTAGTCTGGATGTGTTTACTGATTGTTGACGATGTTACCATGCGCCAATGTAGAACTGTAAAACATTTGATTTATTGTGTGTTTTAGATCAAACGCAAAGTCAACCCGCCAGCTTAGCACGGAAACCTATTTGTAGAACGTTGAACTACGACTGCAGCACGCAAATGTCGTTTCAGTGCCCGCTGTGCCCACGAAGGTGCAAACGAAATGATGTCTTGCGCGACCACTTGCAAAAGATCCATCGCATATTCGACTATAAATAAGAATGCGCTTTCGCGCACATGTAAATCAATATCCTTGAAATGGTGTGTATAACCGGTAGGGTAAAACCATATCATTTAGACATGAAAAGCTCCATTCGTTCCGTCGATTATCGTTTTTTATCATTTGCAGTAGTCGAAAGATCAGTGGTGGGCGGTATTTGACTACAATCTAGAGCTACAACATATTCGTGTGTCTGCTTTAATCATCTTCTGAATGTGCCAACAAATTTTGTTTATTTATTAACATATACTATACATATTATACCTTTGTGACATATCTTTATTCAATACAATAGTAAGATGTAACGTGGATTTCTTAAGATAAGTTTATGTGCTATATTTTAAAAGGGATAATAATCCGTTATTCAATTCTTGACGCATTCAATCATAAAGATCTTAGTTAATTTTCATAGACTGTTCTGATGAGTCTTTTGCACTTGAGTTGTGTGATTATGAAAATACTTTCAGAGAAAATTTAATAAAGATATATAGTAATACGAAGAACACGGTTAGATTAAGTTTGATATCAATTGTAAAGAATTAATTACTTTTTTAGGGCAATATAGGAATTTTATAACATAATGTAAGTATCATAATTATTTTACTTCCCAATACTAACATTCTTTGTTTTAGGTACCAGTTATTCTAAAAGAAGGAAACCCAACATAATTAAATGAATAAAACACAAATATGATTGTATTAAAGTAAAATAAAGACTACTCCTTTTTCCTAATATAGTATAATTTAGGTTACAGATTTTTATTTGGTTTAATTATTAACTTTCGTTTTTATGTGTTTTTTTTTTTTTAGTTAGAGATGTAATGTGTCGTGTTTTAAACTTTTTGCCGATTGCCGTAAGTGCATGCGTTTGCCACTGTTGTAAGCTATACCAAATAAAATTAATAATATTGTGTTTGTAGTGGTTGGCATCCAGGCGAGAAGGATGCGCACAAGGAGACCGAAGTGGACATACAGGAACGAGTTTGAATGCGGGGTCTGCGGCAAACAATATCAAAGCCGCAAGTCTCTCTACAACCACACGAGATTCGCATGTGGAAAGAAGCCCAGCTTCGTGTGCGATGATTGCGAAGCTGTTTTCTTTTATCGTCACCATTTGAAACGCCATAAGCTCTTGCACGTGAAGTAGGACGCATTTATGAATTGCATCTAGTCATTGCAAATGCCAAACTTTTTTCTCACGACAGAAATTCTTTGGTTTCGTTGATATCTTGCAATATGCGTTGCAATACTCCAAAACTAACATCTAGATACTAATTTAAGGGTATTTTACAAAATCAATATGTAAATGTGGTCAGAATTATTTATTATTTCCTAGAGGTTTTGTTTGTTTTTGGGAAGTGTTCGTCTTTTATTCTTTTTTATGTGCAATATTGTTTTCAGATCATTTGATTTAAATTGCAATGTGTATTTAGTTTTAGAGCCATCACACTTTGGTTATCTGTCCTATGGCGTAATTGAAATTCCGCGAAATTCGGACACAAATCCTAGTCAAAGATGCAATACATTTCAATGTGAATTCTGTGCGTATAACACAACTCGCTTATATAATATCAGTCGGCATTATATAAACAAACATAAAGTTAATTATCTTAGAAGACCACCTACTACTACTCATTGAAGTGTTTGTGAAACAATTAGAAATTTAGAATATGTTTATTTATCAACGTATGATATCAAATCATCATACGTTTCTATTTATTGAGTCATTTTTATTTGCTTATCTGAAGTTATGAATAATATTTGTGTTGTTTGAAACTTAGGAAAGAGATTAAGTTATTTGTACGAGAATAGAATTTAAGATTGACTTGTGTGGAAACATTTAATTTCAAGAATAAACTATTTATTCAATTACCATTCATCGTTTTACGTAGATGTACGTGCAAGCTTGGTGTGTCTATGTTTGGCCCATTACTTGTATTTGAATTAATAAAGAACAAAACCCTTTGTTTCAGATTTGGACAGACTTGACGAAGTGTCAACTAGAAAATACATTTGCAAGAAATGCGGCAAATCTTACGTACATCAGCCAAGTCTTAGTCGACACTTTAAATACGAATGCAATAAATTTAAAAGTTTTGAATGTCCTATTTGTAACTATAGAGCGTACCAAAAAGGACATGTGGACAAACATGTCAAATTTAAACATTTTAAACATTTGTATTACTAGAACGGCTGCTCCGGTAGCACGAATGGCAATGCGCTGGCTTGCGAGTCGGCAGATCGCAGGTTCGAGTCCTGCTGTCACCTCCGTTGTGGGTGTGCAGTTAAAGCCAAAATGAGGAGGTTTACACCCATCCGACTAAACTGTCCAGCGACCAGGTGGTCAATGGTGAGAGGTGTTGAGTCTATGACCGACATTGTTATTATCCACGCTGTCACGCTCACAATCAAAACCACGAAAGCTAGAGGGGCTAGTCCCCGTACTAAAAAGGATTTAAAGCCTGAAAACAGGGTGACAATACATACTCCTTGGGGGGTGGAAGATTATTAAAGAAATTTCTAAAACAATTTGTTGAACATTTATCTAACCGCTCCTTATAAGATATTGATTGCTTGAGCTGCGATGCCAATTGGGGAATGCTAGTGTTGTAAATTAACTAATGGTTTGTTGTCTAACCCATTCATTGTACGGCAATTTCACTCTAGGTTTATTTCAATGTTGACATTTTAGTTGGGATTTTTCCAGGGTTCGGAGAAAGATACGCATGCGGCATGTGTGGAAAATCTTATCAGCACAAACCAAACATGTATCGCCACAGGAAAATGAAGCACTTTGGAGGAAAAAGTAATAATCACAGACAGTTCCATAGCTTCTATTCCAAATGAATACATTTTATAGTGCTCTCTAATAATAATAAATTTTGTTAAAAATGTCTACTGGGATTCTTTCTTTGTTGTACATATTGGTATATAAATGCACTATTAGCTTTTAATGTTCAATTAATGCCAACTGTGATCATATAGTAAAATTAATTTTTTCTAGCTAAATTACTGAAGCTGATGAAAAAGAACAAAAGAAATCTGAAACTTCCCATTTTTCACTGCGAAATGTGCAATAAACGATTCACCAACATGTACGCCTTGAGATATCACTCGCGGCACGAATGTGGAAAAGAATATCAATGTTTTTGTGGGATTGTATACACGTCCATGCCTGGTATTAAATACCATCAAAAAGTGAGGCATAATTTAGATGGGTGAGTTAATAAAACTATAAAACTCGTGTATTATCAACGATTGAATTTGGTGTTTTGTTTTTTTGTTGTAGAAAACAAGGAGTACTATCGTGGATAGTAAAAACCGCCGAATCACGACAAACAAACCAAAGCAACAACAATTAACTATGTAACATTTATCAAAGTCTACACTTGTAATACTAGAATACAATGACTTAATTGATTATGTTAGAAATAATATTATTATTACATTTTGAGAGGCTTTCTATGGACCCTATATAGATTTTGTCTATTACTGTTTTTACCTTAACGAGTTTTATTTTGAGCTAAATGTTTCTATGTTGTGGTTCCATTACCTGACACTTTTATTAATTCTAAGTTAATCTGTGTCGTGGGCGTTTGTATCAAGTGTTTGACGTATGTTACAAGGAAGTGTATATGTTTCAGAACGATTCGCATGTTTGCGCTGTCGCAAATCATACAAGTATCGCAAACACCTCACTTACCACATTCGACATAATTGTGGCATTACGAACACGTGCCAGGTTTGTGGAAAAGTGTATCAAACACTCGCATCATATTCCTTTCATATTGCAAATGCCCACCTGGAACAAATGTACTAAATACTAGAGCATTGAAAATGTCTCCACTCATGCTGCAATATGAGTTCCTATACTGTAATACTATATTTTGAATCACGAACAAATATTTATTTATATGTTTAGAAGCATAAACGTAATTTTTTTGATTTTTATATCTACTGTGTTAAACGAAATAGTATTTTATTTGTAGCGTATAGTTTAATTTGGATAATAATTGATTTGTTAAAATTCTTAACATCATGCTACATGTTATAATATTTAAAAAATGAAATAAATTTCATTGGGGGTTTATGTCTAATTCTTTAATATACTCCGAAAATTTGTGTTAAATTCTAACAGGTATAATCTATCCGGGTGAGTATTTGAATTACCATCAAAGCCATGATTTCTTTTTCCTATAAGAAAAATTGGAGATTACGTTATTTATTTTTTGTAAATAACACGTTTCTTAAATTCCATCCCATATAAATCAATTTAAGAAAAAACATTTTAATCTTAGCAAACGCGTCGACAATATTTTAAATAAAAAATTTCAAAGAAACTTTTCTAATTTTTCTTATTCTTTCAAGGCAAATATCTGGTTCTTAAATTGGTACAAACAATTCCTTTCAATAACGAGAGTAATAATGCACGACTCCAAGAAATGTCAGGGATGGGTCCTGTTTTTAACTTCGGTAATATTAATCAACGGCCCAAGGAAGAAATGACAATTTCACATCTACTACCTGTTAAGAACAATGAGGAATTAGAAGAATTATCAAAACGACTTCAAACAATTCCCGAATTTAAAGTTGCATTCGTATGTATATGTTTATTCCTTTAAATACACATTTCCTGACGTGCACATTATAGGACCGTATTTTACTTCTTCTCGGTGGATTAACTCATAAGAGACAAGTATCCAGGGCGCTAGAAAAGGTGTTCCACGATCAATTTGCTTCGTCCTTTTCTTGGTGCGGAAGGCGTAGCAAAGCAGCGATAAAATCGCATTTCGTGATGGATACCATTGCCGGTATGATAAACAGCAGGACATTTATAAGGATATTTATTTCAAAATTACGTATTTCTATATTTCTAGCACAAATAGTCCAAGAAGGTTTCACTTTAGCGCAGTTTGAGGAGACGGCAGCACAGTGGTTTAGGTTTGCACCGCAGCGATTGCAACGAACTGCAAAAAAGTCGTAAACAAACGTTGAAGTTGAACTTTGGTCTGGGAGTAAAATATTTTACAGGTTTGCAGTTAAAGATTTTTTATTTATTGTGTATTTTTAATAAGCGTATGGAATCGTATTCAAATTAACATTTTTTGGAGTAAGGTGGAACAAGGAAACAAGTTTAAGGTAATTTACAGTCAGGAAACTAACGTAAAGAAAACAAAATAGAATATGTTACTAAAAAAACCCATATAAAACATACAAATAAAAAGGTATCAAATTAGGTATCAAAATCACGACCGCAAAATATGATACACATTGCGTGGAGAAGTTCTTGTGCTTTGCCGTGCCAAGCGTGTCTAGGAACAATGATTTCAGTTGTGAATGCAAAGAAAAAGCTATGTTTACAGATACCACTATTATTTCTATCTCTGCACGCATTCCATTATATCTATCACCTGATTATGTATATCATCATATGTTCTTGGTGGTAATGATTTAAAAAACAAATTGCTTCACTTTCTAAAACATTAATTGAAATTTAATCGCTATCTGGATGAGCATATTTTAGGTAAAGAAAAGTTTCTTGAAAAATGACATTTGAATATTATTCTGTCGTGCCATTATATTGATCATTCAAAACCACCCAAAGTTAGAAACACGCCCTTTTAAAGTTCCCTCCAATAAAACAATCCGGCGAATGATTTCACAAATATCGATCTAACAAACTAACAGAACTTATTTAAATCCTCCGCAGACCGACATATATCACAGTTGTCGACAAACTATGCACTCGGGAGGTAGATTAAATAAAGATAAACACAAGAATTCTGCACTTGCATCACGCATGGGTGCGTTGAAGAATCTCTACAGCTCGCTGAATTCCAAGTATTCGAAGCAGTTTGGGGGACATGAGAAGAAAAAACGAAATAAGTAAGTTGCAAATATTTTTGCACCTTTATTTGCTACACTTAAAGTTATTAACAAAAATAGGATAATCTAAGTGCATGTTTATATTGATCGGTGGTAGAGCCTGCAAATTGTATGACTCAACATAGTAACGAAAGAAACACATGAATGCATAATACAATACAACACACCTCACCTTGAAAGCTGGTGATAAGTGTACGTCCCAATGCAATTGGACATCACACGCACGTGACTTATGCACCGAAACGGGGCTTGCCCAACCAGCCAAGAAAGGGCTGTGCAACTTGTTCGCAGATTTCCTGAAGTCTATTGATTGTGACCAGGCGTACAAGTGCACTTAATACAAACAAGTGAATACACCTTACTTCACAGTTCATTGCATTACTCTTAGAATACAGTTTTGAAATTTATTGTTTATGAATAGAAAATCTTCTCCAACACCAAAAATGGATTACATCAGGAAGAAGCCTGACTATGCTGATACAGCCTACCATGAAGCAGTAGGACGATTAAGGATCTTATTGGCTGAAAGTTACTCCCCACGAAGACGTCCAACTACTAGAGAGATTTTGAATAATGCTGCTGATGATACAGACAATCAGAGTATTGTAAGTGTTATTAGTAGAAATTCAAAGTATCCTTTGTATAACACCATGGGGAGCTACCGGAAGTTATATCCGATTCCTCGAATATCGACTGATAATGAAAATAAGTAAGAACAAAGAAATATAAAGAGGTTTTCAGCTTATTGATGTTAATATGGCTTCTATTGTGTATGCTTTAGGCGAGATATGTTTGCTACTTCTTCGGAATTATCAACCTTCCTTGAACGTCAGGAAGATTACATCGATCAACTCGAACGTGAGTCACGCTTTTGTCGCGAAGAACTTTCGATGCTTCTCGGAAAGGTAAAAGAAGTCATCCAAGAAAATGAAAATCTACATGAAAGACAAAAGGATAAGCTCATAAAAACCGTGTTTGATCAATTTGACACTGAACTAGATACTGATAGCGATCAAGTAAAACCAGAAAAATCTTTCAAGCAGATTCGCCAGGTTGAAGGACCGTCTATCATGTATGAATCGCGCATTTCTGAGTTGGAAGCAAAATTAACCCAAGCACGAATCGATTTAAAGAAAAGTCAGGAAGACAATGAGCAATGCCGTCGCAAACATTCAGATTATTCAGATGATTGTGGTACGAAGAAACAACTAGAAAGTTTGAAGAACGATAACACCGTACTGCAAGAGACTGTTAGCAAACTCCAGAATGTATTAGATTCCCTTCGTGACAAAGAACACTCCAGTACGGATCATGTTAAACGTAGCTTAGACATTGCAGAACAAGCTCAATATGAAAAGAATGTAGCTGAACATGAAATTAGACGTTTGAAAGACGAATTGGAGCGCCAACATGGTAAATTGCGTGAAGCTCTTAATGAACAAAGTCGACGTGTTGCTGATGAGCGTGCTAGCGTTGAACGTCGATATTCTCAGCAAATCGAACAGTTAAGTGGAGAATTAGGGGTGCATTGGGAGCAGACTAATAAACTCCAATTGGAATTGGATAAACAGCGTCGAGAGAATGGCGACTTACGCAGGGAATTGGCACAAAAGCAAGCACAGATTGATGATCTTAAAAAAGAAATGCAGAGTAAAATAGGTAAAGGATCAAGTTTTGAAGTAGTATAAAATAAATTATGTACATAAATTGATTACAGTTACTCTACAGTCTGATATTGGAGTAAGTGGTGCTGAAAAATCAGCACTAGAACAACAAATCGCAACTCTTCAAATGGGCAATGAACGCACCGAACGACAAAGCAAGCAGGAATCAGCCCGAAATCAGGTTGAATTGCAATCTCTTCGTCAACGCCTGGATCGTGCCGACGCCGATTTGATACACAGTCGACGAGAGAATTTGAGACTCACTGAACAGATCGCAGCATTGGAGAAAGAGATAAACATGAATAACGCCCTAGCTGACGAGAAAAGCAAAATGAGCAAAATTATAGCTCTTCCACCGCCCAAACAAAATGAGGAAAAAGAAGCGGATGAGACGGCTGCGAAAATTCAGAATTTGGAAGCTAAGCATGGTAAGTGATAAACGGAACCACCCACACTTTCATATTAAACCTGCTGAGAACCTGTTGGCTATGGATGTATCGTCTTGTGCCTGTTTATCCATGAGTTGATGGATGATTGTTGTTGCAGTGGCCACTGTGGCCGAGCTCGAGGGAATGATTCAATCGCAGAATCAACTCATGGACAAACTGTCCGCCGAGTGTCATGAACTAACACAGAAACTTGAGGAATCCAGCTCGGTTCATAAGTAAGCGATTAAATTAAGTTGATAAATCGCAATTTCATACAAACCCTTTGAGTTTCTTTGTGTTACAAAACGCTGCATATGTTGTTTTGGTTTAAATTTATTTCATATGCGTTATCTTTTTGCACGCAAGTAATCGATTTGTGTAGTTATACAACTTTGTGTTTGGTATTAGGGCCGGAAATGTACCACAAAAACGAGTCCGCTTTGCAATGTCCTCGACCAACCAAACGCAAGGAGCCTATTAAAGTTGATGTCACCGTAAAATTGATACCTAAGCGAAAGGTCAGCTCAAGATTTATTCTATTCAGTGTGTAGTAACAATCGAGTTGCGTTTCATTTACTGGTGATTGTTGTGTGGCTCATTCAAGACGTGTTATTTTAGTTTTGTTTTCTACTCTTATCGTTTCTATCATCAGCTTTAGCTTTTGTGTTTTGCTTGTCCTTTTGTCTTGTCAAGTAGAATATAATAACAGATTAGAAGCTACACATTATTATTCTTTGTAGGGTGGAAATACAACAACTACAAGCTAACTTAGAACACCTGTCAAAACAGTTGAAAACTAATCAGACACCCGAAGATACATCACAGAAAGGTACAATGTTCTACACGTATAGAGACAAAGAAATATGCTCATTATTTATTGAATATATATTTGCAGATAATGTAGAAACCGTAGAAAATGATGCACCGCTACAGCCAAGCACACAGTCGGAGGATTTTGAAGGAAAAGATCCGAATTATTACAGTCAAGATCAATACGACAATCAGCAATATAGCGAATCTGATCCCGCGTATGGCACCACATATCCAGAAGAGAACTATGATGAACAACATTACATCAACCAAGAACAGTATGATCAACAGTATAGAGAATATGATCCTAAAGCAGAGCAAGGGAATTTTGAAGAAACTTATAAAGTAAACGAGGATAAAGAGAAAACTGAAGAAACCGATCTTAAAACTGAAAACCAAATCAGTTAAACAAATTTTATCTAATAGAATTCAATATATAGTGCAATAAAATGTTATACCTAACAACGAAAAGCTTTCCTATAGTATAGTATAGTTGGTAGTCTCCTATATAAGGATAAATATAATAAAAATGAGGATTCTCAATAGATTTATTATAAAGAACGTCCCTTTGGTTTCCTTTTTATTGCTGGTCAAATAAACCCGTTATCATTTAACAACCACTACAATAGTTTTTTCACTTTGTCGCAATATTGAATAACACCATATTTACCTGAAATCAGCCAATCCGGATCCTTGTCATCCATTTCTTTGGCCAGTCCTTCTCTCAATCCACATATTAGATCAGCTTTTAAAGTTCTAAGTGCACATAATCTACACGGATGATATCCTTCAAGAGCTTCCTCAAAAGGTGTCGTACTAGGCCAATTTCTATCACCCAGCAATTTACGATAATTCAGGTCGCCCTTGTAAAATGTGCACTTTGATCTAGCTAATGTTCTAAACAACTGTTCGTCAACATCGAACATTTCCGAATATGGTATGTAAGTAGTCCAGAAATATGATTCTTCTATAGCCCATACTTTGTTTTCAATATATGCTGACCATTTTGCGCCCAAATTCCTCAAATTTTCGTCACCGTTACTCGCTAGTCTTCCGAGCATCGAATTGACATCTCGTTTCATTACATCGGAAATAAACCATGGGAAGTCCTTAACGAAGAAACGAATATGTTTTGCGAATTGATGCGTGATTAGAAAGTCCGCCAGACAAAAATCCGTAAATATCTCTAATCCAACATTGTCACAGATGAAATCAATGGTCTCAAAGATTGTGTTCCGGCATAAAGCTTTATAAATTGAATCAGACTGATCACATAGGATATTTGTGTCCAGTTCTGTTATGTTATTAAGAATAGATGATTCACATTCAGAAACAACTCCAGCAGATAGTGACAAATCACATTTATTGCTCCAAAGACTTAGCTTCACAAGCAGTAGAAAATTGCTCTTAAATGCATCCTTTTCACTCATGTTTGTTTCAGGTGCTACTAAGGAATTAATTTCTATGAGTTTATTTCCTAAGACAACAATGAAAGGTAAAGCCTTTTCAAAACAATCATCTTTTTGCCTTCCAAAATAATCAAAATCCTGTAAGCTTGCTCTGAAAATATACAAACAATAAAAACAGGCAACATAGAAATGAATAAATAACTTACGATTGCAAAAAGAATTCAAAGACTCTTCTATACATATAGCATTCAACATACAGCCAGGTAGCATTAAAAAATGAGCATTGACAGTTTTGGTCCAAAGCCTTCTTAAGAAAAAGATTGTAAATCTTTGCATCAGACCTATTGGTATTAAAGTTTTCCATTTGCTTATTGGTTTGTATATCATGCTTTAATTTAGATATTCCACCAATTATTGTTTTCAGTTCCTCTAAGGATTCCTGAATTAAAGTTACATTAATTTATAAAGTATGTTTTATATTATATTGAATACTTACCACACCATAATCTTTCATTACTTGTTCTTTGTTTCGAACTAAATTATCTATTAATTTAGTTAGGATAACAGGCATTCGACTTTTCACTGTATGGTTAGCAAAGCTTCTGTAAGCAAATTTATCTTCTATTAACATCAATCAGCTGCAACTATAAATAAGTTTACCTTTTATAAAAGGCACTCAATTTGGTATTAACTGGAGTGGCAATATCCAGACATGAACCTAGTAATTGGGAGCAGTGGCAAACATCAATAACCTGATTATTTGCAGACATTTTCACCGCTGATTTCTGCAACTTGGTGTAATAATTTCAAATTACAAAAAATTTAACCATACACGTTTTGAGATCAGTATATACAGATAATGCCACTAAACTTGATATGGACACATTAGAAAAGTAGAAAGGCGAAGGGTGGCGTTGCGGACATCAATGCATAAAATTGGAATATCTCGTGATCATGGTGTCAAATCTGACGTTATATTTTGTAGCAAATCGCGCAACCCTGCTCACTTAGGTTAAGTTTAGGTGCCCATGAAAGACTTCTGCGGGCATTTGCGCATTGCTTTTGTGGGATTCCACTCGTCGAGTTTAGGTTAAATTTTTATAGCAGTTTAGGAGGCTGACATATGAATATTTCACTTCGATTCTACACGGTAAGTATATACTAAATTAGTATTCTTGTACCTACATCTAATATGGTCCATTTTAGGCATTACAATGTCGCTCCAGGCTTTCAATTCTACAGCAAAACAATTTGCATACCACTGCAGTATGCAACAAGGTTCAGTCAGCAAGATACAGAATCACACCAAAGAAGGATTTACCTTTAACATATGAAATGTCTAATCCACCTCACCAAATAGCTCACAGGAAGTCATGGAATTCATGGAATACATGTAGGAATTTATAATTGTGTTTTCAAAAATTTTAATTGTTTAATTTTAGCGAGTGTGCAAGGTGGGCTCAAAGCACCTGAACTACTTGTGGATGATATCTTTATAAGACAATTCATGACAGGCACATGGCACTCTTTGATTGTTAGTGAAGTTATTATCAAAAGGCAGCATAATGTAATTAGAATTGCTGCAATTCTGAGGCAATCAATCAGTGCTAGAAAATTCTATTTTTTGCTTGGTTACACAGAGGAATTATTAAGTTTCTGGCTTCAATGTCCAGTTAAATTGGAGTTGCAAACAGTTGCAGATAAAAAAGATGTTGTGTTCAAATATATTTAAGTATTGTTTAGATTAGTGTGTATTGTGGACTGTTGATTGGATGCTTTAATAAAGGTTTCAAAGATGGGGGTGGAGGTTTCCAATTACCACTGCTATGTATTTTGGAGTAGAAGAGTACAGGTTATTTGGTTCTATGATTTTATCTAAGATTTTATTTGCTTAATATGGATTTATTTGCACAATAAAATTATCTAACTGGCAACATCATAGCTTTAAAATATAACAACTTAATACAATGGAATTCTGTACAGTAGTTTAGATTTTTATGGGTATAATATTAATTACAATATTAAGTAGAGCTTCTCTGCTGTTTTAACAATTCATCAATTTGCACTTTATACATTTCTTTAATATCCAATAGATCTAATTTAAGTTCGTCGTTTTCTTCAACCTTCTCCCCATACAACTGACAAAGGGTTTCATACTGCTGTTGCAGTTCAGTGAGTTCTTTCTCAATTTCTTCAAATTTATTTGATTTTGTAGTTAATTCTTCCACCTTCGTAAGCAACTGAGATATTTCCGAATTTAGCAACGTACGTTCATTTTCCCGACGATTTAATTCCCACTGTAATTGTTGAATATCACCATCTCGTTGTTTTAAATTTGTTTGGAGGAATTGCATCTCTAAGATATTTGTACATCTTGAGAGTGTGTTTAGTTCAATATTTTCATCCTGAAACAAACGGTTTAAGATAATTAAGAGGTCTTTGGCAAACTTTGCAAGTTCATACTAGCCACAGTGAACTATTCATAGATTCACAAACTGATGCTCTTCCTAAGCTTAGTGTCGGGGACTGGTTGCTACCATTATTAGTCAAATCAACGGGTGATGTTCTTGTAATCGAATGAGCTTTATCAGTTCCATCTCGGGATTGTTCCTATAATATATCAATACTTTAGTAATAGATAAAAATAGCAGAAATAAGTTATGAATGCCTGTTGCAAGGATTCTTGTATTTTCCTTTTTTCCTTTTCATGATTGTTTCTTTCCACGTCAATATTATACTGCAAACTATCCACATGTTTTTGAAGATTCTCAATTTTTATATTTTGATTAGACGTGATGTCTTTGAATGTTTCAACTTCTCTATAATAATAAATTCAACATTTAAACTATCTATGAATAATGTAAGTAAAATCCTACTTATTTAAAGTCTGTTCACGTAACATTAATTCAGTTTTCGCTTGATTAATTTGCAATTTCAATTGTTCATTATCGTGTGTTATTGATTCAATCTCAAGCTGTAAAGTGGACGTTAATTTATTTTTATATAACAAGCACTCTTCTTTTACACTCTTGGATGCCTCCATACTGTTGTGCAGCTTATTTTGTAACTCACCTAGAATCAAGTATTTTATTGTTCAAGTTGTAATAATTAATGATAACTTACTAATTTGCATAGTTAAATTTTGCTCAGTTTTCTCAAAACTAGAAACTTTCATATTATGCATTGCTTGCAATGCTTCTAGCTGCCTAACAAGTGGTTTACTAGCCTCCAATAGTAATTGTGACAATTCCTCATTCCTAGATTCTGCCTTTTCAAGTCGACGCATTAATTCTGCATTTTGCGATCGGAATTTTTGTTCTTTTTCCAGTAATTCCTGATCGCATTCCCGTATTTTTAAGCGCAAATCTTCTAATTGATTTATGACCTGTAAATTTATGCTACTATAGTATTTAAATGAGAATTGGCATAATTTTATCCATACCTCTTGGTTTTGTGTTTCAATCAACTTTTTAGAATTCTCTAAAGTTTCCAAAAGCTGTTCGCGTTGTTGTAATTCACTGCTAGTTTTATTTTTATCTACTAATTCTTTCTTTGCTGCATCTAACGATTTCTTTACTGTCTCATGTTTTTGAAACAAATCTTCATAGTTTCCTTGTATTTGGTTAAATTCATAATCAAGTTTCTTGCTTTTTGCAGTCAGTTGGTGTATTGCTTCTATTTGGGAACGTTCTACCTCTTCTTTTGCACTCAGTGATCTCTTAAGCCTTTCTGTTTCTGAAGATAAATCTTCTACAGTTTCCCTAAAATGACATTAATATAATAAACAAACATATCGTTCTAAAAATAGTAATACTTCAGGTATTTAATCGTGTTTTCGTTTTCCTTTTCTTTAGCTCTCAATTTCTTAATTATGTTAGAATGCTGCAGTTGCTGTTTTGATAACTTTTCGCCTTCCTGTCTTAATTCCTTAATGATCTGATCTTTCTCTTCTATAACACCATCTATTTCACTTTTACTCATTCTCACAGCATTGTCCTCCCTACATCGGTCCAATTGCTTTCTTATCATGTCCTTATCACGTATAGCTTGTTGAAATTTCTTTTCTAAGGCAGATAGTCTTTGTGCATATTTTTCAGTCACTTCTGAAATATCTGCTGATTGCACTTGTTTATTGACTGCAACATCCAGTTGCTTCTGTAAATCACTATTAAGTTCTTGCGCTTCAGACAGCTTCCTGGAAGCCTCAATAAGTTTATTTTCTCGAAGTTCTAATATTTCTGTTACTTCTGACAGTCGCTTTAGCAGCCTATCGCTCTCAGAATCATCACTAAAGTTGGACGCTTCCGACAACTCTCTATGATGGCCCATAATTTTCTTCACATTAATCTTACCCAAAAATCCTTCTATATGACAATCGCCTTTTGATTTACTTCGCGTGATTTTAGCAGGACTATGTCGACTTTGTGTGCTACTTGAATCACCATTTGGACTCGATATAATTTCAATATCCGAAGAAGTTGTAGTTTCAATTTCATCTCCTGACGTATGTCCAGATGTCTGATCGGAACCCACTTTGACTAAGTCCGATCGACTTTCTGAACTTATTGGTGATGTATCTCGTGGCGGCATATCCAATTGGGATATTGATAAATTCTGTAACATATTAGGCCCAAATTCCTCGCCCAACATGGTTTGTTTAAGGTCCATGAAATGCGGTTCCGTTTCTTGTCTCTTTTCTGTCATGGCATCAGCAATCATATTCTTTAAATATAAGGAACTTGTGTTACTGTCTGTAGTTGTACTTGTGTCACTACTGCTTTCCATTATGGTATCGCTTCCAACCATAGTTCTATCCGAGTTTGTAGACTCGTCTCCTTCTGAAATAGTTGTGATTTGTATATCTTGAGGAATATCAATGACGTTGGGCACTTGAATGTGTTGCAGTGGCAGATGCATTCCACATTTGCTTGGTGCCCTTGTGATTGGAGCATCATTAGCACTTATCTCATTGAATGTTGAATCAATAGGTGTCGGAAATTTGGGCCTTAGTGGCAAAGTTTCATAGGTGGTATTTTGCGTGCATTCAGAAGGCGAGTTAAGTGATACAGAGTCATCTGTAGTACTGGGTTCTTCAATGTCCTCTGGTATTACTTCAATACTATCTGGTGTAGCCAATACACTAAAATGTAATTTCATTATAGTTTAAGTAGTACTTTAATGTTCATAGATCTTACCTAATTTCTTCTTTCTGTGTCTCTGATAAATTATTGCCCTCAAATGATATAACTTCAATAGAACTGGGGCTTGTTATACTATTTTGTAGTAATTCAATAGACTCAGTTGTAATTTGTGTAACTGAACCAGACGACAACAATTCTGAGTCTGGAGTTGGTAATGCACTTGATGCCAAAACTTCCACACTTTCTGGGCTTGTGTTATCAACCTCTGGACTAGTACAATGTAAATTAGTGGAACATGAAGGCTCCTCACCAATACTTCTTGACTTAATTGCACCATGGGCTAAACAACTTTCTCCATCAATACTATCATCAGTGGGATGCACCACCAACTTACTTTCTCGAAAATGCTCAACACCAACAGAATCATCCAAACTATCAACAGAATCTCTCTGTTGACTGTGAAAACTAGGTTCTTTAACACTTGCATATGGATCAAAGAAGGAACCAGTAAATGAACCCCATATTGATGTTTTGTTCCTTGTTGGGCTTAAAGTCACCAATGTAGAGGTATCTTCCTTGGGTTCAGTTGGTGAGATGCCCCATGATCCAAAGAAATCATCTGAGTTAGTATCAATTGGAGTATTAGCAAGGGGTGCAATACTTTCTTCCTTAATATCCAGGGCCTTATCAATGGTCCTTTGCGCTTCTTTTAGCGCCGTTTTTGCAATGCTTGCGAAGCCAGCCGTATCGAACCAACTCATGGTGTCTTCGAAATTGTACTTACTTTAAAAATAACAACGTCACCGTTTAAAAGTACACACTTAGTATGCAGATATTAAGTCAACTGGTGATGATGTATAACAGTGGCATTACAACACTGCTGTCAATTAGTTGTTGTGATTGGAGAATGATGGTGAAGTACAATAGGAAAACATAAGATGATTAAAATGATTGTACAGCTGGCTTTGGTGCACATTTAATTCAAATACGTTATTTTCATACTCCATCTCCATCGCTCTAGTGGCGCAATTGGTTAGCGCACGGTACTTATAAGACAGTAGTCGTGAGCAATGCCGGGGTTGTGAGTTCGAGCCTCACCTAGAGCACTACTTTTCTTACGACAATATTGAATTTATCAAATCCACTTGCGTGTATGTTTTATTGATGTGTTGCTTCCCTTTTAATACTACAGTAATCAAATATATGTGAATGTTATATTTGATTAACTATCATAAATATCGTATTATTATCTGTATTGACTATTTTGCTAATCTATAATTAAAATTATTAGTCATTAAATATGATCTGCACTGAGGTATTACTTTTGAACATTTCATGAAATATTTATTATATTGCTATTACGACATTCTTAAAATAATTTATAAACATTAGACATTTTGATTATTTCAAAAAATACAAATAATTCATAACTTTATTTCTTCTTTAGAACATGGACAAAAATGTATTCTTAAGATAGATACAACAATCTGGTAAGACTTGAAATTATGGAGCCCACTTGTTTCATATTTCCTCTTTGGGAATTAAGAGCAATTTTCCGATTGACAAAAGTTAGTATATGGAGAAACTCAGTTGTTTGATATCTCATTACAAGTTCTGTACACAAAGCTTCAATAAACCATGAACCTTCTTCATCTGCGTATCCATAGAAACCTTTAATGTAGATATGTTGTAATGCAATTACAATTATTAATTAGGCTGTGACGATACCTGGTTGTGTTGAGAACACAATTAAAAAATCGGCTGTTGTAGGAATTTTAAGAGAAGAATAAGGACTAAATGGAATTACATCAAATTCGACACTAGTACCTTGATCTACTTCGACACCTCTGCACGCCTATAAAAAGCGGGCACATATCGGACTTCTTGTATCTACAACTAAAAATACCAGTAATTGTCTACTTACATCAACGATGAATATTTTTGGTTTCCCAGCCAAGGACGGGCAGTTGTCACTGGTAAATTTACTCCATAATTCCTCCGGGTGATATTTTATATCCGCGGCACTAATTCCTTGATTGTCTCCGTGTGTTATTATAACAATCATTACACAATCAACATCACTATAATCTAATTCTGATACTAGCAAGAAAGAAAATATAAGGTGAAATGAAAATTTATTAATATTTATATTAAGTTATCTATCTTACTTTTCTCTATTTCATTTATAATTTTCTGATAAGTGAAATTTTCATAAATCTTTACGTCAAATCCAAGTTGAAAAAAGATACACCCAATGCGATTCTTATCTGCATCACTTTTAATGTGATTGAAGATATGTGCGCTTCCTCTTTTACCATGATTCATTTTATAACAGTCTTCAGTTGGTTTTGGAATAATTGGTACCCTAGACATCCATATATAATGGAAGGTAATATAATATTTATGATTTTTGTAAATATTTGATACCTGTTGTAATCTGCCATTGTCGGTTTAGAAGAAATTGAAGTTTATGTTGCTCACATAGAAATAGTTTCAAGACTAAATCTAAATTCAATAAATACGTTAGAGTGTTATCTAATCTTATTTGTATATAAAATATTTAGTTGCAAAATAAGTGATATATAGCAATATCAAATCTTATCAATCTTATCTTTTTTTTTGCATCTTTATGTTTTTTTGTATGAGAAAAGATGAAAGTATTTCATTTACCACGCTTTACTCAAGTTTGAAAGAAAACACCATAAATAGGTGCAAAAATTCCGAAAAACGCAAAAAAAAATAATGAGCGCATGTACCGGAATGCGTAAAGAGATAATTGCGAAATGCGTGGATGGAGTAAACGCAGGTTGATGATATTTTAACAAGCCCCACACGATCCTGAAGAAAAACACCCGAAATAATCGCAAATATTGCGCACTTTATGGATCGAGTGAACGCATGTTATGTGGGATATATTCATGCGAGAACTGTACGAAAGCTTAGGTTTTATATAAGGATAATACATGAATCGCATTGGAGGGGGGCAAAAATTGGCGTCTTGACTGCGTAAGATGTAATTTTCCTGTTACAACACACAAATATTGGTTTGAAGTATAGGCCCACCTCCACTAGCCCCCATTTACATAGCGTTTGAGTCTATGTAATGGACTATACTTCTTTTTAATTTTTCAAATATTATAACATTAATCTGTTTAGCACTATTGATTTCCTTTTTCAGGCAGAGACCGTTGTGCCAGTCTCATATAATTCATTATCTGTTGTGCCTGTTCCAGGTTAGTTAAGATGAATTTGTTCATTTTTGGTGGTTTATATAGAATTCACAAAATAACTGAATCTAGGTGAAATCAAATACGAGATTAGAAATTATAATAAACAAAAAGTATTTAGATCAAGTAGCGCTGAGGTTACATCATAGTCACTTCCTTGACTAATCTGAAAAGAATGCACACATTGATTAATTAATTAAATGCGCTGAAAATCTAATGGCACCATGTGAGTAACCCATCTGATCTGATTAGACTCTCTAATCACATGGGTCCCTACCTGATGATTACAATTTGATTCTGGGGAACTCATTCACACACAAGAAGCAAGAGAACAATAATATTACATATGTCCCACGAATAATTTGGCATTTTTAATTACGAAAGCTAAACTCAATGTTTATGAGTATTTGAATCACGAATACCAAATTACCTTACATTCGGCCTGAAAGAGAATATATATTAGTAAATGGGGTTACAAAAGAGGATGGGAAGGACCTATCAGCGAACCTGCCTGCACAAGGACTCAACTAACGCGTACTAACTTAAATCTATCGCGGTGACTCCTGAAAACGGAAAAGTTAATACATATATATGAATAGCTAATGAAAATCAGATATCATTCACACAGAAAGGGAGCTTATAAATAACGCGACCTATTTGAAGTTATATCTTAGGCCCTACCTATTGTTCCCTACCTAACAACATTCCAGCTACGGGTGGAGCACAAACCGAATTTTTAGATGAATAATAAATATACGTATAGATCTAAAATCGCGTCACGTTTGCGATTTGTGCTCCGGGTGACACCACGTGGTGTCCGTTTATCTCCAGTTTGCAACATGGTTACAGTGGACCGGGACAGACATCTCGGCGGCCTGCCACCGGCTCTCAGCCTCAGACGGTAAAATCTTTGACCGGACTTAGCACTTACATATACAGAAATACAGTTCAAACCGAAAGCACACATACACATAATATTGATAATAAAAATGCCACATTCATCCATCACTTACTTATACCGACGAAACGGCCCACCCGGGTTAACTGGCTGCAAGTGAATCGAAAGAATTTGAGTTTTTAGTTTAAATTTTATCGTAATTAAGTGATTAAATTGAAACTTAATGCCAGTTAACCAACGCCCGAAGGATTAACAAGAAAATAATCGCACATGCTTTTGACCCAACAAATCGTCGCGCCCAGCCATCCCTACGGACTTCATGGGTCCAAACTGGTCCATACAGATGGTAATGCCGGCGAGTCGCAAAATTACTTGTCATTAAATTAATTGACTAATTAAATATTTGATTCTAATGACAATAAATTCCCGTGTGTCCCAATGCCGTGTTTTTTTCATTATTGTCAGCAAATAGTAAATAAATGAATTTAATAGCAAAAAACGTTTATACCGATTGCGTGCTCATGCTTAAAAACTAACATTCCATGCTTCGGTAACGGGAACTGCCTCTGTGCCCCCCAAATTACTCCTCACGCCTCGAATCGGATATCTGTGCACTTCGGCAGGCATGCCACGATCGCGATAAGTAAGGATACCAATGACAACCCGTTTGGTGCCATGGGAACTAACCTGTTATTTCAAGTTCGGTCCCACGGTGAATGAACATTTTGCCTGGACTAGCCATGAGGCACCGAATGTTCTTCCCCGAATGCTCCTGGAACATTCGTGGCATCCGTTTCCTCAAGGCATCACCAGATACATACTGTTATCCGGCTCTTAGGCATGGGGATCGCCTGCGTCCACCCCTAAGAGGATGCGGCGATAATTTCCTCTTCATATCCTGTATCCCTTGATGTAACATCCTTCTCCCTCTTTGGCGGAATGAGTGGATTGGTTAGTCTTTCGCACCCCCGAATTCACACTGAATATAAACAAACGACGCGCACTAAGAATTAAATTGAAAGTCTTTACTTAGATTAAGTCCATTAATCGCGGCTCAACACAACACTTTGCACTTTGTGGAGCATCCCGAAATTAAAGAAAGATTACCTTGCGATGTCCACAGAAGTCCACGCACCTTGTTTACACTCGCACGATGTGTACTTTTAAGCACTTAATTCGGACGCGCACTCAAAAGAAACTTGGGAGTTTTAAGCAGTGGGCGAATATTCTAATAGTAAAAAAATATCCAGAAAGGTTCTAATAAATAGATAAACGCATGTATTGAGTCTGCAGCGGTAAATAGATGCACGGAGGAACCCAGTTATAAATGCACGTAAAACATTTGCACTAAACAAGTTTTTACAGAATCCTACAGATGTCAAGGTACGAAGTAAATACCTTACTGCTATTAACAATACACGGCGCACATTTTTAGGACCATACTGTTTATTATTATGGAGGATAGTGCAAAAGACAAACAAAACAAAAATTCTAGAAATTTCTATTTGTTGAACTCCAACTACTTCAGACATAAAGATAGCAAAGATGATGACAAAAAACATCTTTTGAAGCTACCTGCACGTAGTGCAAGATCTGGATCTTCAGAATCTACAGAATTTCTAAAAAGTTACAGAAAACGTGTACTAGCTTTGGAAATAAGTGTCTTGTCCATCTTCGAAAATAATATAACATCTGAAAAATCTAGAAAAATTCCCTGAAATTCATTAAATTATGCAACGGCGTGGCGCATCCCAACTAAGTATATCGTTTAGTACTCATTTTTGTTCGATCAAGCAGTTAATTCAGCGAGGAAATGCGTTTTTCAAAAACTGACCATGCGTTTTACCAACGTGAAAAATTTTGTACGGACAAATCGTTCTTCAAGCTTAATTTCCCTTTAATACTTGTTAATACTAAATTTAGAAGACGTAGGGATTCTTATGCAGTAGGGTTTTAGCGGTTTCTGTTATTTGTACTGCGGATGATTCTAGATTTGCAAAAATTAACGCACACCACTTGCTAAGTTAACATGCACACTACCATACAGCGTAAGGGTGAGGAAAGCACTGACAAAGCTGTAGCAGGTGCGCGCAGCACAAGTGATGTATTTGGCAACTAGGGATGACCTACGCGCAGTGGCAGGTAGTCGAAGTATGCATTGTTTACAACTTTTAGCATACATTCAAGTTGTTTCTTCGCGCAAAGCACCCTGGTTCAACTAGCAGTACTTCTGCAGAATTAAATCACCTTGAAATGATCAAAATGCTTAAATAATTTAAAATATGCCCATTACCCGTGTTAATCCTTAATTCCATCAGTAGCATGTCTCGCTAATCCCACGCTAATACCATGCCAAATGAGGATAAACGCTTTTTAAAAGGGCTCTGGAATCCATATATATTTATGAACAAAGAAAATTACCTTGTAAAGGGATAAATGTACATGCATTGTTGATATTCCACGAAATGTTTTGAGATATCTGAAGTCTATGAGCTAAACTGCAAGAGGAATAATATTTGTGTGTTTGTGGAATCGAACAGTTCTGGGTCTTTACATTAGTTGCAGGTAAACTTTCTTCGGTAGCACGATATAATTTATTACAGATTCTTATTGTTTTGCAGATGCCCATAATTTTACAGATTTGAAGGTACAGGAAATATAGCCCTATATAGCCCTGATTAGTACATTTAAGAGGTCTGCACACGTTTTAATAGCAACTGAAAAATAAATATTTGCTTATAATTCTTTCTGCATTATAAACACCACAATACAATTGCCGGCGTTGGTTTTAAGTTCGATATCCGCGCATGCCTATTTTGTTGTTATTACTGAATAATATGGTCGTTCCGTTAACTACCTGTTCATTGAAAAAGCATTTATTTAACTTAAATATAAGGTGGCGGTTTTGTTTTAGCATAAAATACTCCGAAGCACAAACGTTTAGTTTATCTTTGTTGTGATTGTAGCTTGATATGTTCCTTCCTTCAATACAGGTGAGAAAATGTCATGAGCGCCAAAACATAACCAAAGCGACAAATCTATCCCATAAGCGTTTGCGCCCATTTGCAAGGAAATCATTCTTCCAAACACAACCCATATAGTTCTGAGCGTTCTGAGACTTCTGACAAGCGTTGTGACGTCTCCAATGCATTGTGAATTTATAAAGGAACAATGGGATATTTAGCTGCCAATGAAGATTAGAGCACCTGACTGAATTATTAAATACACAATGGAAGAATCACGTTGTAGTGCAATACACTCTGAGACTGAAGATGAAGAATTATGTGCAATTGCACATCAGCACAATTGCAAACACCAGGCTGCCTTTCTGGGTGAAGATAGAATGAGACGGAAATTGCAATTTTTCTTTATGAACCCCATTGAAAAGTGGCAGGCTAAACGACGCTTTCCATACAAGTTTGTTGTGCAAGTGATCAAAATAATTCTGGTGACAATGCAACTCTGCTTATTTGCATACAGTCGATACAATCATATCAACTACACATGGGATAATAGAATCACATTTTCACATCTGTTTCTCAAAGGTTGGGATGCCACAATGGAAATTAACAGTTATCCACCACCAGCTGGACCACTAGCCATTTATAAACAAGAGGAGTTCTATGAGACAATTGACTATGCCTATACTGGTTATAAAAGTGTAAAGGATGCAATTGGACCATATTCATATGCTAATGAAGATGACACCATGGGCCCCATGAATTTATGTCTGCATCAGTACAAAAAGGCAGTTATTTTTGGATTTAATGAGTCATATGTCTTCAATCCAGAGATAGTTGAAAGTTGCTACAACATTTTATTTAATGACACTGCTGAAGTTTCCACTGAGGAATATCTACAAGGAGAAGACATAAATTTTGCTGCATTAGTTAAAGCTACACTGAACTTTTCCTTAAAAACAATTAGTTTCAAGTCGGCCGGACGTGTCACGCCACCGAATTGCTACTTATTTAACATAATAATCAGCTTTATCAATGAAGATCATGATGGCCAAATGCTACTAGACCTGGACATTGTGCCGAAAAGACTACAATGCAATGGAGATGTGAAGTACATTATGGATAATCAGTTAGATGCTATTCTGAGGAGTGTCTTAAATTATTTTGTAATTTTTACATGCGTTATATCATTTATTTTGTGTAGTCGAGCAATTTGGAGAGCACAACAATTAAGCCGGATTACTTGCCAATTCTTCTGGTTAAATTACAATAAGAAACTAAACAAGGATGACAGAATGGAGTTCTGGAATATGTGGTACATTATGATTATTGTCAACGATATCTTTATTGTAACTGGATCCAGTATTAAGGAACGAATTGAAAGCAAAGATTTTACAAGTGACAATTGGAACATATGTAGTGTGTTTCTTGGTACTGGTAATATGCTCGTATGGTTTGGAGTTTTAAGATACCTGGGCTTTTTCAAGACATACAATGTTGTGATTCTTACATTGAAAAGGGCGACACCGCAAATATTCAGATTCTTACTTTGCGCGCTTCTTATTTACGGAGGCTTTACATTCTGCGGCTGGTTGATTCTGGGACCTTATCATATGAAATTCCGGTCGTTGTCTACAACTAGTGAGTGTTTGTTTTCGTTGGTTAACGGAGACGATATGTTTGCAACCTTTTCCATTATGTCTAACAAGTCAACCATGCTGTGGTGGTTTAGCCGTATTTATCTCTATTCATTTATAAGTCTGTACATTTATGTAATTTTGAATCTGTTTATTACGGTAATCAATGACGCGTACGAAACCATAAAATTGTATTATGGCGAGGGATTTCCGAAAAGCGATCTGCACGAGTTCATTGGCGATACTAAAATTGAGGATTTTTCCAGTGGAGTATACAGAATGAACTCAGATAGTAGTTTGGGTGGCTTGATGAAGGACTTGTGTTGCTGTAAACAATTGCAAAAGTCATATGCTTCCTTGATGGAATCGAGGAATAATTTAAGGCGGACGGAGGAGAGTGATTGCGACGCCGACGGTGGTAGCAACCCAGTATGAAAACCGTAGATTATTAGATATAAGAATGTAGGTGCAGTTAATTAAAGAAGTGTAAAGCTAATTAATGTAAAGATTCTATTTTGAATAAAGGACTTGACTCCGAATTGTTTTCTATTTTGTGCTTAATCCCTATTCAATTTTAGGTATTTATAAGAAGGCATGTCTAAATTTGCTTGCAAGGAACCTTGGTTCATTTGGTTTTCAATAAAGTGATGGTAAGTATTGATATTTGTGTCTTGGAAAGTATGATTTATAATTTACATTATATATTTACTTAAAAAATCTTTATATTACAAAATATCACGATCAATAATTATATTATTATACAACAGGATGATACATGCAGTGACTCGTATTGCACACTTTTAATGAAGGTGAAAATGAATAAATGAAAGAATTCTTTATCTACCTAGGTTCCAGAAAATATACTAACAAAACCAATCTAATATATACTCGTGGAAACACATTTCTCGCCGCTCAATTCTCTTTGAATTTCGTCAAGTGTTTTGCCCTTAGTTTCCGGTACAAAGAAAATAATAAAGACTGTACCAATTAAAGAAATTACACCAAAAATATAAAATACTGTATCACCACCCCAACTGGTTTTCAGGTCCAAATAAAACTTTGTCACGATGAAAGCCAGAAACCAGTTAAACATACCGGCCGCAGCACTGGCAAATGTTTTAATTTCAGCCGGAAAAACTTCGGATGAAATCAACCAGGGAATTGGACCAAACCCAATAGAAAATACAATAATAAATACACATAAGCATAAAACTGGTAAGAAACCAATGTTGGATATTGTTCCATCGTCAACAAGATCGTGGTCCTTTAAAGAAAAGAATAATCCAAGAACAATGATTGAAATTGCCATTACAAGGTCGGATGTAATGAGTAGGATTTTTCTGCCTAATTTATCTACAATTATGGATGCAAGGAAAGTACCCAACACTTGCATAACACCAACGATAATTGTTGCAATTTTAGCATCAAGCTTCACACCAGATGAAGTGAAAATTTCTTCCGTATAGAAAATAACTGCGTTTACACCACTTAATTGTTGGAAAAACATAAGACCGAATGAAATAATAGCAGCACGCTGAGCGGGTTTTTTCTTCATGGATTCTAAGACCTTGATTTTTTGGGAAGCGGACTCTTGTAACATAGCCACAATCTCATTCAACTCCTTTTCCGCGTTATATTTTTGTCCACGTAGTCTGATTATCGCATTTTTGGCTTCATCCCTCTTGCCACATTTTATCAAATAAATAGGTGTCTCAGGTTGGAAGAAGAAAACCATTCCAAATATTAGTGGAATTACAGCGCACACAATTGTGTAAGGAACTGGTTTAACAAAATAAGCTAATGTGTAAGCGAAGAGGATGCCCACAGTTAAGAGCAATTGAAAGTAACTCCCAAGAGCTCCTCGGACTTCCTTTTCTGCAATTTCGCTGGTGTATAGAGGTGCCGAGACGCAGAAAGCGCCACCAGCCATACCAGTAATCACACGACCCGCAAATATCATTCCGTTGCTTTCAGCAAGGATAATAATTAACCATCCGACAATGAACGGTATTATTAGAAGTAGATTTGCGAGCTTTCGTCCAACCAAGTCACATATGAACCCGATTGGTATGCACATTGCCATTGCACCGAGATTAGCACAACTGGCAATCCATCCTTTGGCAGTTTCATCAATGATGAGGTCATTAAATTCTCCATTTTCCATTTCATTGTTAATGTTCGCTGTCCATCCAAGGACGCAGCCAGCCGCAACAGATCCCAAACATACTGAAAACATCAAGATGTCAAATAAATATTAATAAAGTAATTCATTGTAATTACCTGAAAGCGCAGCAATGTATTGTGGTATTTTATTTCCCTTCTGCTCCAGTTCCGTCATGGTTGTTGAGACTGAAAATAATTCTAGAACAATAATAATTAAAGTCATTTATTTAAGGTTTTCTTTCATTCAGAGTATTTGAAAAATTGGTAATAGCTAGAAACTTAAAAGCACAGTGCAATTATTACTTTAGAGTACCCTTAATTTTTCACATTTCTTCGTGCATAGAAAGAACTTTTGATTGCAAATACATTTATTTTTATAAATAAAACTTGTTCCATAAGTTTTCATTACTTAACATTATTATCATCATTCCAAGGTTCTATTATTGTACTGACCGCTTAAATGTTTAATTGAAAGAAATATTTTTCTAAATTTGAATGGCAAACTTTCGAAATGAACGCAAAAACAAATCATAAACTAAAATGCTTTTACCACGCATATCATCATCAATTGTAAACAATTGTCAATGTCAATAAAAGAAATTGTTTTATTATTTTGTGCGTTAATTATAGAATTTTTTTTTTATTTCATGGCACAGTTTAGTTATCGTAATTATATAATTTATTTTAAATTTATTTAAAAATTAGCTGTTTGATCAATTTAATAATAAAATGAAGAAATTCTTACTAGGGAAATAAAATTGGTTAAATAAATCACGTAGAACTTGGGATTTTTGCTGTTTCTTACTCAACTTACTTCTATAACTTTTGGTAACCGATAGAGTACAGTAAATTTTCAACATTTGAATAAATATCGAGCTATCTATTTTAGTACAGGTAGATAAATGAAAACATTATTTCCGCATTTTCTTGTGGCTTGCAATAATAAAAAATAATTTGCGCCAATACCTACTAAAGTCCTTGCATTTTCATGTACATTACAGTACACAACGTTACGTTTGATTTTTACTATGTTTTTTTCTAAGATTTTTTGATAACGAAGTAAACACGAGCCTCAATAATCATAAGTACCTTATTAACAATATTCATAAATATTTATTTAGACCATCCCTAACACTAAAAATTCACTTCAAATATAATCCTTGTTTAAATAGTTTTGATAATTATACTTAAATTTCTTAATTTTTACTTTAGAATGTCAATTAAAGGCTTCTAAAAAATTGGTTTTCAAGCGTTTATCTTATTGTTGCTGAGATGACCTATTCGTGTTATCACAAGTAGCCGCAAAATAGTGTCAAGTAATAGAATCACTTTAATCATTATCAAAATTTAAACTTAAATGTTACTTACGATGATGACCTTAAAATTTATTAGCCAAATAAGCGAGGGTTTTTTTTCTCTCTGTAGTATAATCTTGCCAATTTTTCTAGCAACTCTACAGATCCTTTAGTTCTGAATAATTTTCAACGTGGACAGCATATTCAAATTCGCGCACGTTTACATGACAATTTCATTTATTGCAAGATAAGATATACACAATTACGTTTGGGTAATAAAACGATAACAGTCTGATTTTGTTTTTCTCAACCAAAAAGATATTTTTCACTTGAAACATAAGGAACGCAACATTCCACTTTTTGCATGTTACATTGTCATTAATAACAATATTCTTAGAATAGTTAGTTGCTGATAAAGAAATATTATTTTGTTTATGGTTATTGCTACGTCATGTTTGCATGTGTTTACGAATTATATGCCAATAACTAATTTTCATATCACACACAAAATATTCTGAGCAAAGAAAATTTAAAATGAAAGTCACGTTGTATAATTTCAATTTGACATTTTTATTTGCTATTATAAAATCTTAATATTTATGTTTATGAACAAACTAAAATGCTGCTTGGAAAAATTGTTGGGAATTTTTTGTTATCAGTATTTGCTAGTTTTTAAAAAGAGCATAATGGTTCAAAAGCAAGTTGTCAGTCAAAATATCAAATAATATATCCATACCTGATTTAACGTATTGGGTGGAATCTCTGTTTGCCAACAAAGTCACAGCAGCAACAGATGCAAGAACACTTTATTCCTCGTTCACTGATTGCTGCCCGAAATCATGCACAATAATCGCATATGAACAAATGTTGGCGAATATTGATGAGCGTCATTAGTGTACACGCGTATTTAATCTAATGCCGCATTGAAGTGCTGTTTGTGGATATTATCACTATCACACTCCAGTATTCAATGATTCCGATTGCAACAGGCAATACGTTTTTATCCTCCGACGCGCCGGTTAACACCTTACCGAGTAATTTATAGCAATTAACATTACGTGGTGTCGCACACTGTCTTAAGTGTTGGCGACATGTTTGCTAAGTATTGTCATGTACAAACTTATAAACATCCTTTTTGTTTTAATTTCGAGTATGTTTTAAATAGCACGTGCAAACTTATTGCACAAACAAATATGTAGATGTTATCGCTACCATCATCATAAGTCATTATCAAGCAATATTTATTTCAAAAAAATGTAGGAATGCATATTAATCCATCAGTTATATGTTAATTGTTTATTAAGCAATACTTGACTAGATATTTTTAAAATAATATGATTTTTTTATGATATTGAGGCAATTTAAATGTTTGCAGTAATTTCATGTTTAATACACGTTTCGGTAAATTTCCTTTTCTTTGTGTTGTGCAAATGCCTTAAATATCTATCGCGTTGCACATCACCCCTGCCACGATTTCTGTCGAGTGTTTTTATCAAGTTGTTATGTACGTTATATTACTTATCAGTGCTTAATCCGCACAATTATCGTTACTACAGATAATATTGCAAATAAATATAAAGATGGTAGCTATTAAAATAGTATTATTTTGGAGTATGAGCATCAGGCATAATCAGATAAGAATTCAAATTGACAAATAGGATAATAATGGAAGAAAATCACAGCTCTATAAACTCTGAAAAAAGTTATGATTCAATCATGATTAATTTAATGTTATTCTTATCTCACTGTTTGCTATGAACAAACTTCAATAGTTCGAAAATAATGTATCAAGTATCAATTCAACTGGTATATCATCTATAAATTAGCCACTTTTGGATTTTCCAATTGAATAAACAAGTAAAAATAAAGTTTTTTTTCCGTTCTTCGAAAGTAAATTTTATTAGCATAATAATTCACATATGTATATTAGAAAAGTGGTCGACACTACTTAATCAATGTGGCTATAAAACACAAACCACATTGTAACAAAAAAAACTCCTTGGGTATTCCAAAACAGGTCGGTTTTTTATTTGTAAATTTTCTGCTATTCTATAAAATAATGATTCAAATTCACGCAGAAATTACGCAGTATTTGATTATTGTTTCGTGCTTTACCTTACGCTCGTTATTGTGTTTATGCGTAGTTTGACAATTGTAACAAATTTTGTTGCTATTCTATTTCAACACCTTGATATTGTCATAGTACTCAAATGAATCATGCAACCTTCTCCAAGTTCATAACTTGCAACAGTTTCAAATATGAATATTAATGTTCACACCGGAACTTGTGCGTGCGGTAAAAGTATAATAGCCTAGGATTCGTTTCTTTGGTTCCTTATCATAGATGAAAAATGCATAAATTGTGTGCAAGAAATTATATCGAATTTATTTCAGTATCATCTATGATCATATTTGAATAAATTGTTTTAAAAATAACATGTGATTGCTGTTAATTTTCTGGTAAATAAAAAAAATTTAAAGGTAACTCCTATATGTGTATATATGGTGCACGTGTGCACATTTACAAGTAATAACATTGTTTAAATTCAAGTTCAAAAGTGCTACTGCTTTAGAATGGATAATGAAAATGTTTGGCCTTTGCACGTCTTTTCCTATCCACAATCGACTACCGCATTTGCTTTTAGAGATTGTAATCAAATTCAGCGACACGGGGTTTAACCACAAAATTAAATTTCTACTTATTTTCGAGAAAACACTAATTAACTGCGCTTCCTTTTTTGGTTTCTAATTATATATTTATCTATCAATTTAGAGAAAAAATTAATTACTACCTGGAAATCTGCAAATCATTTTAGTAAATATGTACCACGAATGGAAATAAGTTGCAAAGTATAACGTAATATATTCTTAACTTACAATAAATATTTTAAATAAGGATCGAGAAGTTATTTGTTCACATTTTCGTTTTCACAAAAGGTTCATTGATTAATTTCACAGTAATAGATGTGGATTAATTACAAGATCATTCATATTGATACATTTCAAGATAAACATTTGATGAATTTAACAGAGAATGGAAATAAAATATTCGAATAAATGAGTATTACTTTTAAATACATTGCTATTATAAAAAAGTGTATAATTATTTGAATTGCATATGTCAATCTGCTCATATCTTTCTTTTCTTACTTTAAACATAAACTTTTCATGTGCTCTCTTGCATTTGAGAGATACTATAAACAAGTATTAAGTTTAATTTTGACAGGTATATACTATGTACATTAATTCGTTTGTTTCGCAATTAACAAACGGTTGTTCTTTCTATACGGACACAGCCATTACGACACTTGTTAATTGATAGTATAAGTGATTATAGATTCACAGTTACATAAAGATTCGAGAAACTACTGCAAATTCAAGAATATTTTCCTGCATTCAACATTGTTGAGTTTTGATCAATATTTTGATCAGTCTCCTGGACGGAACATAAACGTATTCCTAAAATGTCCTGGCTAATAGGATTCAATCAAATAAACTCATGTTATTGCATTTCCGACATAATTTCGTTACCACATTTTTCAACTATTAAGCTAAATGTTTGCTTTCCTATACTCGTGCTGATGGTTAGAATGCTTTTGAAGAGTTGCTCTACTGGCAAGTCATCCGGCAATCTGGTTAAAAACTGTGCTCCATGTAAGAAATCCATATCCATGAGAAGATCTTGGTTTAAATGAAGTATTCCTAACAGAGTAAGTAGTTATTATATAGTTAGGATTTAAATATTTGTACTTACCTAAAGCTGTTCTGAATAAAAATTCATCACCGTCTCGCAAGAATAAATCCCATATCCTACATGCAATATCCAAAGGCATCGCCTTTGCAAAAATAGTGTAGATCCAATCCAAAAGATATAAATCCGGTGTCAATCCAGAGCATTCGAAATGATTGTACAACTTAGGTAAATTATAATTAAAAATTTCATTATAAGCGTTATAATACGCTTGCATTTGGACTTGATTCAGCGTGAAAGCCGATACATGGAGCGGGCGGTTTAGCAAATTTGCAAAGCACACGAACGCGTCAATTTCCTCCATATTTAAGATTAAAATAGCGCCAATATATGACATGCCTTGGACGTATCCCACGTCAGGACGGTAACAAACGTACGCCGCAAGTAATGAGTGCAATACCTCTGAATATGGACCACCTTCTTGAAATATACACAAACTGGGAAATGTACGAGAAATGTCCAACTGGATTACGTCCATGCTGCTCTCCTGATCATTCTCTGATTCGCACCTACTGAGGCCTGGATTATTTAGCCTACTTTGCGCTCGCGATAAGCAAATTTCATATAATTGTTGCGTGAGATTCAAATCGTTACCAATTGCCAGGCGCCACACGCGACCACGAACACTTGACGGAAGGCCAAGCCACCATAAATCTCTAGTCTTCCGAGTGTTGTACATTTTGTCCCAGTTTGGTAGGACATTTCGAGTAAAATGTTTTGTGGATTGAGCTTGTTGTTCTTCCAACTGAAGTTGCATCTTTTGATATTTTTGTTTGGCAACGGAATTCAGAGCTTCTTTTCGCTTTGCAGCTGCCAGCATTGCCTTGTATTCTTCTCTATGACGTTGTTCTTCCTCCTCTGTTTTAGCTGGCAAGTTTGACGGGCTAAATAACGTAGAAATTACTTAGGATTGTATAATCAAGCGAAAACAAATGATTACCGCATGTTTGGTATCAATGCAGATGAACTAACGACAGAATGCTGCGGTGAAGCACCTGAATTATCAGGGATTTTGCCAAATATTTTCCAAACTGATGTTGTGCTTGATGGTGATGTTATAGCTGACTTCCATGAAAACACATTTCTACAAGCACAAAATTTGAATAATAATGTCATAGTTAGACTGTTTATAGTCTTACTTATTAAAAAAGGTACTAAAACTCTTTCTATGCTGTGTTGTTAGTGACTCACATCCACTTGTGGAGGATCTGTCATCTGATTCCAAAAGACTTCCTGATGGCGATGGATCACTTAATGTTGAAATAGTACTTGAATAAGATCCAGGTTCATTCCTTCTATGCCCTAAACTCTTCCCAATCACAAAATTATTGCTTAAATTAGATGTATCTTTTGTATCCACTTGGTCATCATCAGACAGATCACTGACATCTTTTGTTTCCTTCCCATTTTTTTCGATATTAAAATTGTTCTGAGATTTATGTTCCACAAAATGAAGTTGTTTAGTAACTGGACTGTATGCTAAAGAAATATTTTGCAGGGCTTCATCAAGAGTAAATTTTCCATTCATGTTTGTTATGTTCATATCACAATCAGGTTGCTTTCCATCATTATCCATTACCAAACTATGATTGTCAGGCATATTTGCCAGTTTGTTCTTGTCACATCTTTCAGGCCAAGTATTGAACCAGTTATCATGAATAGCTAATGTTAAACTTTCCTTCTTTGTTAGAATACCAGGTGCATTTATCTCCTCTGTCATAACATAGTCATTCAGTACGTTATCATGTAAATCAACTGGAAGACTCTGACTTCTAATATCCTGTCTTACACTATTATTAATCAGTATTCTCTCATATTTACCCTTGTGAACCATTGAAGTTGAGTTCATAATATCATAAGGTCAATGTTTTAAGACCGTCCCTCATTGCAAAATCTTTTTTGAGTTTAGAACAGCAATGCCAAATACCAGATGAGATTATTGAGTTGTAAAGTTTGCGGATTCCTCATAATCTGCTGAAACTTGCAAATCAGACTATACCAATCTTAAAATAGGAACAGCAGGAAGAGCACTGAACATTATTATTTATAAAACAAATAACTTTTATGGATATTTCGGGTATTTTGACAGCATACAATAACAACGCGCCATCATTGTTATATTACTATTGCGAGATTGCGAGCGTGTGCTGTATTTGCCAAGTTGCGTTAATGAAATTGGCGTGGCAATAGATGAATGCAACCCACAAAACATCCGCTTTCTGTGGTGTATGAGCGACATTCATAATTTTACTAAATTCGAAATAATAAAATTAAAAAATACTATTTGTTTTTGTCGTATTCAAACAAAATTATTACCTACAAACCAAAAATGCGTTTTTTAATACTACTAAACACTGAATTAATTAAATACACGAATCAATACCAATAAACAAATTAAAACTCATGAACCCGCATATAGGTGCACATATATTATTTGCATATGACAAGTTTTTTGATTACACACGAAACATTATAAAACGTGATTGAAGCATCAACTGTAAAATCAACAGTTAAATTATGCTTGTGTCGTTGAATATATAATGCAATAGTAAAATTCATTAATATGTGAAATTTCACTTTAAAAAAAGAGAGATTATTTGTTGCATCATCATTTTCAATACATATTGCTCAAATGTTATCATCAAGTTCAAAACCGTCCAGCAATGTATAGAGGTCTGCATGTATTGAACGCAAGGCTATGGTGGAGCAAGAATTTCGCAGTATTTTGTCAATGCTTTATCTATTTTCTACATTATCCTTCGCACTTGAATCAGACTTTTCCGCATTCATTACAGTAGGCGGACGTTAAATCTATAAAAGTAAACCATTCAACAATTGAACGCACAGTTAACTTAATTTGCGTGTCATTAGAGAACAAAACATGATTAACTCCAAGTCATATATTTTAAGTACATTGTTGACTTTGTGCGTAGCCCATAACTTAACAAGTTGTAAGTATTTTTTTAAGTAACATGCAAGTAGTGATGTATTTTATTTTGATTCAATTTTAGTTTCTGATGTCCCTTGTGAACGCAAAAATTCGCAAAGTAAAATTGTTGGAGGCGGCGACGCAGCTCAAGGCGAATTTCCATGGTTGGTATCAATAAAAAGAAGAGGTAATCATTTCTGCGGTGGCTCCTTGATCTCAAACCGTCTTGTTTTAACAGCAGCTCATTGTATTTGCAAGTATGACTTCTTCCCATACGTAAAATAAAAAATCCTTAATAAATAGTTTAAGCTCTTTTATTTCATATCGTAGTGGCGTAGATGGTTTTATAAAACCAGCAAGTATTAAAATTACTGTCAGCCAACATGATTTATTATCATCTGACAGTAATACTCAAGAAATGTTAATATCACGAATAATAGCACACACAGATTACAAGTGTAACAAGGCACGTAATGATATTGCCATTTTGGAACTTGCATCAAACGTGACATGGACTAACTATGTTCAGCCAGCTTGCTTTTCTACGAAATTTGTCCGAGATGACAAAGCTATAGTTGCTGGATGGGGAAGGACAAATGAGAACCGTACAGAAAGTATTTGGGTTAATTGTGTTTATCAATGAATTGAGTTTCATTAAATAATTTGCAGTTACAAAGAAAACAACTATACTCCAAAAGGCAAAAGTGACCATTCTGAATAACGACGTGTGTCAAAATTGGTACCAGTCCCAAGGCAAGAAAATCAAAATTAATTACAACCAGTTATGCGCAGGTCGAAAAGAAGGAGGTGTTGATGCCTGTTGGGCTGATAGTGGTGGCCCTTTAGTGTTGGAGGACTATACTGTGGTTGGAGTGGTTTCAACTGGTATTGGATGTGCGCGTCCTTTCCTGCCTGGTATTTATACACGGGTTTCTGAGTTTTTACCGTGGATACAATCGGTAGTAGACAAAAGTAATTTAGTAAATTAAAATATTTTATTTAGTTTTGTTAGGTTGAAATCAGAAATTGTTTTCTTTACTTAGCATAAAATATATTTAAATATAATACATGATCAAATTCACATCCGTATTCAACGCAAAATGTTCGTCGTCTGTTTTCGCTCATCAGCTAACGCTGTTATGTTGTACTTACAAGTCGGCTATTCTATCATTTTAAAGATTATATCAAATGGATCGTATCACTTAGTATCTATATCCGCCGTTAGGTTTTCCGGAAGGATATCCACCATTGGTCTTCGCTTCTACAAATTCATAAAATTAGTCATACTTTCTTTCTAGTGTCAAATACAAGTCTGCATATTGTACCTTCGTACTTGATGACTGGGTGATATCCGTCCTTGTCAACGGTATAATCTACAATCTGTTTTCTACCATCGGGAAGAAGGACATTGTAAGATCCAACAGTATTATCCCCATCACGTTCCTCTTTCTGGCCATATTCGTTTCCACTCTCGGGATCATTCACTTCCCATTCGAAGGAGTATTTTGCTGGTTCGGTAGCATCCTCTGGTGGTCCATAAACTGGAGGTGGTTTGCCGTTTCCTTTGCCATTGGGTGGGAGATAACCGTTACTTGGCGGACCGTAAGCGTCACTTGGAGGACCATAACTCTGATCTATAACAAAATTGTCATCAATATATTTTTCTTCCATCAATTGCCTACTTTTACAGTTTAAAGTATTAAATTGCATAAAAAGAGATAATTCTGCAATGAGAGTTCAGTGTTAGTGCTAGAGTGTAACGTCATTTTGGTGAATGCGTTGGAAACTTACTTGGTGGCAAATATTGTGGTGGTGGTTCAGCAAACACACTGACGATTACGAAAAGTAAACAGAAGAGCTGGAATTTATTAACGCAGAAATATAAAAAATTAAAAACTATGTTATTCAATATTGGATTGATGATAAAAATGTTTTGTAATATTCACCTTAAACATCGTTTATTATTATATGACTGATCGAATTGCAAAGTGTTAGGTAATAATTTTTTGTTGGCAGTTTGGGCTAGGCGCTTAAGGTGGTTGTTATTAGCACAAGTTCTAATTGCAACTGATAACTCTTTAGCGACCACCGAACGCTTTATATAGAAAGCAAATCGTGATTCACTGCCATGTATCTATTTAGTGCAGGCAGGAGTACATGTGCAATGCATCCATTTTTCAATGGAGCGCTGCATAATTTTTAGACTTTTATAGCCATCCTAGCACACCGAAGATGCACCAGGCGATGTGTTCCAGTTTCACTTCTTTCGCCGCATCGCATCGCCTCCACGATTGCATCGTGCCCGCCGCGCATTGCAGAGAAATCCGAATATTTATGTGCGCATCATCTGAAATCGTAACGCAACTTCTGCCGCAAGTAATCGGTAGCATTAGCGAGTATTTCGCCGTTGATGATAAAAAATGCTTCTGTCATTGGCGTGTGCAATATATGGTGCTCTACGTGTCGGCATTGCATTGCCGTCGATGTCGAATTATTTATCGGTTTCGAATGTGCGCGAGATGACGAACGGCAAAATGCAGTGCATCGTAAAACGATCAGTTTCATCATTTTTGTTTGCCATTCTGTTGCGCGTCCATTTGTCTTTGATTAATCAGCAATTACGCACCGGCGTACTCGCAATTAGCGGCAGAAAAAATCTATTTAAGGCGTGAAAGAATCCCGCTCAAGGCCTGACAAAAAATGCTATGCCTCTTCGCTTCCATTCAATGGGTCTATCAAATAGCGATAACGACTGCGCTTCTTGCATGCGAAGAGAGAAAGTAATTTTGATTTATCAATACGTGATGCACCGCGGTGATCGCTAATTGAATCAGTAGATGGATATAATTGATGAATCGTATTGATGAGTACTGGCCACGCTGAAGAGCAGGCAATAAATAAAAAATTAATTAATCGACACATTAATCGTGTTACTACACGTATCGTAGTAGCAATTTAAGACTTCTGCCCAATAATTACTTCCATAAAAAAAAACACTCATCTTGGGTAACGATAAGAGAAGATGCGTGGTGTGCAATATTGATGGTCATATTGCAAGAAAAAACTTGTATGTTGCAATCAGTATTGCGTCGGAGTCAACTACTTTGATTTTCCGTGGCTAATTTATTTCTTTTATTGTAACAAATCATAATTAGTGTCAAATCACTATAAATAAACTTTCCATATTATGATTTTTTGTTAAATGTTGTAATTCGAAATCACATTAAGTTATTACATCAATTACTTCCTAAAAGTTTCGGTGCATATTTGAATACATCGATTCCACAATCTTGTTATTGGCAACATTTAGCAACAAATAATCATATTCCATTACGTTGAATAAGATTAGAACTTATGATGTAAGTGCAGATATAATCGATTATGCACCACTAAATTATACTGCATTAGAATACAATTGAATAAACTTGAATATCAGGTAGCCATAACTCTGCGCACGATAAATAAATGCCCCTACTGCACAAAAATAAATAAATATTGACATCTCGTTAAATATTGATGAGCAGCTCACAAAACGCGCGGTCCCTTTCGCATCAAAAACTTTCCAACAGCAATAATCGTACCCACATTAACATACGAATAAGTTCATAATTTATTTCGTGTTAGTTTCGTTCGATACATGTTGTGTCCAGTAATTAGCGCTTCACATGATCTAAGTTTTGCTTAAGTTTCCTTCACAATTTTCGAAAATGTACAGCAAATAGTGGGGCGGGATGCGTAAAAATAAATACACGTTGTCAGAGAAACACAAAAGCACACTTAAAAATTAATTAAAGCTATAGTGTCTTTTTTCCAAATTCATCAAAAAATATAAGCAACAATTATTTACTAACGGTCTGCGCTCACATACAATTACATTTACACTTAATAAAAATAAATTTAGTCTATGTACGCACTATGTATATATTAATGAATAATCAATAACTTAAAAGATTTCTGTTTCGATTTCGTGGACTCGTTAAAAGAGGGATGACATCTATGTTCCCAAAGTAAACTATTGTATTAAGCACTTGTCCTTGTTTTGGAAATCCATATGAGATAAATCTTGTTCAATCAAGTCATCTTCTTCAATGCTAAAAGTGTTAGAAATGTTAGTTACTGTTCAAGCATTTCAACCCATCGAAACCAACGTACGCTTTTTCCTGAGAGTCCAAATGATGCACCAGTTCATCGCGTTTATTTACAATCACAACGAGCTCATCCAAAAGTTCCTTTTCCCTAGCTCGTTGTTCGTCTGATTTGCGCCAATCCTCAATGGCTAAACTCGTTTGTAACTCAGCGTTCAAGGTTTTATATCGTTTCTCTAAATCACTTTCTTTCTCCCTAAAATTAAATAATATTAAACTAGAAACCAGTAATAAATATTAGCAGCATTTACAATATATTAAGTTGCATTTGCCGTCTTAGTAGAGCATTTTTTTTATTCACAAGAGTAAACCATTGAGCCATCAATGTTTCCTCTTCTTCCGAGTTGCTCATATTCGATTCCATAACAGTGCGTAACTTTTTCTCTAACTTCGCTGCTTGCTTATCAATCGCAGATTGCTCTCGTTCCAGATCATCCAGCTCCTTATCTACATCGATATCAATGCCCATCTGGATACATCATAAATTAGTAAAATACGCAAAGGAAACATACTAAAACAATCTTTGCTTACATCAAGAAGCCGAAAACCATTTGGTAACATTTCGGGGGTAATATCTTTGCGCATTGGACTAGATTCTGTCGGCGAATGTGGTGGAACTGGCGATTTGACCGTTCCATTTTCAACTTCACCATCTTCTGTATTACCCCTGGATTCCACGATTTTGCTTTCAAAATCAGGGCAACTCTTTTCGCTCGTCGGTGATGTCGTTTTTCGTGTTTGTGCAATAAGTATACGAGCACGTTCTCGTAATTCTGCTTGTCGTTCTTCTTCAGACTATTACAAAAAAAAAAACAATCTTAATGCATTTGGCGTTAACTGAATCGATCAATTAGAATTGCGCGAAATTCAACTTTCAAGAACAAAAATCCAAATTTAAAAAGCTGTGAAATAACACTAAAAGTGCTAAAAACAAAGATGAATGGAAAATAAAAATAAAATTACCCGATATGGCGATGTGGAATTATCTCGTTTGACTTGTCCCAGCAATTGCTTGGCTCGTTCTCGTTGCTCCGAGTATCGAGAAATTATGTGCTAGTGATCGTGGGCAAAAATCAAGCAATCAAATAAAATGCAATAAAACAAAGCCAAAAAAATAACAAATACAGCTAAGGCACAAATTAACGCCTAGGTATGCAACGTGTGTAAAATACGTGCACGAAGCGTGTGAAATCTACTTAAAGAATACTTACAGGATTGAGTTTTAGCTCGGTTGGCTGTAAATCAATCGGAATGTTGGCAACGGGAAGGCCACCATTGACTCCTTTTTCCTTTTTGTTAGCCACCCCCTTCTTCGTTTCGTCTTCGTCCTCGTCGGATCCAAATGGATCGGTTAACTCGCGATGCGTCATCAAGGCTGGTTTCTCTGTCTTTTCTGTCGCACTTCCTGTGAAAATCTTCACTACTTCAGGGTCCTTCTTTTCCGTAACAGCTACAATAACTGCCTTCTCCGACACCTTTTCAGCCTTCGCCTTACTTTCTGATACTCTATCAGGTTCCGCTTTAACTTCCGATATTATTTCTGTCTTTGCTACGGGAACCTTCTGCTGGGGAGTATTTTTCCGTGCTAAATCGAGATGTAAACTAGATTTTTGCTCCGACAATGACTTCGGTGCATCTTTTTCATCTGCATCTTCCTTCTCTTCCGAAACTGATTTAATAGGTTGTCCCTTTTTAAAGTTTCGTTTCGAATTCCTCAGATTAATAATTTCCTGACCAAAGAGTTGTTTGGTGACATCTGTATCTTTATCGGTTGTAAAACGACCGATTACGTAATTGCTTTCCTCAGATGTTCTTCCGATTTGTTGCAATTCGAGTTCATGGCCTGTGAAATAAGCCCGGAGTTGATACAAATACGTCATGACAGCTAATTTATCGGGCACGGCCAACATATCCATATCAGAAGGTTCTATTACACGCGGTATACCCAACGATTCAGCAGCATCAAAGGCAATCTTGCAATTTGCGCGTACGTTATGTGATGATAACGAATCGAAATCACTGAAACCACATAAATCAAAAATAAACATAATAATCAAAAATCATTTCTGGAAAAGAAAATCAGACCATTTGAAATTAATTAAAAAGCGATCTTTAAAAACGTACATAAGATCGGGTCTGAAATGTGCCAGTAAAGCACAAAACGCCATGCCGTTGCGCCAACTTGTTGTGAGATTGGTAATCTTTACACCTTGATAATCTTTCGTCATTTCCTTGCACCATTCTAATAAATCCTGACCTGAAAGAAAATGAAAAATATAATTTAATGCTATTGATATAACTTAATTTCTATTTACCAGGAGTTGTTAATTTCTGTTGCGTTTTCGACTCCAGCGTACAGTCCTTCAACTTAAGCGATAAATCGGTCTTAACATTATTGCTAGCAGTCTTGAAGTTGTTGGCGGTTGGTACTTTTGGCTGGGCAACAGACTTCGGTGTTTTCGCCTCATCGTTATCACCATCATCCGGAATGGTAGTAACATCAAGTCGGTCAATTTCCTGCTCAAAAAGTTCAGAGTACGGATCGCGTTCCGGTACGATAAAGTCCCCATGTTTAGGCAAGGGTATATTTGGTATCTTGTAAGTTTGTGCTTCGTAACCGCGGCAAATCGGCGATAAAACTGCATCCGCTGTAGGCGTTTTGTCTTGCCGCGAGAGTGAATTTAAACTTGACACTACAATACACAATAAATGTCATAATGCACAATTAAATATATATATAGTTAATACCGCTTAGAGGAGTGCTTGCAAAATCTGAACCCGATAAACTATTTGTCATCAATTGCATTTGCGCCGTGACTTCGCTAAGACTGGCCTTAATGGAACTATCACCTTGGGAAAGTTCTTCATCCTCAAAGTCTTCCATAGTAGCAATATCACTATTGTTATTTACCGACATTAAAGAAGCCATTGATTGCATATCTTCATCGCTGTAAATCATATGCATTTGATTAGTGTTATCAGAATGAATCCTTGACTAAGAGGAAATTGTGGTATCACCGCCAGTGAACTTACGTAGCTTTTCCCTCGCGTAGAAACATGCAAGATAGAGTGCATTCTAGTTTAGCGCTTGTAATCTTTTTGGTAGTTGGTTTCAGATTTAAATGTAGGGGATGTTGGGACGAGTCTATGCTTGCGTATTTACCCATATTCAATTGGGTAACTGCTAGACGTCTTCGTTTTCCTGTAGGTGCAACCTTAAAATTAAGAATTTATCATTTAAAACATTATGCATTTCAATGATCACAGCTAACGAGTGAATATTTTTCTATCAGACTTAAACGTTAGGAGTAGAGAAATTATATTGAATCAATCATGGTTTATCAATGAAAGTGCAGTACCCAAAAATCATCATTTTTAGATTGGAAAAAAGTTATAAATTAAATTTGTAATTACATCCTCAACAACAAAATGCCAATCCTTCTCCTCAAAGTCATTGCCGCGGCCTTTAAAAAGATTGATGGCAACCTGATGGTTTTCTGGCATCGGCCAAACGACCAGCGCTTTGTATGTATTTTGCAATGTCCTTTCCCACTGCATGGCAGGTGTAACAACCCGACGCGACCTTCGCGTCCATACAATTGAAAGTTTGTGTGGTTCCCTAAAACCATTGTACATTAAAACTTACAATTACATTCAAAGTTTCAAATGTTATAACAAGTCAAGGTTTCAATTATGATAACATAAAGATAGCTATGCATACCATTTTGAAGTGAATTCAATGGCCAGCTGATGGTAAGAAACCGTGAATTGAAACTTTGCAGCTCTTTTGTTGACACGCTGCAGACGTTTCCAGACAGAGCCCATGCTAATGACTAAAACATCAATCAAAACCGATGTAGCGAATGTGGCATTTCAACGCTACTGACGACCGCCGCGTGATTAGATAAGAAAGCGCATCAGTGCACAGAACACATGTAAATATAAATAAAGTAGCACATCGTCCAAACTTAGATCATTTTGCGCGCCCGAAAACGTGTGGGTGAACTTACTTGATACTTGTTATCAACATCAATAAAGTTCATACGCGAATTCGCCACAAGTGCAATTTGTTGATATTGCGAATGGTTTAATGGGCAGCAAAATATGCAAAATTGATACTCTCGTAAGTCGCGTGTGCGCATTGATTTGGCTCAGGTGAAACCTTTAGCACTTTTACATTAACAACAATTAACCTTGCGACTCGTAGCGTGAGTCAGCGGGGTCTTTGGGAATAGTAATAGGCGATCAATACACACCTGATCTAGCTGGATGTCTATACGTGCATTTCTTCTTTAAGAACTTTATTATCGCAGTGTTGATGACATTATTGAATACTTATAAATAATTATACATTTGCTCGCTAACCATAAAAAACATTTGATAAGCGATGTGACAACTGACAGCTGGGCACAATCGGCAAAATGGCAGCTCGGTGGCCTCGGCGCTTTGAAGGTGTCGCTTTAAGAAGCGCCAATGAAAAGACCAGAATATTCTTGTAGTTGAAGTTGCCTATACTTGTATTCCAGATAGAACTTTACCGAATATTTAGATTATTCGGAAACCGACCACACAAGCCACGGAAATTTACAACAAATGCATGATTAAATTGTTTATTATTCCTACTTACTAATGGCAATATCAATGTGATTAAATTAAATATTCGCTTGCTTAACTTTCTTTTTCTTTTGTGCATTTTTTAGTTTTGATTTCAAAGCATCAATGTCCACATCAGTATTTTTGTGCACTTTAGATTTATTTTGAAGAACATCTTCCGTTGGCGGAATAAAAGCTTCCGCCCTCTTTACGTCACGACGTTTGGCTGCTTCTTGTTGTTTCTCGTCACGTTCTTTACGCTTTTGTGTTTGTTTCTGCTCCTTGGAAAGGAAGTATTCTCCAGTTGCCAATTGTTTATCAATCTGAAAAATCATCAAGTATAAGCAAATTTTATTTTCCTGACAAACTTTACAAATATTACTTTGCTTTCAGTTTGTGCAGGTGGGAATGGTGTATAATTCTTTTTCTCCTTCTTCTGTTTTGGCTGCTTCCTCTTACTAATATTTTTATTAACAAATTTAGGTAAAAATCTCTCCCAGTTCTCATCCCTAAGCTTGGGATCTTTGGACAACTCCCTTTTTATCATCAATGCTTTGATACTGTAAATAGGATGCATATTTTTCATTGTTTCTTCAACAATTTTTCTTACTTGCTGCAATCCTTTATAGGGACCTAATGCAGATACTGTTTGTCCTTGTACTAATACATAACAATTAGTCAACAATTCAATTGATTTTAAAGTACAGCCATTAGGACCAATCAATCTTTGTCTTCTTTTAATAAACTTTTCTTTATTTCTAGTTATTGTCCCAATTTTAATAATATCACAACTAATTTCATCCTCTAAAACGCGTTTGGCCTGCTCAAATGGAACACTTCGAGAAAGCAATTTTATCATGTCTCTGGCCTTAATGATAATATATGGATCCCATGTTTTGCGAGTGGTCCTTACTGTCATACTACCTTCCACAACATCTAGTTCAGCATTTATATGATGTTCATGAAGAGCTTTTTGTACCAATGGCCAAACTTGTCGCAGATATTGCTCACGATATTGCGGGAATAATGTGGCAAAGCTACTTTCCTCCAGGAGGCCATGAGGGTTATGGTCTGCCGTGAATTTTGGCACTTTTAACTGCCAAGCGTTTCCTACAGTTTCGCTCGGAGCTGCATCCTCCGTGTCCGACATTTCCACTCTACTCATTGACTATTTATTCGTTGTAACTTTACAATATTAATTAAACCGAATGTAAACCGGACCGCGCACCGCACACGCCTGCGGGCTGCGGGACAGATTTGTCGCTCAGGTTAAGTTTTGGTACTCATGAAAGAAAAGCATGGAACTAAATTAGTTCAACAAACTCCAACAGAGGCCGTCGTTATGGTTCAGGAACATTTGAAACTTTAACGGTTTGAACGAAAATAATATTTGTCATTTACATTTACTTCTTTACTGCAGAATTGTATACTCAAGCATAAATTTTTGTTCATTATACAATTACTAATTTATTTTATTAATATATAGTATGAGATGTTGTACTTTCCATTGTTGTCTTCAAAACTTCTCTGACGTTTAGACTTGCAGTGTTTGCAGTTTAACTTGCTTGTAGCTGACAACAGAACAACAGATTAGGACAATAAATATAAACAATTAATGATGTGACTCAGAGGTTGAAGAATTCCAAGGTGTAATTACAGAATTGGAAGGATGTGGCATAAATTTTGTTGCAACAGTACGCAACCAACAAGCTTTTAATGTAGGTATTATTAATCCAGATGCGCCCTGGATGATCAGAAACCGCAGTTTCTATATTTCATGGATCATCTCTTTGATTGCTATAATGGTGGTTTTAATGGTTATCCACAAGCCCCTCCGATAACCTCTATCCGAGGGAAGCTCTTTTTGCAATAAAATAAGTCATCTTAATTATTGTACAATTTGCCTAGACATACACTAATTACATTAATTTGCTTCAAGTAATTGTTTTGCAATTGGAAAGATTTAATACTAAATGTAAAAGAAAAAAGCTGTAGTAGTAAAAGGTGGCACAAAGGCTTGTCCTACACAAGTGTATGGCAAAGAATAAATTAAAGAACATGGCAATAATAATAATTTATTAAGTACTTAATGTATTTATATATTATTATGAAAATGTGCCTTGTTCTGTCTTAGTCTTTACAATATATTTGTGATAGGCAAACTGTTGAGCATGTTTTTACTAACTACACTTACAATTGACAGAGAAGAATAGCAATGAGTGCGAGCGAGAGATAAATATATATAGTCTATATAGTGCTGTCCTGCGACAAAGGTGAGCTTATCTCGCATACCAATGTTAGTTCCACAATTCAACACATAATCCAAGTTAGGTTTGCACAACCTGGCGCAACCTGTCTCGTTCTCTTCTAAAAAATTGACCATAACCTTCAAGTCCAGTAGTTTTCAGTATTTTGTCTTGCATTATTTTGATCACTTGTCTACTTGCTTATTAACAATAAAATAGTTTGAAATAGTCGTATATTTTGGAGCAAATATGGATAACTCTTACGGATCCCGATTATTACCACCGTCGAAAGAAAGTGCCCGTCCAGCTTGCAAGAAATGTGGATACTCAGGTCATTTAACATATCAATGCCGAAACTTCATCAAAGTTGACCCCAACAAAGATATTGTTTTGGATGTGAGCAGTACAAGCAGTGATTCCGAAAATGATTACTTGACTCCTCTAACTGAGTTACGTGAGAAGGAGTTGAAGGAAAAGCAAAAGAAGGCAAAAAAGAAATTGAAAATGAAGAAATTGAAGAGTAAGAAAAAGAGGAAGAAATATTCCTCAAGTGATGAGTCTACTGATTCTGAGAGTGACTCAAGTTTTGAATCTGTTTCTGATAGTACTGGAAAGAGAAGTCAGAGAAAAAAACATAAGAAGGACAAGAAGAAAAAGTCAATTAGGAAAAAAAGTAAGGCATGTAAAAGAAATCATTCTTCAAGTAGTTCATATTCTGATTAAGTCTACTTTAAATTAATTTATACATTATCAATTATTTGTCATTTGGCGCTGTCACATTTTCCTAAAGAAATTACAAAATATAAATTAATAAATCATTCATACATAATTCTATAATGTATTAAATACACATAAGTTAAATGACATTTCATGCCACCAATACAACATTGGCAAGCAATTCATCACAAGCTGCTTCGCCAAAAACCAACGTTTATTCAACTCCACATGACATTTTTTATAGAAACTATTTACAGGAGGAATGTACAAAATTTAAATGCATTCAACACATGAAGTTGAGTCTACTAAACTAAACATAGTCCGAAGGAACACTGACCGCCTCACTAATAGAGGCAAGCCGCATTGGCGGCGGCTGTCTCCGCGTCACATCACACGCCAACTCCCAAGGCGTAAGCGTCGCTAGTCCAACAACTTCATACGCGCGTTCGGGCATTGTATTCACGGAAAGGTCTGAATAATATGCGCTGCTGGGTGCACTAGACACTGGTGCATCGGGGTCGGTATAGGCGGAATTCTGGTAGGCAGGGCTATTGCCGCCTCCGTTAGATTCGCGGTCCAGCTCGGCATAGAGAGCTTCCCCGACTGCGTTGTAGGTTTCATCCATGTGGGTGTAATGATTCTCAGCGGGGGCGGTTGGGGAGTTGAGTTGTGACTGCACGTTGGCAGGTCGACGAGAGAGCCACGACCAGACGCCGTTGTTGGTTGTGATTTGTTGCAGCACAGGGAATGATGTGGGTGTGATAGCTGATATTGACTTGTCGTCTGGTGTGCTTATTGGGGGCCGTGTCATCGCACGAGGCGATATCGTTCGGGATCTATGACTTACAGAATTACGGCTTTCTGGAAGGAAAATATTTATATTAATTACATTTGTTATGTTTTCAGGATTACTGGGAGATGTTATAACCATGGTTGCAATTTTGCATTTTTATTTTATTGGGTTATAATGGTGCTAGTTGGCTTTGGTAAATATTTAAATATTCCCAAATATTTGTCATGATTTTCTAACAATGCAACAGTGACACATTCTGGTGCATGCTGAAATCTATTCCATTACCTAAATCACCAGTGTACAAATTAGTAATTTTAGTGCTTCAACTACTCCCAGAAAATCTCCACCCACAAATAATACTTGTGAACCACGGTAAGTGACTGATACATTTATTTCCGAGACGCGCATTCAAATTGAACTTCACCTTCTAATGATTTCTTACATACAACGTTTGTTTATTATTCCCACTTTAGTGAGTGCCCGCTCACCTCCACCTTAAATGTAGCATAAACATTATAATTGCTTGACCTCAATGATACTAGTTTCGAATTACAAGCGAATCATTTCGACATGAAGTTCAAGTGCGAGTTTAAAGTACCGCGGGTACAATACAAATGATCGTGAATGCACTTGGCCTTGCGTTAACGAAGCGCTGCCGGAGCGGAAGATTATTAAAAAACCTATTCCACTCGCGGCCCGAACTCTTCTCGCACTGGTATAATTATCAGTGAGTGGCGCGTGAAAAGTTGATTATTACGTTACGTGGTGTCCGCCGCACACACATATTTCCGACGAGCTTTCGTCCAACGGCGAGGCAAAGACGGGCATCACCTCAAAGTTCTGCGCCGCGGCAGGTTCCCATTATAACGATCTGCTACGCCGGCATCTGAACTAAAGCACCGCAAATGCAGGCGCGGAAAGAGCATGTGATGTGCGGGGCAGTTACGGTTGTTCGTCTGCAATCAATCATAACATTTTGATTTACTGTTGCGCTGAGATGAAAATCGACACTGTGTAGGATGGAAAACACTGTGAATAAAGTTAATGCTGCTAGAAGGTCGTAAAGGGTGATAAGACGTTAATGAAATTCGACACGATGACAATGCGTCGATGTGACTGCTGTGCGTGTGAAAATTCTTTAATAGAAGCCAATATGCGTTATTTGATACCGATTGCTTCTTGTCTCATGCAGTTTATAGCTATGGATTTATCTTGAGTTTTGATTGCATTGCTGATAAGTATAATACCAATCTCCTTTGACTCCTGCTCATTTAATTTTTCTTTCAAATTTAAAATAGCCGCCAACATCGAGATACAATCACAATGTGGCTGCCGATATTGCACATGGCCTTTAGGAAATGCGATGTTTTCCAAATAGCTGACATTACAATGCGGTAAACCTCTTTGAATACCGGTTATTTGTTACATTGTCTTGTACCTTCACATTTCCCACTTTAATGCGGTTTGTTCGCGCGTAACCAATGAATAATGTTGAATAACATTGAATAATGCATTCTACCATTTACCAAAGCCACTAGAGTATATTGGACTGGTTCAAGTGCCATACGTACCATTTGTATTCAGCCCGGTGTTCTTCATTCTGCTGAAACAAACAAGATATGCGTATTAGAAATGCTTTTTGCATGGGTGTAACGCGTGCACGCTTTGTAGCGCGGAAGGAAGGTGAATACGATAAATCATCTCAACGATATGTGTATAGTGTTTTCATCGTTCTATCTGTTTTACGACGTATCCAAAGACAACGCATTTATGCACAATGCACGCGGGTTTATCTATCGACAACAGGCGCCTTCCGTCGCATTTCCACCTCGGGCGGGCAGCGAACGAGGAATCCTATTCGCGTGTGGACAAAGGATGAGCGCAAGCATCGCGGGCTAACGGGAAATTATTGCGCCCATCGTGAAACTGTTGGAATATTTTATTTAACTACGCTCGCGCCGCAGGTGTCTATTGCGTTATTTCCAATAAAAATGGAAAACCGTGGGCCGAATGCGCGCGCTGCGCCGATAATCAAACTATCCGAAAAATTTTAATCATAGCTAGATGCGATAGGCACTCGAAATGTATGGGTGGGACGTGGTAATAAAGTGATTTCAACCAGAGAATACCTATTATGGTTGTGTTGTTAACTGGGCGAAATAATGAATTCAGTCGAACTCACCTTTTGCAGTGTAGCGCGATGATCATCACGATGGCTCCGATGAGCGCTGAAATTAACGAGACGATGACCAGTGTTAGGACCCATCCCAGTTCGCCGGGTGCTTCTGAAACGATGAGAGTAACGAATAAACAAATTCAGGCACCAGATTTTTATAGTTGGGGTAATAAAAAAAGACATCTAGAGCGAAAATTGTTTGCTTGGTGTGAGTGGAGAAAATGATGGTGTCGCTGACGCGTTGTGAAGATCCAGGGTATTACAACCTGCAATGTCAAGATAGTAGCTTCGGGTAGGACGTAAATTCCGGGCTTTACGATCGGGGTGTTAATGATGGCGTAGATAATTAAAGGTTGACGACTCGATTTATAATATTTATGAAGGTTCTGGCCGTTGCTGCCTACGTATGCTTTATACGAGCACGTCGAAGCATTAATATCTCAATTAAGAGTCACGTTGGGCTCTGCAAAAGTGCCACTGTTTCACTTCAACGCCAGTGTTTTGCTTGTTTTACGATGCTTGCATTCTACGGCCTTTCTCGGAGACGCATATGGTTTGCAAACAATCGAGGTCTGCTTAGATTAACTTCTCAGTAGAGTTCGGCGAGATTGGTGGTTTCTGTTAAATCGCGTTGACGCGGATTACCTACAGTTGCGACCATCACTGCAATGTGATGAGATGTGCAGATGATGAAGACCTGCGAGTGTGCCTAATTGTGCCCTCGTTTTATCGTCCGTATCGCGCTGCAAGCATCTTAATGCTGCGTGTCGAAGGGTCCCTCGTGTAATTTTTACCTTGATTATCCACTAGTGGATACAACCTCAGACACGACGCGGTTTGAGTTGTAACGACATTACATTTATTATACTCACGTTGGCCCACGAGCAGAAAACCGAAATAAACGACTGACTCGTCTTGCGGCGAAATTGCACCAGGTGTTATGTTACCAACGCCAACCACTTACTCTAGATCGTGATCCGAATTACGGCTGGGCTGGGCTAAGTTATTGATTTAGTAAGAAGCTACTGAATATGATAAAACATTCCATAAATTTTCAACTAAATTATGTGACACCCCAATTGCCCGTCTCGGGATCTCGATTAATGATGAGGTACAGCCATAGGGTGTAATTTAATTTCATCGACAAAAAATAATGAGCGTGGCAGGTAAATTTCAATAGGACATGCAAACTTCATTTATTTGTGAGAAAATTTGAATGTGCCGTGAATAAATAAAATAAATTGTGCTCTTGCATTATCGCAATTCTGAACAGCGGCGTAATAACTTTAACTTTCTACCCAGGTATGCACTAAGAGGCCAGTATTAATTTCTTTGCGACACAAAAATGCATGCTTAGTTTAAAAGTCTGCGGTTTTACTCGGTGAGCATTGAGCGTACCGAGAAATGCATGAAATGAATGATGGCGATGGAAAAAGTCGTGATTACAGTTTCGTGCACGTTTGACGCATTCCGCCGGTGGTAATTTTGTATGTCATTTTCGACTAAGAATAAGTATGAATAACGAGCCTTCATTTGCACCGCACAGCCCGCACTTCGACTAGTAAACCAACAAATGGAGATTTTTACCGCCTTCATTTAGATTTCGTTCGTTTCCCAAGAAATGCAGTACAGTGTTTATACCATGGGTTGAAATACTTAATTAAAGCTATTTAAATGAGTAGAACTAGGCAAATGGTGGGGCTTGATGGCCATTTGGCAATTTGGCTTGCCCAGACCAGGCCCTGGTTTTCAGCCCTTGCTTGGTTGATTTTATGGCAATTTTATGTGCGCTTTGAACGAGTGGCCATAATTACCTCACGCGTTGGTGTGCGTGCGGCTGCAATGTTTGGCGCATTAATTTTTACTTCTCGCGAATGGCCATCGTGGAAATGCGTACAACGTGCAGGGCCAGGTCGTGCGAGATTTGCAATGCAATGCGCATTGTGCGATGTTTACTGCCGATGTACTCCTACGAGCTGCCAGTGGCTCGCCGGACATGAGCGTGCAAACGGTGGAGTTTTAAATTGCGTGCCATGTCCGGAGTAATTGTGCACGCGACTAGCCGTCACATCACCACCAACATCAGCCTCTCAGTCAGAGCTTGCAGCGAACTTCTCCAATGTGATGTCAGTCAATTTATTCCGCTCCGGTATCAAGTGAATAACGACCAAGGTGACCTACCAAGTGCAGCATCAAGGGTGAAAGTCTTGCTTTCCTTCCAGGCCCATGTGCAGAGGTCGCAGGTCGTGAGGCCGTCGGGCGTCACCGATTCGTCGAGGAATAGCGGCCGTGGCGGCGGCGGCACAAAGCTGCCGGACCACAAGCCCGCTTCATCCAGGCGCAGCCCGCCAACGGCGTCCTCCTCCAGCGTGCCACTCCACCAGTCCCCGCCGTCCCCGCTCATGTTGCTGTTGGCGTCGTTGGGGGCGAGCGTCACTACCTGCAAAAGCGTTCAACATGTTAATCATCGCTCGCAGTTCAATCCTGACGTTATTTTATGCCTCGTTTGGCGAACAATGTTCGATTACAGTTACCATTTGATAATTTCAATGGGAATTCAGCTGCCCGCTTGATTATTAGCGGGCACACACAATAATTTCATGCATTTCATAAGTTAGATGCAATCTGCGTATGACTAATGCCAGAATTTGTTTGGAGAAGTATGTTTAATCTATAAGTCATCATGGTTGACCTAGCTGGTAGTGGTTCTCGCGGTTGCTGCTTTTGTTTGTTCAAATCGGATTAATTTCCAGCTTATGTTCTTCTCATAGCTACTTTGCTTTATTAGGAAAATATTATGGAATCTGGCACTGTTTAATGCACTTCAATCCAGCGTGAAAGTGTTTGTCGATGCCGACAATCTGATTCGTATTTAACAGGCATAAAGCATAAACGACCATATACAACACATACCAAACGCCCCGATCTTGATAAAAACAAATGCAAGAAGCCAGAATTTATGAGCTCAATGATATAGAGAGCAGCGTTTACTTTCGGTTTGGTGTAATGGTTTTACGGATGTGGTGGACTCGGCGAGGTTCAGAGTACATTTGTCACTGCGAAAATACATCTTGCGGAGCAACTGTATCAATTACATAAGGCCATTTTCCTTTCCTTTGACCACATGCAGCTCAACAACGTTCACAAATGCAAGTGGCACTGGTTCTAAAGTTTGCTCTCAAGCCAATTGCAACTTAAACACGATGATATTTCACCGGCGCTCATGGTAGGTGAGGATTAAGCGTGCATTAAAGCTTTGCAATGCAGAGTAGCACGTTACCGGTGGAATAATAACAATTATTTCGTTCCGACGTGCGCGGTTGTGCGCGAGGATAAGCGCGTCCGATAAATGCATGTTTCGAATATCGTCTTCGCATAAACATGTTGCTGCGCACCGAGCCTAAATATATGCAAGCACAGGGTAACAAGACTGACTACACGCATTCCTAGCGAAGGCGCCTAGGACAACGCAGGACGTGTGTGCAGAAAGTGCTGAAAGCAGAGTTGGAGGATCCCCTTCTGCGCGCGCGGTGCTTATCGATGAAATTTAATGAATGCAGGCAAAGTGTACGCTTACGCAAAGATACCCAAGTGTCAGGAGCACCCGACGCGTTTCAGCTCCGGCGGAATTGTGTGTGAATATGCATAAACGCAGCAAGGACCGTGCGAGAGATAAATAACGTTAAGTGTGGTGTCGATTAGAATGCGCTGATAAGCGGCGCGGATTTGCCAATGGTGTTGAAATTATATTTAAACGCTTGGCGCGCAGGATGGAACGAAGCAGCTGCTGCTGACCAGCAGGCGTGCGACATAGTTATAATTAAAAGGTCATAGATTGCAAAGTCTTGATTATCCTAACGTGTAATTTAAACCTTTTGGTTTTACTCTTCTTCGGCAGTGTCATCAAATTTCACTTGATTAAATACCAATTCATTGATCTATAGCTTCTAGGGAAGTCCAAATACGCTAATGTTCCCGTAAAGTATGTTTCTAAAATGAAACTCTATATTAATTCGGAATAGGATTCAGCACCGCCGCCACAATCTAGTTTATGTTGAACATCCACATAATATATCTAGATACAGTTGTTGTACGCTCTGGTGGCTTCCTGATATAATTTCGAATAATCACGGTCCTCCGTAGCGGCGTATCAACTAAATTACGATGCATTAATAACACGAAAACGGCATGTTAAATTAATGTAAACACGAGAACTTTATTTGGCGAAGATGGGTGGGTGAATTATAGCTGGGTGAATTAACCTCGCATTTACTCTTCCTCCCAGAATCTTTAAAATGCTTATGTACCATTTTGAGACTTATGTTTACCAGAAATGTAAAGTACTCCCAAGTGTGTTTCAGTCGCTGGCAACAGTAAAAGTCCCAATGAATGAAAGCAAGCATTCGATGGTTATTTTTTCGGAGGAGGTAAAAAATGACATTACGTAAAGGAATCCGCCGCTGAAGCATAAGCCGGCTTTTGTGTGTTTTGTGAGTGCTTCGCAGAGCCGAAGGTCTAACAATGGAAGCACAAAAAATACACCTGTAAGATGCGGTGCGTAGGTTGCGGGCATCAGCGTATAAAAAAATAATTGACACACTGACTAGTGCAACTTAAAGGAGACGGAAAAGCGACGCAAAGCTGCGACGAAGACGAGTGCTCATCCGAGTATGAAATGAACAAAATGAATAAAAATCATTGGAAAACACGCACCTAACACGCATTCGTTTTACAACTCCGCCATATCATTACAGTTATTATCCGCCTTTTTTTCTAGGGGTCCTGATAACTTAACCTTGGAGTGTTCTTCGTACCACATAATTAATTCCCGAGAAAGTGTCACTTTATATTCGTTGCAGAGTTTTTTTTCCTTCCCCTATTTGCATTGGGATTTAACAATACGACGATGCGCAGTGAACGAAATAATGATGTCCTGACATGGATATAAAATGGTTTACAATTCTTGGTCTTTCCTCCTGAGAAACTATGACATATCACAATGTAGGAAAAGCAGTTAATATCACATTAGCAATTTTACAAGATGTAAAAATTTAACGTAAAAATTATTATATCTCACATATATCGCAAAAGCATTTAAAGCCATTGGTTAAAAGTAGTTGTCCTTTGCAGAATAAATTATAAGAAATTAAGCGCTTTCATATACTAGTTGTAAACTACTTTAGATAGGAACTCGAGCACTCGACATTTATCATTCAAGGATTCCTTCCTTCAACATTTCTTTGCGATGGATTTATCACGTTTCAATAATCCAACTGGTCCTGCACGCTTGCCTGGAATTTTGTGGCACGATCTCGATCACACGCTTGATACCGAATCAATTGTATACAGTGCTGTGCTTGTACACACAACGAGAAACAATATCATTAATTTTTGGCGGTTCTTGTTGGTGCTTGTAGATAGGTATCGATAATTACACGTTATAAATCACATCGGGCGTGATCGATCATCGTGTTTTCCAATGGGATGGCTAATGACTTAATTTGATTGTGCGGTTTTACTGCGAAGTGGAAGAGAATCGGTATTGCGTGAAGGATGTACGTATAGCCGACAATGCCTGCGTGCCGATGTAATTAGATTTGCGAAAGTTGTTTATGAAAAAAAGCAATAGTTTTAAGTTTCTCTTCTTTATCAACAATTACATAATTTAATATTGACGAAATATTGACGAGAACATGATGGTAATCCAACTTTGGCTGAACTTTGGATCTAATCATGCTAAGTCGTAGAGATACATATCATAGATATCTTTAATAATCTGAAAATCTGCTGCACGTTGGAAGCGATTAATCATGCGCCTCAACGTTTATTAATATATTAACGTCAACTGCATTTCGTGTCGGATCGCTTGCGCTGAGCACGAAGCTCCAGTTTTCTACACACACGTCTATCTTCTTGATTGGCAAATGCGCGATTCGTCCTCGTTGCTTCGTGAACGGTTGGCAGCAGCATCAAGATAAGAATTTCGTCGAGAGCACGTTGCGCTTGACGATGGGTGAGCGTAACAAACGATGTAAGAAAGCGAATAGCGGAGAAAAGACCGCAGGAATACTAACCCTTAAATGGAAGCCATTGCCGAGAATTTAGTCGCATTTCTTGCCAATTAAATTGTCACCACCATGTAGGAGGATCATTTATTCCTTGATGTGCTATTCAGTGCGGATTGTATTATAGATAGTATTATTGACTTCGTATATATTGCAAGAAGTTGCAACTTTTCGCAGACTAGGTTTTAATACGTGTGCTGGTGTATTGTGTTTGCAATATGCTTATTATGCCTATGCGGAAGAGCAAGGTCTGTCTGCAGAGCTTTGGATGACTAGTCTTCAACAAGCAGGATGGTCTTAGCCTGCGGTTAATCAAGATTTTTGTTGTCTTTGCATTTTCTAGTATGTTTTGCTTCTACTTCTGCTAGGAATGCAAATAAAATTGAAGGAAAGGAAGTTACAAAGTTATTACACATATTTGTAGAGTGCAAGATATCATTTTTTTGCACTTTCGGCACAAAAGTATATTGTGTGAATATCGCGTGTACACGCTGCCTGAAAGAATCGGTTATGATCCTTGTGCCGCCAGTCGTCTATCCGGTCGTCCTTGAGCTGCCATTGAGACGTCTTCATCTTTTGCTTTATGCGCACGGCATGTACTGATTGGCCGAGACCTCCTCTAACGATTTGGAGTCGTAAATGCAAGTCGATTCGATTTCTGCTTTATTTCAAACGTCATTAAGCAGGTATCAAGATTATTCGCGTGTGTATTTCACCATCGTGTATGCATGAAAACTGTTGGACTATCAGCACTTAGGCACTAATGAAAAGAGAGTTTCATTTGGCGTGCGGGGAAACATGAAAACGCGTTAATAATAATCCCACGATGTGGAGTCGCAAGCAGCGCGAGTTGTGAAGTTAAGGACCGCCAACTGACATGAGGACTTTTTACAGGAATGCCCCTAGTATGGTGATGAGCAAATGGAGAAAAGAAAAATTGATCGTCGTGCGTATCATATTAACATAGTCATCGTCTAATAAACTAGTTGTGCGATGAGCAACAAAATGAAATATGTTGGAAGCAGTTTCCTCCAGAGGCTTCATCGTCTGCTAACGTTGGTGGAAACCAGAAACATTAACTATTTTTGATTATTGCTTGTGCACGTGTCTGTTGACAACTTGAGAATTTCTTGGATGTTCAAGAAAAGTATCGATATAAGTCATAAGATGGCATCAGGAGGCGGTTGTTCAACTTGAATTTATAACTGTGGCTACCGCTTAAATTATGTTGAAATTATTCAAGTTATTCAACGTATTCTTGTATAAACACTTGTTTAATAGATGCCTTCCTTGCGACTAGAAACCCAGAACCAGAACCTACAGCATACTCCAATGAGCGTCGTGCAGAAAGTGAAAGAATTTTCGATTTTTCTACTCCCGATGTTTACAGCACAGAACAATGGGACGATGGAAAGTGACGACGCATAATCGTTGCAGATGGCTCCATAGAATAAAAGCGTTGTCGGTGTTACCATGATCACGACTCATTAAATTGCGCAAGCGGCCCTATGAATGCAAAAAAGACAGACAACTCACATCGTGAGCCGTCGTCTTTCGCATAATGTCCATCGATATCAATCATCATCAACTTTTTGTTTACGAGGCATTAAACGGCCACTGCACGACCGACGAAGGCATTTTATTGTATCAATCGATTTGCTTCATAAAACGCTCTTAATGCCTGTGTAATGAGCGCACTTAACATTACTGAGGGTCTAAGACGTCTGCGCTAAGCGAGATCGATGTTATTAACATAAAACGCGTTCAATTACGGCATAGTCTGCATCGCATTTCGAGCTTTTTGCTCGCCCGTCGATCCGCGCCCGTTATACGCTCGCGACAGTCATCTCAAACATTTCGCCAAGGTAGAGGGATATCTGCCAATGGACATGGCACCACTCGTGGGACAATGAAGCGTTTAAGCAATTCGAGAGTCTGCTTTGGCAGCGCGCCACATCAAATTAATGGGATTTTTATAATGAAGCTTGATATAAAAAGTCATTATGGGATGCGAGGTTGAAACAAAAAACGTTTAATTCGACCAATTATCGATGTGCGGCCTTTCGACCCCGCTGCCACGATGCCAACTGCGAGCTCATCCCGGTACTACCATCACAATAAAGTCATCTTCGCGGCACTGAAGAAGTGCCATAAAAATATAATCGTCATGATCGCCGTTTCGGCAACGCTTTTCTGCTGCGCTGCACGTAAGAGATCAGGAGGCACGCTCAACATGTCGAAATTAATTTGCCTGTTGTTAAAGTCCGTTTCTGCAAATCATTGCTTCATTATTTCTGTATCAAATTTATAACAGTCTTGCGTGCGCAGAGTACATATTTCTTGTTAAAGTGCAAGTTATTCCTTAGTTAATGACTATAATGCTAAAAAAATTTATATGCCACCTCATTAGAGGCGGTAGCCGAAAGTAATATGAGATGTAGGCATTGCATTTCGGTTTGGCGAATACATACAAGTACATACAAGTTCTTTTTTGTCGGCGAAATTAAGTTGTTTGAACTGAACCGCGGATTCGGACGCGTACCGGATTGAAACGTTGAAAAACCTCGTTGCAACTCTTGCAATTACCGTAACGAAATTACTGTTACGGAACTGCTCATTATCTTTAGTTCTGCGTTTTGTATGGTTTGCCGCGCCGGAATTTTGCATGTCACCCGCAGCATAATTCTCACATCTGGTTGCAAAAAGCAGAAGTAATACTGCCAAGATGCACAGGATGACAACCCGTCCCCGTTGGATTGCAAGCGTTTCAACAAAACCTTAACATGCTGTAAATGTCATACATTTTTATACGTCGCGCACGATTTTCTCCCGTATAGTGGGCACAAATAATCGTCGCGCCATGTCATTTGTACTTAGTTAAAACTTACTTTATATGTACTCGCTCTGCTGACTCTCGAGACTGAGGTGCATCCTGCGCCGGCTGGAATTAATGCGATTTGCGGAGCATGCCCACTTTTTCAGGTGACATGTCAACGGTTTTTTGTGCTTCTTTTGATGTCATTGTAGCCACTGCATTCCGGGCACTTTACTACTGCCATGCCTCGGCAAATAATATGAGCGTGTAGGTGCCGAAGGAAGTCGACTATTGTTCGTCTATGGAGCGGGAATGGGAAGCCATCAATCAATCTGCCATCTCCTCTCAATTCGAATCGATTTTAATTTAAGCGCCGATTGGCTTGTGCGTGCCCGGCTGGTATGAGTTATCGGGATGTGTTGCTATTCTCGTGGCAAGAGGGTTGATCGAGTGCAAGACTCCTTTGTTCTTACAATGTCAAAGGAATGTCGTGCTCGTCTACACGCGCTTGTGGCGGCAGACGTGCGGACGTGGAAGGATGTCTGGCAGGCGAAATGAACGAGCGTGCATTGAGTCGATTTTTCCCGGCGTGAAAAATTAGCATAGTATGTGGGGACCTGGGCATCACCGGGACGGTTTTGCATCCGCACACTTTTTGTGCATGCGCTCAACGAGACCTATACAGGCCCAATGGACACAATGCTCATACCTGCCTGCATTGCAGCTAGGATTCAAGGCGCATCGACGGGCGGACTTGCATAATGCGAACCAATTGCATACAAAGCAAGAAGGAAGAGCACGCCAAAGAAAAACTGCACGACATCGACAAGTCAAGTCAAATACTCACTTGCTAAAGTTTAGAAATACTTGATGGAACTGATTTTAATGGCACTTATTTTTGTTACGATCACAACAGTACCATTCGATTAAGACCCACTGGGTGAAGACTAAAGTAAACGACTGTCATTCTGCACATAAATTACAGAGTATCAATGAAACTGGTTGGGTTTACCTCTATTCGAAACTTGGGCGAAGTTCAAAGTTATTGTTGCCCTCGCTGAATGTGCATACCACTTGTGTTGGCGTAGGCCGGCCTCGACCATGGCTATAATTATTATCCAACTGTTGGCGATTTATGAAGGCAGCCTAGGCCCTGCGACAATAAGCAGAACGATATGCTGAGGGTGTGTTATGCTATCCGAGTATCAGATTTCGTTGATGAGCCGGCTTATACGTTCATAAGAAAATTACACCATTTCGTTTATGGTGTGCAGTTGAAAGGAATTTATCGAAGATTACATAAATTCCAATTAATTTGTTTCCTGTCGTTGCGATACAAGATATACGAGTTTATTGACTAAACACACGCTCTACAAATGTAGCTGGCCTAATTGCGCTTTATTGATGTGCTACAATGGTTAGAAATAGATCGCATTGGATCGCTTAAAGTAGTTAAGTCATTATCGTCCTATCTGAGTCAATTGTGCAACGACAGCATTCCTTAATTGTCGCGCAATAAAAGTTCTAGGGTGGTCGCATGGCGGTCTTTAGATGGATGATCTCCCCGTTTGGGATGTCCCGGTTTCCTTGGAAGTACAAGTCCCTGCTGCAAGGTGGCCTACATAAGTCTATTTCAGTACCCAGCGAGATAATCTTATCGTTTTATGACGTGCATCGCATAACATATTCATAGCAAACGAGATAAACGTTATAGTTAAGAGATATTAGATGTACGTGCGCTTTTTAACGTATATTATTCCCGCAAAGAGCACCAATCATATGCGTCTATGCAGAAAGAGCACCTTGAAGCTGAGAGGTTTGAGCGAACGCCCGAAGATCGTAAATTTTCTCATGATATGAAGAAGTTCTTGCGCCGACCCGATGTGCTTCGTTTCCTCACTAGGTGAGCACGCCGATGAATACGTAGAAACGAAACTTTCGACTATGGCTGGCATGCGCGTAGATGTAGGTGTACGTTCGTGAGACATGTTTTCGTCCCGTCGAGTTTGACAGCGAGCTGAAAACCCACAAGTTGAAAACCGCAAAGCATTTGAGACTCGTGGTAGGCGATAATTTTTCGACACGCCAACAACGGCTACGACGGGAGGACAACTGTTATTGGTATCAAGGGGGGGGGGGGATACTCGTAGCTTGTTCTGATTACCACTGTTGCTTTCATCTAGAGGCTCGCAAATTCCCTCAACCTTTATTCGTTGATTTGCTGCAGTTTAACCTGTTATATGGACTGGATGTATAGATTTCATAAAAGCTGACCCTGCATCAATTTCAATCCCAGGTCCTTCCGATGATCTGATAGCTTTTGGCAACTTATTTATTCACCAGGCACGTTCCTCACATTAATTTTATATTCCTATGCTTTAGCCAGGCAGATATATTTTTTCTACTTGATTAAACCAAGAGTCGTGTAGTGGAAGCGGTACGCTGACAAATCAAGTTAGGGTCGTGTTACAAACAAATTCAATTCAACATTCTGGAAAGAAAACTTAGTAACGCTTTGTTTCGTTTCATGTTGTCCTAAATTTCCTCCACACTAATGTTACAAGTTTTGATTGGTTTGAATGCATGATCCACCATTCAAGAAGATTCGATCAGAAAAAATTACCATCTCGCACGCGTCGTGGGATTTCCAACAGCTTTCGAACGGAAGGAGTCCCCGTCGATATAATACAACGATAGCTTTTGATAGCGCGTCCATCGAATCAATCATGTGCTATTAGGTGGCATCCTTCAGTAAATTCGAAATCAGATTTTAGCGATAGGTAGCTTTGAGGTATGTGTATTGCAATGTGTGGCCGAGAATAGAGGAAATAGTCGTATAATCACGACCATTATGATCACTTGAATTGTGCGCGGACCGCAAAGAGCAGCCAGTCTTTGGTTGAATAGATAAATAATCGAAACATGCACGGGGCTTTTGTGAAACGTCGCACGCATCCTTGAGCACGTGTGATATGTCTAGCGCTTCTATCTTGACCAGTGCCTGACTTCTTGCTCCGATCGGACATGTTACCTTCTCCGTTCTTTCGTTATTCACATTGAAATGAAAAATTAGTCGATAATAGCTAGGGTACGTTACTAATATTCGTTAATTTGCTGACATGCAACAGGGTTAATACATACCCCTGGCGCCGGATATTAAAATACATTTATGGTATAGGCAGCTGAGTGGATTTAAGTTATAGCTTTGATTTAACAAATTTACAATGTTGGATTTTATTGCTTTGATGACTTCATGCCTATTAGATCCACGGTTAGCCATGGTGTAATCCGATGTAATCCCATTTGAAATTGACTATAAGGAGAATGATAGTGCCCTCGGCTAATATCAACGTTAGGTGTATTATATTATTTCACCAACATCATGATATGTTGCGAGACGGGACATTAAATTATCGGCAATAAATTATTAAGGAAGTTGTGCGTCGTTTCATCGGAAAGACATAAAACGCTAGGCTTTAGTATTAACGTGCCCGTGTGTCACTGACATGGCGAACATGACCAGAACGTCGTGGCGAAACGCCAATGTAGATATAATCGAATTTTATTGATTCTGTTTATGCCTACAGTTCGGCGCGGTTTACATTTTCATGTTCGCAATGCCAGCTTTATTGAAAGCTGCATCCGATGTGGATTTTCTTTTCTTTGTGGTGGATCGAGTTGCAAAGGCAGGTCAGAAAAATGTGGACTTTTTCGCTCACGCTGACCTTTACCATGCCCCATCAAATTTAAGAAGTGCTCACACTCGTTGCTTTGATTACAGCTGGCGTGTGTCGAGACCTATGTCAATTATTATTTAACGTTTTGTTGATGGCAGTCGTGCTAACACAGTGACTCGCTTGAATCGCTCGACGATGATGGTGAATTCAGGTATTGAGCGTTAATTGTCCCTCTGCTGATTGTAATTCCTCAAGTGCATCTCGAGCCGGGTGTTCCATTCCGTCTGCAGCGTGATGTGATAGTCGACCATAACACGCACACAGCTCTCATTGTTCTTAGTCTCGTCATTACATACCTGGTGCAATGCAGACGCGCCTCGCAGTGAGCATTATTCAAAGTCGAGAGTCAGGAGAAGGAAGTTCTCGACAAGATGAGCAGAAAAATCAGTGGTGCAAATGTTCAACCATTCTGAGTAGGGACTCCTCTGTCTTCATCAACGCGACCGTTGGCAAACAACGATCTACCTGACATCATGTTAAGTAGGCCCGAGAACGAAGCAAAACTAATTATTTCCGCGTTTCAAAATTTATTGCATTTTCTTTCATTTCGTAGGGCACGCTGCAAGTGAAGCACCGCGTCGCAAATGCACTCGCTGCAATTTAATCGCGTTTTAATTAAAACTTGCATTCAGATGCATCACGCAACACGTCGTTATTAATTTGATGCCGTTTCGCATGCGTATTTAGTTGCATCGAATTATTGCTTATGTACGTTTACTACTCGACACTCCACTGCTTGTAACTGCTGATGGTGTGGCATATCTCTTGAGCGCGCTTTTCAGTGCAACTCATCAAGGGAATAGGTCTGGTGTAATTATCGTTTGTTTGGTGCACTCTTGAATTGCTGATCCTCCTTAGGGCACCTGGATAAGTGGTAGCCCAAGTACGTGCGAACGATACAGGACAATTATCGGGCAGTTGTGTGCAAGAGCAGCAGCTTGGAGTATTTGGCATGTTTCAGCAGCCATTTGAGGGGAGGTGTATTGTACATTGCGACCATATTGCCGCATGGAAATATTAGTGAGAGTAGCGTGAGTAGTAGTTGTGAACGAACGTTGCACAATTTTATGGGGTTGTTAAATCATCGAGGCGTATGCGCCGACGTGTGTGCAGTTATATTAAGACGTTTTGTCACGAAGGGGATAATTACCGGCTGCGCAACAACATGCCTGGTACATTCAGAGTGTGATTATGTGTTTCTTTAAATTCCTTGCAAGCTGCTTCAGTACGATTTGTTCCAGGGCAAAGGGTTAAAAGCTCAAAGGAAGCCGTCCAAGGTGTGCCAAACAACACTAATTTGTCCATTTTTACTGACTTTATTTATGTCTAAATTTCCAGCAGGTAGAACGAACGATTTCTTATTTCGATATAAAAGCCAAGATAAGAATAAAAAAGCGATTAAAGGCAAACATAATTCTTGTTTGGTTGTTAGTCTGCCTGATGTCTTGATTCAGCCGACAATATATCACTATTTTTTATTCGCTTTCGCCTCGTAGAGTACAATTAAGTTGGTGACCCTCCAATCAAGCGAGGGATAGAAAATAGAAGAGTGGAAACGCACGGGTACCCTATTATTCAATAGGTGGTACACCACTTGAGAGGCAATCGTGCGCCGCGCGCCGCACAGGTAGATTGACTTCAGGCAGATTGTTCTCGTATTCGCCGTCCGTTGCTTCGCGCTTATGTTGCGTTTCAAACGAAAGAACACCTGAGAGCCGACCCGGAGTGTTACATGTATATTTAGTAGCGGACGCCGGATTGAGACATTATTAACGCCCTTTTTCTCGTCCTGTGTTGTATGTGTGTCGAGTGTAATGCGTTGTTTACCACTTCAAAAGGCGCACCGTGTTTTGCAAACGAGCACGCATTGTGCATAATTTAGCCCAACAATAGCTGCAAATATTTAATATTCCGCTTACCTCTTCCATGCTTGTTACAAATTCGGTCAATTCAGCTATGACGGTGGATAATCCATGATTTCACCCATCGGTTGTCCAAATGTCCTTTGTGGCAATCGCAGTGCAGCGCCCGTTAATCACTTAATTTACGCTGCTCGCCGACGAGTTCTCTAGTTCTTTGCGCTAACCGGCACATAGACAACAATTGCTTAATTAAGCTCCACGCGCACAACTTCTTCGCGCGTCGATAGAGAAGCACACCGCACACCAGCACTCCTCGAGCACGCCCTGCGCGCCCGTCCGCGATGGTCGACCGTACTCGACTGGGCACCTCGAGTCCTCGCAGGCGGTGAAGAACTCACAGCCAGCGCAACGGCGATGGTATTGCCGGCCCGCTCCGTCTGCAGGAGTTGGGTACCTTTTTCTGGTTTATCTCGCGGCTGACGTCACCAACAGGTTGTTTCTTCGGTGGTGGCCTCAGCTATCACGGAGGCCTTCTCTTCCTTCGCACAGCCGACGCCGCGGCGATGCCTTCTCTGCGAAATCAACCACTCTTGCCAGCACCGGCGCATACCGGCGGCATGTGTGCGTGCGTGTGTCACGGATTGCTCGATTGCTTTCCTCGGCCGGCAGGTCCCGCGAGTGTTTACACAATTTTCCGCACAGCATGCAGAGCGGTGAGCTAGCGCGCGATGCTTTTGATGGTGATGCTCGCGTTGTTCCTAGGCGTGCGTTTTCATGTGGGAGTATTGACGCTTCATTTAAGTCTTGAGATTGGAAGGAAGAGATGTTATATTTTGTTGGGGTTACATGCAAATACAGCTAAGCTTACAAACAACTTGAGCGGTGTCACATGGACTTAGGATTTCTTTGTACCATGTACCTGTCCTCAATGGATAGAGAAATAGTGCTTGGATGCTTTTTGCCCATTTTGTTCCCGCCTTGCAAGTCCTGTCTGTAACAGTAGACAATTAAAAACGTGGATCCCAGGAATGTATTTATCCTGGGGCCCACTGTACCTCGTGGAGTTGTTGGCGGATGAGCAGAAGTCTTATACAGAGGTTTTGGTTTGTAGGAAGGTTCCATTCTAGAATCCAGTATTAATAACTAAGCAGGTTAAAATGAAAATCCGATTAACTACCCAGAGTCGCAACGATTTTAAATTGACATTTATAATATTCAGCTTCCAAATTCCAACCCTCGCGCGATGCGATGAAATATTTAGCGATTGGCCAAGGCAAGAAAGGAATTATCGGAGATATTTGTAAATAATCACCGGCGTTGAGTTTTTTATATCCCGCCAAGCAAACATTCCGCCATAGTCTTTGCTCAAGTACGGACGGACACCGCCGAGGATTCTGGTCGAAAGAAAGCCCAGATTAAGCGCCCGGCGAGAAATGGCCAGACATTATACATAATAAATTGAAAGCGTAATACACGCTGCCTGAACAGATACCATGTTTTATCATCACGGTCATTAATTATGAAATCATATCTTTTGCGCGCTGCATCGGGCGCGTTGTTTGCGTTGTACTGTATCATCTCGGCCGCAGCAAGATGCTCTCGCCTCGGTGGCATTACGAAATCGGCAGTGTGTTGTTAATCTGCTACTCGTACTCGCAATCTACGAGCATACGAAAGTCTAGCATGTCCAGCGTCTACAAGAATCGTGGAGACTTGTTGCTCTTATTGTTGGTGCTGGTGTTCTGGTCTAGGTCATTCGGCGGTCGACCCGCGGTGGTAATGAAGATAACGCGCTCTTAATGAATGGACGCACACGTCGTAAACCAATCTGTTGTAATAAGGTACTTACCGATAGGATATCTGACTAACTGGTCGGGAAAATTCAGAGTGTACCTCAAGTTTTCTACTTACTTACGGGGTACCAAACGAGGCCAAAAGTGAATGGGAAATAATACACGTGCCCATTTGCATCCGTGTCTTATGGAAGCAGTTAAGCGTAAGAGCATTAGAATGATTTTAGTGATCGTACATAGAATAACTTAATAATCTATTTATGATATCGATTTGAGTTATGCAAGGATAAACACTGGTCGTGCTAGAAAAACATCTTCCTTTTACATCGTTCCCCACCAAGCAAATAAGTAACAACGAAGTGACTATAGTTGGAGGACGTGAGTTCGCTCATTCGTAGCAATAAAGCAGGACACGAAGCTTCTAAGAAAAACGTAAGAATATTTGGATTGACATACAATCATACCTACACGATTGATTGATCATCAGACTTGACAAGAATCACACATCGTTTGTCTTCAACTCTATCAACTTCTCACGTTATTTACCATTTCCAATAAAGCGCAAAATACATTTCTATTTCCTCTTTTTTTTAATGGGTACTGATTTACCTGGAGTTGTGTGCACCAGAGGCGCATTGGCATTTTAAGTTGTCTAATAGTGCCCATTCCAGACGAGGCGTTTATAACAAGCGCCGACTAATTGGCAATTAATGTGAACGTGGCAAGAAAAAATCGAAACGACTTGGTGGAAACGAGCACCGATCGAACGTTGTGATTGCAATACGCCGACTTCACGCGCAAGAAACCAGCATCTGTCCATGTAGAAGGAAAAAAGGCTGAAGGGAGTAGGAAGTAAATGTACAACGCGGCGATGACTTTGTGTCAATCACTGAAATGAAGCGGAAATACGCCGGAAATTGTTGACATCAACCAAATATCACCATCAGAGCTGGATTTATTATTAGCAAGGCAAATACTTGCGACGACTTGTCGTGTATCTGTTTGCGAATCCGGCTTGAGAAAGTTTGCGCCAGGCGTTTGATATACAACAAGGATGATGACAACGGCGCTGCATGGAGCGAAACCTATGTCTCCATTGTGCGAGCAAACTCCTGAGAAACGTTAGCCGAAAGGACTGAATGCGAACGTAAATAAATTTGCATTGCGGCAATGTTCAAATGTTGTGCTCTGCAAGGTTCCAACATTCAGCCAGTAATATACAAACGTGAATCGGTTTCCAGTGACATGCCTGTTGTCTATTTTATCGCGATGTAAAAATGAAATTACTCTATCCATGAGTGGCACATACCTCAATTTCCTGCCGAGTCTGTAGTAGTTTGGAGCCGTAATTAAATATAATTAAATCTGGTATTAAACGTTGTGTAACTGGCGTGGTAAAAGATGAAAAAATTAAGTTGTAAATGGCATTATTTTACGGGGTATAAAAATGTTTGCCGTCAAGTGGACGCTGTTTCTAGATGCTAGAAGCTTCACACGTTGCATCGCAGGCACTCCTATTGTTTCCATGAAGTGGCATGGCATGTGTGTATCTACGCTGTCGTATATCTCCGGGGAATTATCGACAATAAACAAGTCGTAATGATTTTTATTCCGCTATTAATATGTGTCGGAATGAAATTGCTATCGAATACACCAGGTTGCGTGCAAGTGCAGGCGCTTGGCTTTCGTCGGAATAGTTAAATTTTATGTACATAAACCGACGCTTTATACGTTTATACCATTTGGAGAGCTGGTGTATTGCGTTTTCTCATCGTTGTCTGGTAACGCGATCTCGTATAATGTTCGGAGAATGATGTATTTATGCCGAGGAGTCGATGGTAATATCATTAATATTTTACTCAAGTAATAAATGGAAATGGTATATTTTGCATCAGGTCTGGACTTAAGATCATCATCATGGGGTGAGCAGAGGTGTAATACAAATGACCGGTTCCCACAGGAATTAGAATGGGTAAATGGTGGTTGGGGTTCGGTTTAGCTGAGGAGATTATTTGATTAACCCAGGTTGCTTGCAAATCAAGTATTACTAAATTACATTGGGAGTGAAAGATCCTTCCAGTAATATACCTCCAACTCATACTTGGAGCTTGTAAGAGAAATTTGTAATTGATGACATTCCATGTAAACTTCCTTCTAATTTCTATTTCTGGTTTCATTATACTTTTTGAATGAAAATCCAGAAGCAATAAAGTGAGTTACTCCAATAATAGCATAAACTATATTATATTGGCTTGAAATAAGCCCACAGCTGATGATGTACTACCGCCGAGCTAATAAATAAGCCAAATGTTTTTTATTGCCGCATTCTGAACCCTTTCTGCCCATTGCATTCGCAATTATCCAGCTTATTACGGCACATCGCAGAGGAAATAAAAACATATCGAGCTTGAAACCCCAAAAGGCCGAAAAAGTATGGCCGTTTCTTACACGCTGCTCGCCATAATAAGGAAAAATATAAATAAATATAAAACGTGGTGTTATTAAAACGACGCGGCGCGTTTTTAATGGAGTGCCATTCGGCTCGTAAATTCGCCCAGGAACAGGTGAGTGCCTGCTTTTCGGTGTCCAGCGGCGGCGCAAAAAAAGGGCCTTAATCTCCAAATGCGACTCCGAGAACGGAGAAGTGTTTCCCTCTGGAATATTAATCGCGGCCATAAGTTTTCGATTTAATTGTTTCGGCGGCATATTTTATTATTGCAAATAATTGCCTTCAAACGCCCGGCGCCGCGTGAAATATCTAAATTAGTTGTCGCATGTCCCCGTGACCGGTTTGTTATGCGCCCTGGCACTAAATGAATTTTATCTCTAACCACTTATTTCCGAGTAGATGAGGTGCGGTTTAATTGAACGACCCGGCTATGCGTTTTATGGCCCTCCCGACGAGTTTGCAATGTCGCTGCACTCAAATCTATCATTCATTGCTTCACGTTGTTTACGGGCGACTAATTATGTTCTTAATGAATATCCGGACATTTTAATTAGATGCATTGCAGAGACAAATTGCTTCGGTGCATCAAGCAAATTAGAAAATGATTACAAGTTGTGGGAATGTGACATTTTTGCATTATGATAATGTCAAGGTGCGACCACTTTTTGTGTGCTTTATTTGGGCCAGGCTGTGATTGATTTCATTTTGATTGCTTTTAAATGGAGGCAGGTGTAAATCTGCGAAACAAAGGAATGTCGCTCCATTGTTGAAACAAAATGCGAGTGGAATTTTAACCAAGCGCAAAGATATCAAAGCTACTACCAGCGAAATTGAAATATCGGTAACAAATACGCCACATATGGTGAGTATTGTGGGCGCAGGGCAATATGTTTGTGTTATTAAATAATGATTGAATTTACGCTTTTCACAGATAGTACTTAAATTGTTAGTTTATTCAATCACATAGAGAAGCTACATGATATTTCTAGCAGGTTTGCGACCGTCGACGACAATCTAGTATGGCGACAAAGCGCAACGCAGCTTGCAAATTTATCTCTGCAATGCTTTACAGTCCAATGCATATGTAAATATTTTGAAATGTTTATATGAATGCTATCATCGTAATGTGTATTCATAATTTTTCCTCTGCCTTCTCTTCGTGCGTTGACTGCCTCCACAAACACACGCTCTTCGTCCCCTTGCCCTTTGAGACTGCGCTCGATGCGTGGCGTTTCACACACAAGCTGCTTTCGCCTTAAACAGACCGCGCCGGCGCTGGATGCTGGCACTAAATGGATTCTATTGTCTCTCCACTTGACCACTAAAGGTAGTCCGGGGATTATTGGAAGAAAAGGTCCTATGCCGTTTAAAAACAAGTATGCGTTGCCATTATAATGAGATGATTTTCTTTTGTGAATTGGCTGGCAATCCTGCCAATATAGAAAAACACCAATAAAATGAAACAAAACGAGTTGGTAGGTCTGAGTGGTACAAGAACTACACGCAACCAGTTCAATTATTTCCAATGGATTGTATTTAACATAAAAGTCTTGAGAAATTCATTGAAACAAATAATCTGGGTAGATAGGAGCCCGGAAGTTGACTCAAATTTTCCGTACAAATTCGACGCATCTACAAGGAAAGGGCACACGTGCACTTAGCATATTCATAGCTTCGTTGTACCTAAAACATTTTTTAGGAACATTCCAAGACTGCAGTATGCTTGCTGGCTGGCTCTTCGTTTGAAGCATGCCGGTGTGTGTAAGTCGTCTATAATGTGAGAAAATTGAAAAAGTCTACATGCTCTTAAATTTACACCACATCGCTTTTCGGTGTCTTGTACGCGTCGCCGGGTGGTATTAGCATAACCAGTAGGCATCGTCGTAGGATGCGATTGTGGTACACTGTGTGCATTGAGCTGGCACCAAAAGACATCGCGCGACGAGCGACATCGGAACGGACAGGATAAGAATGGCTGAGAAGGATATCTACGGGGAGCATGTTCTACTCTACACATACTATACACGCCTCGTGCATTTTGTTTGGTTCATTTCAGGTGCACTTAATCTACTACTCACTGCCAAGCAGCCAACGTGGTTGTGGTGTCCCCGGGATGTCTGTTTGGCGTAGTCGACTTGTGGGTCTGTGCGAATGCTTCCAACGCGGAGGAATGAAGGTGATGGCCACCCAACCGCGAATACGTAGCAAGACCGGTAGTAAATCACTATTGGTATTAAGCAGTGCGCATGAGAACGACTCGATGCGTCGTCAATCACGACGCGAGTAAAAACTGGATGGTCGAGGGGGGTGAGGAAAATAGTGGAACAAAATCGCGTTAAATCACTGGGTAATCACTTGCATTAACACTGTAGTCGGGAATCGCCTTCGATCTTAATGCGTTTGATCACGAAATGCACATATTCACGCAAATGCTATTACAATCGATAGTGGTGAAGTTGATCACTATCATCGTGAGCAATCCACAATCCGCAATCCAATGTGTGCTCGGCTGTCAATTTCAACTTGAACATTTGTATTAAAATTGATTAGCGCTTTGAAACTGGATTATGTTTACAGAGTGATGCTAAATAGGCACAAAACATCCACAAAAATAGCAAATCCAAGGGCACTTGATGAAGATTTTATTGTGAAGTGAAGCAAATTTCACATTCAGTGTGTAATTTAATTATTTACAGTTATACAATTATGTTTGTCGGTAGCAACTAAAGATTGTTTCATTTGATGGAGCTTTTCTCCGCAGTTGTTGAGAAATTGCCGGTGGATAATAACAATCGATCAAGCGACGTGAATCCGTCGATGTTCAATTCCGACAATGCTGTCTGCTGCCAGCAGTACGAGAAACAACGTGAAGAAATGAGCAACAGCATTTGTTGATCGACGTCCATCGATTTCTACTTAATATATTGACTTCTAGCGCCTATAAGTGAAAATTGCTGTGCTATGCGGCGTGCGCACGATGCGTGTAACTTATAAAAGCGATCTGTGTAAACATGTAAACATCCGATTGTTGTAAGCATCTAAAGCCATCGTTCGAGGAAAAGCTCACCGCGCGCGCGCGATAATAAAAAATCTTGTTTATATGTATATGATTTGTAAAGGTCAAAGTGTCAACAGGATTCAAGAACGCTTAATTAATGATTACAACTTAGCGTACTCTGCAATTGCATTGTGCAACCTAACAAGAAAAAGCTTGGATATATGGTCTTAGTTAGTCGGAGTAATGCTGAAATTGTTACAAGTTGGCAAAAGTACTGCTTGCAGTGCATCGTCAATCGAATGACTTAAAACGTAAATTGGTGTCTATCACGAGTATGTAGCAAGCGCAGCATCCAAGATAATGATTGCAACGCGTGCGAGCGCAGGAATACGGAGATTAGTTGCTACGCTTTTTGCCCTTGCGTTTTGTTTTTTCTCATCGCATACGGAATCGATGTTGCTATCGATATACGCGATGTGGTGGGGCGCGGATGGAGTCATCTTTTAAGCTCACACCGTATAGACGTGAGCCGTGGCGAGCGTCTGATGATGATGATGGCTTAATCGAGCTGAGCGGCAAGAGTTCGATCCAAAGGGCGATGTACAAAGAAACTATGAGTCTGGCGGCATCGTCGATATCGCCTGATCCTGTGAGCTTGGAAGGACAAGCGCGAGGTGACTATCAGTGCCGCATACGAGGAAAAAAGCTCCAAGCGACGAGATCGACGAACTGCCGCAAGGAGTTGTTGGATCAATGATTGTTATACGTGCGGAGGAGTCATGGACAAGGTTGTTACAATGCTCCAGTCATAAAATGTATTAGAAAAAGCGTCAGCTATAAACAAATCGGCTGTAAATTCGTTTTATTACGCCGCGAAATATTCAACTGGCTTGCTTTTTTTCTGCTTCATGTTCCAACGCAGTGCCATAACGATAATGACAATGTTTACGAGCGATGCCAAATTGACATGGAAATATCGAATTGAATAATAAAACACGCGCGAAGCACTTAATTGCGCACAATGGCAAGTCAGCTGAGCACGGAATAAGTTAACGACAATTTTATTGCAATAACACGTCAAACATTGCCATCGGCTTTAATTCATAATTTAGGTAGTAACGCAAGACTTGACTTAACACTCTCTTGAAGGCACATAAGGTTCGTGGGCCCGTAATGATCACATTCAATAATTTACCGCTGGTGTTATTTGCTCTGGCACTGATGCAAATAATACTTAATCCAACCGCCACCTAATTACCGCCAAACAATCGGATTTAATGAGAAATTAAATAGACTGCAACTAGTTCGCCATGTTAATTAGCTTGGCCATGAAGAAAAATCCAGCAGTCGATGCGCGGAAAGGAATTGATTGTTCCGACGACTTTTGCATGCTAGGGTCACGTTTCATATCAACAGAACACGTGAATACATCAAGTTGTGTTTCTTAAGGCATCCGCGTCCATAAAAGAATCGGGGCGTTGCTCTACCCTAATGAAACGACGTGCTGTATTCAGATGAGGAAGCTGAAACAATAAATACGCATCTATCATGGTAATTAAAATTATTCTATTGGATGCGCACAATATTCGCACAACATCAATCATCTGCAATGTATCTGCGAACATTGCATGTTGGAGCATTGTAATCAATTTCCCGATGTATGGCGTTCGATTAATAATGTAAAAATACATTTCCTATTTCTCTTCTTGTTCTTCAATCTCAGCAGGCAACATATTTACATTGCTCAAATTCTTGTTGGCTTTCGTTCATCATTTGAATTTTTCTCTAGAAATTCGAGCATGACTTTTGATGACTTCAGCAGTGCGTTGATCAGAAATTAGTTTCAAGTCGAAAATCCGTTTTATTTACAATCATGGTGTTTGCACCACCAACTTTCTTCATTCTGCCTTCATATCTTTCGGAAAAAGTTGGATGTGCCATGATTGCGAGATATGCTAGCAATTCTTTCTTCCCTTTTGAATTATCTTGATCGTAATGCGACTACTGATACATCACAAACGAGCTATGTCCTCTTCTGCATGAGTTTAAAAGTCTCTATTCAACGCTGGAAATCGCAAGGCAGGCGTGATTTATACGCGCGACACGCAAGTTTGATGGCCTCTGCAACTAGATTATGTGAGTGGAGTAGATAAGCATCGTCCAAAACGAATTGCAAGATTTATGTCCTAAGTGGGTGCTACCGCGTCGTTATGTCGAGGCCGTTAATCAAACACTCCATAGCGCAACTGATATTTGCAGAATGTGTGTGTATATTATAATTGATGGCATTTTAGCTCTGCTTGCATGTGCAGAAGAATGTCCTTTGTCGCCGCAGCATTGGCAGTTACATATCATTGGTAAATGCGTTTTAGGTACGCCATTTAGGCGATAAATGCTTTAAAAGGATTAGAATGGTTTTAGAATGCTTGAGATTACGTGAGGAAATGAGCTGAATTCACCGCTGAAATTCCGATATGCTCCTTCTTTATTGGTCCGGCAAGAAGACACAAACAGCCATTTATTCCTTTCGGGAAGTTGAATACAAATTTATCTTTTCACATATCCGACTTGAAACGCATTTTTGCCTTGAACGCGTTCAACCGTATGCACAAACCTCAGCAGCTTGTCAACAAGTTATCAATTGGGAATTTCATATTTGGCAATTGGTTTTCTTCTGAATTGCAATGGAATGTTATCTAAATGTGCTTTATGCCTCTGTAATGGTTGCAAAGTAAGTACGAAACAAGAGAACCAACAGCACATCGCAGTGAATAGGCAAGTCGTATTGCAATTGCAACATGTGCGTATCGTATCGTCCTGCGGGCTTTTGCAGCATGCGGTTCTCCCGACGCATAACTCTTCCTTTTCTTCCGCACCTTGGCTACCTAACTAGCTGGACGCAGGCGGAATACGACTGCGATTTTAACTTATATGAACCTGTCTAGCCCGCGTACGCTGCCACGTATAATCGCATCTCCATACGTTTGTTTTTATTAATTAATCGTAGCTTTAATTATTGCGAGCTTGAGCCGCGCGCACGATGCTCGTAAATCCGATCCGGCAGATTTATATAGTTTGCGACAACGAGGACGAATGCTAGACATATGCCTCTAAACTACACGGGACAGAATGACTTTATGAAAGAATACGATGTCAATTAATTGATTTTCGGGAAGGTTGGCGGCCAACGAGCTGTCCGAGACTGATCAGCGACGATTTATGGCTCTTTATTGTATGCTGTGAGCAAATAATATCGGTTTGCTTGCGCATTAATTAGTTGGAAGTTAATGACGACGTCGCTGCACGGATCCGCCTTTAATTTATTTCTGCTTTTCGTGGAAGCTTGTGAGGTTCAAATGAAGCTTCTGTTACAATCAAATACTTTAGCACTAATTCGAAAAGTAAAGAAGAGCGGTTTATTTTGAATTAAAATGTCGCTATTTTTACTAAATGCAAGCAAGTTTCATTGGAATTCAATATAAATTGTACACATAGCACTTTAATTAAATTACTCATCATGTCATCATCCAATTGCATTTTTAAAATTTAAATTGGTTCTGTTCTCTTTCGGTGCTTTTTCTCCTCGTTATCTACTCAATAAACAACACTCTCCGTAACATCGTATTTCAGTAGGTTATTATAATAGTAACAAAATTACGAAAAGGCGTTGTTAATGTCGAAATTAATAATGCAAGAAGTTGATGACATACGAGTACACGGTTTGCTTGTCGCGCATTGCGCGTAATTTTGATTACAGTAAACCGAGCAGAACGACGTCTGGGAGATATCAAAAAACTAAAGCGGCCGCCGCAGACGATGAGCTTCTTTACTTGTTCAGTGCATAATGTAATCAACTGGAGTGTTGTTGCTTTGACTGCACGCTCGTTTGTTTGTATGCATTTACGTATTATATTACATTGCACATTATCATGCACGGGTAGGCGCAAGGTAAAGCTGTAAATGAGTGTGATGCTAACAGGTAGTGCCAGACGATGGAGGAACAATGCAGTCAGGAAATGGTCACGCATTAGGAAAACAAGGTGCTGAGAATGTATGTTAAGTAAGTAATTTAATTATAGTGATAATACCATGAGTATATTGAGATGAGACAAGGAAAAATGTTTGATGCTAGAGCTGTTTCTCTTGTGTCTTTTATAAGGATAAAGGCAGGAAATGCAGGAGGAAATGCTTGGATGGCATTTTCAGTTGGCTTTTTTTTTCCTTCAGTTAAACTGCATCAACTACCAAGGTTTTAGGCAGGTGTTGAGATTGGATTCTGTGAGAATATATGTTATTTGATTCGAACCTTTGTCCTCCTAAAATTCGCTTTCTTCTTGCTGCTACAGTACGAACACTGAGCTTACGAAGCTAGGCTTTACATTTTTCTGGGAATTTTTCAGAATCCTTCGGTTGCACACCGAATAATCTCGATTTTTCAAGGAAAAAAAGTCCGAAATAAAAACATTAATAACTTGAATCGGTGAATCGTGTAAAATACATAACACATCCCCATGTTTCATAAATCACAGAAAATGAAAGTACAATACAAGGTTTTTCACCATAACAGGCGTGGGCATACTTGCCTCGCAAGAGTAATCTTTATTACAATTCTTAAATTCGTTGAATTAACTACACCGCCCATAAACGCCAGCTCGAAATATGCTTGGAATGCATTCGGTTATCGAAGCTTATCGATCACCTTAAGCCTTCTATTTGCTCCTAGCCAAGAAATAAAGTTACCGTTAACAATGTCCAGCGAATTGCTAGAAACGTTGTTCGAAAAGAAATAAAACCATAATTACAAGATGAATTACATTTTAAATAAACAATTGCAAACAGAGTGCACGTAATGACAATACCAATGATTAGCACGAAATTTTGGTCGCATTTACATATTATTCCCAACACACTCGAGTCAAATTACAAAATGGAAGTTAATTATGACAATATCATTATAAATAAAATTAACCATATATTAACTCGTCGTGTATTAGGGACAAATCAGTACAAGATGATAGAAAAAGGAAATGATATTGTTCGGTTTTAGGAAAGTCGTAAAGTCGAAAATGTTAACTATTTTCAAATTTAATTCCTTGATTATTGGTAATTGTAAAGAAATTATTAGTAATTTCATGCGCATATATTTTAAATGCCTAGCTCTTCCAATTTTCTATAATTGCTAAACAATATGGGCGTTGGTAGTAAAGTATGTAAGCATAATTAGTCAGCGACATTCTTCCTAGTTTAAGAATAATTGCGAATCTAATATGATAATTACTTGGTTGTTCACTTGAACTATGATTAACGTCAAACTGTGAACCCCATTTAGGTAGATTTGAGCAAGCCTGGGTTATGTTACTTAACTCCAAACATTAACAAACCTTTCGCCGTAATTAATTAGGCAGTATATCCCCAAATCAAGAAAGTTTATGGGTTTACCAGCAGTGTAAGTAGTCTTTTGCATTAAATACATGGTTTTAAGTTACACGAAAGTAATATATTTTTCTGTTGCTTTGAATTTAAAGAATACTCTTTTAGAAATATGGTTTGCTTGCTTTCATTGGAAGTTGTCGCAATAAATATATAGCTTTATGTTAATGATGATGCGCAATACATATAAACATTGGAATTCATTTGAATAAAATTTAGCATAACATTAAAACAAGCTGATGCACCTTGCGTGGGTTTTGCACGTTCAAAAAATTAATCAGGCATATTTATGGCTATTAGCATAGTTTATACAGGGCATAATTCAACCCTGCCAAGGAGTTGTATGCATTTTTGCCGTGCTTAATTTCGTTTGGCGAGATTATCAATTGTGAGCTTTCGGCTGTTGCGATACGTCCTGTGGGGCGACACAGGCTCGAAGTGTGATGCGCTCCAGGGTGCAATAATGTACCTCGCATTCATGCTGCATGTTCGCTGTTATTCGCCTATGCCCTAAGCATACACGAAAAGTGAATATGCGAAGGAATATGTGAAGAACACCACAAGCACGAATCGTGCATGTGCACCCAGTGCCGGCGTTTGATTATGATTGCGAGCGATTTGCATACAGCGGTGTTCACTTGGCGCGTAAAGCGTCGTTCCTAGTTTACAAAGCACCTCGCAGGAAGAACGCCGCGAAGAAATCGAGCGTCTGATTTATTCGCGCCGACTTTGCCTATATAAGGGAGTGTTTGGTCAAGCAGGCGCACGGTTGACCATCGCCTGTGAGACGCATCCTCGCGACCGATGTTGAAATTAGTTTTTTATTAAAAGCAATTGCTGTTAAAGCACTCTGGGCTGCCGTAAATCTTCCACGAGGGCTTTTTGCGCTCACGTGTGACGTGACAGTGGTCGTATCTGCGAGTCTCCACTTTATCGGTTAATACTATTAGAGCGTCGCGCGCGCGAGATGCCAAGCAAACAGCGTCCTAACACGGGACTTTGTTGGACTTTATGAGGGTCGAGGAGTGCTTTAAATGGTTGCGAGTGAATCACTTGTAAGAACAGCATACGTACCTGCGTTATATTTATTTACTGATTGCCACCTGATGAAATATGAAATTGTCGCTGCGTTATCTTTATTCAATTGGCGCGGCTGCCAATGGGAAAGCCACTGTTGATGTATGCCTCGCTTAAATCCTTATTTTTCCTTGGCGTTTGTTTTGCATTCCGGTGGCGTGCGTTAAGGGACTAAAATGGAATGCGCCCGGTGATGAATGAAGATTAGATCATATATCAAGCGCGGTAATGTTTTTCAGTATAGCTGTCATTCGACCGCGTCCAATTGGATGTCGCAGATTGACTCCTCATTCTCACACAAGTCGAATCATCGCATCCGATTTCATCTGTGGAATTACGTCCTCATTATCGCTTTATTAACGCCACGCTGACGTGTGCAGCGGCTTCAAGCCGCTGTTAAAGATGCATATCGAGTGACTTGCTACTCACAATCGGCCTTATTACGCATTTGTCACGCGTGATCAACATAAATATATCCCAGTGAGTTGGATTTGAAATGGGTCGTGATTTTATTTCTTGTTAGCTTGGAATTACGATAGACTCTATTGATGTGTGTCGATCTTTTTTGCCGACAGCGGAGCTTTTTTTTCGCAACGATATCCTGCTTAAAGCAATCTAAATCATCTGAAATTATATTAAACCACATTAAACATCCATCTTTGTTGCATAATACATTTTATAGTAACTACATGCATACTTCCGGTCATGATGAATTGCCCTGCGCGAAATTTAAATATAAAATTTTCCACAAGATGCTTGCGAGCTTTTGGCGCACACGCTGTAGTGGTCCCGCTGCGAGACGGGGGACTTTGATAAATGAGCGCAAATCAGCGTTAATTTCGTTCGTACCTGGTACTGAAGTTGTTTTTAATTACAGAAGCTCGAACGCATGCACGCACGTTGCAAACACCGCCAACATGATGATACCGGCGACGACGACACCGGCAGCGATGCTCACGACCATCGCCCCGGAGGGCACCGCAGAGAGTACAAACATGCCGCAGCAGAAGATTACGGTGGTCGGCGCCGGAACCGTCGGCGCAGCGATCGTGTACACTCTTTTGATGCAGGTGAGTCGATTATGGTTTGATTTGGTATGTGTGTAGAATGTGCCAAAACAGGTAGCAACGAGGAGCTAAATTAAATGAAATGAAGGATGATTGCTCAAACCAATAAATCAAGCCAATTGCACACAAAAAGCGAATGTAGAGGGAATGGCTTAATTGAAAATAATTTTAGTTGAATTTTGATTTGCTCAAAATTTACTGATTTTTAATCATTTCCGATTGGAAGGTTGGCCCCTCCTTAAAGGGAGAAAAGTCTTTTTAGTCTTTAATGTACGCGTTTTTTTTTTATGTCAGGCTTTTTTAATGTTGAGATGTTTTATGAGTTTTTAGTCTTAATATTTTTAGTAAACTTTGAATTCCGCGCATCCTGGATGCTTGCTTCTTACTAGTCATTCTTCATGAGCAAACAAATTTATGTTAATTACGTTGTTATTACCGACAACATCGTGAGTTTTAAGAGGTGCGCATATTTTTTAACAGTTTACGACATTTTACGGTTACGACTGCCACGTCTTAATCATAAAAATGTAAATCGAGCGTACGAAGTGGCAAAGTGGTGACATGGAGAAGAGCATTCTGGAATTCGTTAATTCACACCAGCTCAGTCTCCCAACCACTATCTTGATAACTGAATTAACCTATTTGGGGCCCAACTGTAGAGTATACTTTGTTTCAAAGAGTGGCTGGATGGATTTTAGTAAAAGCTCCTGCAGTCTCAGCACGAGATTCTAATTGTACCCTGTGGCACCTTGCAAACATGTTATGCCATATTATTGATCAGTATTTGGTATTTCCCCAAGCTCACCAAGTAGCGCAGGATATGAAGAATCATAAAAACGTTCCGATTCAATCAGTGACGTAGAAAAGTTGAAAAAGTTTGGATTTTTATTTGTAAAATTTCCAGCGCATAAGTTTGTACCTACTTTGTTAATTCCCTGTACGTTTCACACCATTTCTGGCCACAGGTGCCTAGGTGGAACCAAAAAGAAGAAACAAAGCCCTTTAATCATGCTATCAAGCTCATATTATTTAAATTACAAATATAATTGACTCAAGGGTAACCAGGTAGAAAACAAACTAGATGGATGTAATTTCATAATTTGAAGGCAGGTTGCGCATATGATTATCATAATATAAACATCAAATAATAAAGATGTGTAGCTTTGCAGCGCACAAGCATGTGAATTAAAATGTGATAAAGTTGTAAAATTTATTGATCCTCGTTTGCATTGCGTTCGCGTGCATCGTCGTAATTTAATATTAACACGCTGATTCTTTGAGAAGATGCGGTAAAATTACGCTGCAACTTACGAATTTATAAACTTCCGTTTGTAATAATCGGGCGCGAAATGGCGATGTTCAAGAGTGGAGTAGCTCAATTCGTGAGCAACTTGCTGAACGCTCTTTTTAACTCATCCAACTCATTGGCTTCGTCTGTGCCCCGGCTACCGTGCGTTGATGACTTAATTAGTCTCTGTACGCCAGAGCTGGCTGTACCTATCGATTTAAAGCGTGTTTTAAAGAGCGAGTTGAATGTGGACTATTATAGGATTAAATGTGCTACGCTATGAATATTATATTATATCTAAAGGTTTAACATTATCATAATTAAAATACACTTTTTTATACTGGCGGCATATATTCTTCTGATTATATACTTCGATTTTAAAGTAAAATTCATTTGGAAATATTTCATTTTGTGGCTCGTTTGATAAAGTCGTAAAATGTGAAGATGGTGGAATTATGAATTTGTAATATAACAACATGAAATACAGATGCGTTCTTGAGCTACTTTACATTTTATTTAATATTGAACGAAATGTTCGGTTGATCGCTTAATTGGATTATCATTTTTTATTCATACTTTGACGTTTTATGCTGATTAATGTCTTCTTTGGTAAAATAATCTTAAATCAATCTTTAATATGTTTCCATATTCCCAGGGTCTGTCATTTCTGATAATGCGTTAACAACAAAAGCATCTTTTCGAATAAAAATCCTTTCTGTTAGTTTTAAGCTTGTGCATTCAGTCCAAATGTCTGATTGTTTGATGACGAACAACATTATCGGCGTTTAGTTATGATACTCGTATTACCTCTCTGTTACCTTGTCTGGCAGGCCACAAGGAGCGTTGTCCAGGAATCTTGTTAGAAAGACATACAGCCGCACGGGGAGTCGTAAAAATTCATTTATTCGAATGCCTCATATCTTGTCTTGTCTGCACATCCTCGCGCACTCACGCTGGAAAACATGAATCGGACGAATTTAGTGCTTAAAATTGGTTATAATTTAAAAAGCAATGATTACCTTCTTTGCTTGGCGGCAGCATGTGCGCACAGATTGCAGGAAAGACGAAATTTACAATCGAAATAAAATAACGATAAGCGCTTTCTAAATTGTTTACGAATATCGATAATATGGATAGCCAACAGTTCATTTGATTCTGGATTATTTGAGCATTAATTATGTGTTGAGCATGGATCATAAAGAAAGATTGTGACAACGGCACAATCAATTCAGATTACAGAAACAGCGTGAGATTTACTAGTAGTATTATTGTCTGGTATTGTACGTCCGTTTTAAGTGTACAATTTTTAGTCCTAGAAATTAAGTCGCGCCAACTCACATTTAATAAATTTCAATTGCACACTATTCCTGGCATGTAACATCTGAACAAAATTTTAGCTTTCACTGGAAAAGCAATGCATTCGCAGATAAAGTGCGTCAAACGAGTTTGCAGCCGAGCTTACTGGTAGCTGGACAGTAGTGCGGCAGACGTTTGTCTTCAGTGCTTTCGTGGTGGTACTGATGCGTGGCGCTTGATTGTCGCGAGTCCTGCGTAATCGCAATCAAAGTCGAGCTGATACCCGCAAATGAAGCGATGTGCACGCAACGTGCACACGCGTACAAAGCTCACGACACTTTTCACTGCGAGATGCGCTTCGTACAGAAATGCCGGCGCATGCCGGAGTGACCAATGCGCGAGCGATTGCGAGCTTGTGACCGCGCTCCCGATGTCGTGCCGACAGTAAAATATTATTTTGCTTAATTAAGTCCCATGAATTATTCATTGAGCGGTGCAATGTGAAAGCCGAAAGCTCGCCGCGGTGCGCAAATGGAAATTTATATATCGCTTTGCGTCAATGCAACCAAGAGATGATGGAAGGCGAGACAAACGAGCGGAATTTTGGTATTTAAGTCGAAATCGTCGGTAGGCGCATATTTTGAACGTTTTGGAATTAAGCAATTGTTTTTATTTGGCGCTAGGGGGCGATGCATAGAAAAACGTGTTTCAGAAATTCGTAGGGAATCAATTCCTAATTTGGATATGGAAATATGTTGTGTGGGTTTACTCAAAAGCCACTAGAACGTAACGAAGCAAAGTAATATCAAATAATTTACGACCGATTGATAGTACAGGAGCACATCGCTTTTCACGGCTCTAATTTACAGTCTAGTCCACTCTAGTCACTTCTTACATCAATTCGAACGTTGTAAAAAGTAGCAGTCCTGATATGAAATTCTATGAAACCCAAAAATGTCTGAGTGCTTTTCATAGAAATTCTAGGTGTTGCTGCTGGGCGATTAGAAATGCTCCTGGTAGAAAAGGTAAAAAGTTAAGTGATTTCCATGCCTTACACAAATTAAAAAGATGATATGCTCACCACAGGATAGCAACCAATCAATGACATTTGAAAAGGAGGGCATTTGTTCATTACTATACTTGTTGTGATATCAGCAGCAAGAAATCAGAGCCACGTACGTGACCAGATAAATTTAAGTGCGTGTATATTGGTCGCTTGTTGTGAGATAGGAGCAAAAATTAGCGATTTATTAGTTTGCCGCACTCACTGACTTCATGTTCATTTAATATGCAAAATAGGGATTGGGCAACGAAGTGGCACTGATCGACCAGGATGAACCGCTGGCTAGAGGTGAGATGCTGGATATGCTTCACGCTACCCAGTTCCTTCACAATCAACAGATTACATGTAGTACTGGTAAGTACGTGAGGTGGTAAAAAGAAGTAGCTTGTCGAAAATCCCGATGGGGGACTTTGAATAGAATTTGTAGAGTGATAAAGTGGAATCAATCCTGTTTTATATTGATAGATATAACGCAGCTCCACACTGTCGAAGGCGGATGCAATTGAATTCTTCAGATAATTAATAACGCGCGCTATCAACTAGATGCACTTGCCATCAAACGAGGCAACAAATTATAATAATACACGCATAATAAAATAGTTGCATCCATTTTATTGATACGCATCCTAAAATGTCGCGAGTGAATGCTTTATTTCATCTGTTGGCTTTCGCATGCATGCCACTGATAGCCGTCGTTGTAAATAAATGCAATAAGTTAGTTAGCGACTGCAGGCTCGGTGGGCGATAAGGTGTCGGACGACGGTTTGCAGCCCGCTTATCGCCAACTTGATCGGCATCGCACACACTCCGGCTCTTCTCCGGGATTATACAGATCGTAATATTCCATATAGCTTATGGCGAGTGTGTAACTATAACCCTTGCTAGATGATCGTGAAAATTTCAAACACATTGCCGATGCCGTGCCAATAAACGGGTTGCGAGCTGTGCAAGAAGATCGTTTCCGAATGCCAAGCCCATTTCGATACGATGCCCACGTGGGAATTGATTTTTTCGCTTGGCTGGATTGCTTATAGTTTATAAATTTGGTATAATTATGTTTAGTGTGGCGGCTGGCATCGTGCGCACATCGTTAGGACGACGTTAAGGACGTGTCAAATACTGCACCCATTTGAGTTATTATCGAGGAAGTGAAACAAGTTAGACAGTATCCAGCCACGTGTTTAACGCTATAATTATCTAGGAATTAAATATGTTGCTTATTTTATTTTAGATGGCTGAGGAAAGTAGAGTGTCGTTAACGATAAGCAGAGGCGAGTTATTAATAATTACTTTGATTTTAAGATTACACAGCTGCACGTTTGTCAAGAATCATCATCATTACAGTTGGGAGCAGAAGTGATGACAAAGAAGCTACAACAATGCAAAATACAGAAATATTTCGTGAATTGATCCCACAAATTGTTGATGAAGAGGATCAAGCAATTATAATTGTTTGTTCATATCCTGGTAAAGATAATTGTTTTGTATTGAGATGAGTTTACACAAAGACTCAACTATTGCACGAACAACATCTATTGCAAGTTACTCTCCTCCAAAAGAATTCTAAATCTTATTATATACCATTAAGAGCACTGATCTCTTATACAAAATCCAACTCAATAGTACAGATTCCATAAGCAGTAATACCAAATCATATACCAATGGAAGCTCTAATAAGCCAGCAATAAGCTCTAATAATCCAATGGAAATAAGTTCCATGCAAAAAATACCGTATACGTTCATATAATACTAGTACATTACTAACCATACACATCCTTCACGAAAACCAATGACAACTGCAAAAAAACATACAAAATTTAAGGAATGTAAACCTTATCATCAACTTCTTTTGAAGTTGAGGGGACCTATTTTTTGTAAATGAAGTAGGTAACAGCCAAAAATCAAATAGTAAACAAATGTAAACTTTTCTTAATACAATGAAGATCTGATGCTTCGTAACCAAAATCAACGAAATCTTAATAATTCAGTTGTTTCGTGCAAGAGTCAAACAATGTTTAAGAATACCTAAACTGATTTTATTTATTGCATGTTGCAGCGGATGAAATGAGTTATGTCACGTGGAAATTAAGTGGTCTCCCACCCCACAGAATCATTGGTATTGGTACACATCTGGAAACCTCAAGATTAAGCCGATGCATCGCAGAACGTTTGAACATTCATCCTTCTTGTTGTCGCGCCTTTGTTATCGGTGAACAGGGTCCGAAAAGCAGTACGTGATGCATCTCATAATTGCCTTTGATCCGTTTGGATGTTTTTCTTTGTGTGCGCATGCAAATTTCTACCAACGTATTCACACAGATGAAAGAATGGAATGCGCTGAATTCTCACATCACAGACTAGTGTTGATTGCGTAATTGTCTTGTTTGTTCTATGCCTTGACGCATTTGTTCTCCCTTAATGAGCTTAGATACTCTTGTGAAGCAATAGCGAGTAGAAATTCCTGCCGTAAGAAAGTGCGAGGCTAAAAGCTGTAGTATGAATGCCTCAGTCGATTGAATTTGAAATGTACATAAACGTCTAATATTTCTCTTTGCTTCAATGAGATATCCATGGAATGTGTAATTATGAATACAATCATGGTAATTTGCATTTTATTAGCACCAACTCAAAACGCATTGTTTGCTGCTCAATAGAGACGGCGACAAGGTGACGATAAAATTAAATGATAAATTACACGCTCGGCAAATACATAGCATAGTAATTTTGATTGAAAACGGTATTGTTTGATGCTCACATTTTGCTAGTTCCGATTTGGTCCTCTGTGAACGTCGCTGGCATTCGTCTGGCCGAAGTGAACCCGGACATCGGTTCGCCACAGGACCCCGAAGATTGGAATTCCATCTTCACCGAGATCAATGACAGGTAGGATAGGTGCAAGCTGTTTGAACATGCAGTAGACGTGTTGTTTGCCAATACAACAAGTACCGTGTTGGCACCGCACCAGAAATGTTAACCATACTCGCCTTAATTACACAAGATGTCCTGGAAAGTGTACTCTGCTGCACTGAGGTCTAGTTAGCATTTCTTGGATCGCGATGCGATGATAATTTACGATGTGCGATGAAATTTCATTACTCTTGTCCTGCGGTTCCAGCGCCGACGAAGTGGTTTGTTTGAAGGAGTGCGCCTCCTGGGGCATGGCGCTTTGCGTTGCGCGCATCGTTAAGGCTATCCTGCACGATACTGACGAGTGCTTCACCGTCTCTACGCACATTAAGGTAATAACAAGGCACATTTTAAGATGTAGGGCGTTGGCAACCAATTGAAATGCAAATATCTGCTACAATTTTCCACTTAGCAATTTTGAATGGAGTTATATATTTTTCGCTTGCTATAATTGCGACTTGTAAACTCTGCATTAATATCGAAATGAGTTCAGGACATAAATAAGTTTCAACGGCACTTTTCTGCATTAAAATATCGTCGTATGGTGTCTGCGCGCATGAATGCTCTTCATTAAGCCAACCAACAAGCTGCAAACAACGTGGCTGCACAATGTTCACATTTTAATCCCGGATTATAGTTTGCGCTTGAATTTGCCTCAATGTCAACGTTTTGTAATGCAAAATTGCCGCGAGAGAAGTCTAGATAAACGTAACATCGCACTCAAAGCCAGAGATGCGCAGACAGGCTGACGTTACACGTCTTAGGGTAATTGAGTGCCGCCTTGATGTGACTTTTTTCGCGGTGGATTTCCAACACGTT
>JAODGC010000011.1:132516-164899 GCA_027574925.1 Ecitoglossa quadriceps
AGGCTGACGTTACACGTCTTAGGGTAATTGAGTGCCGCCTTGATGTGACTTTTTTCGCGGTGGATTTCCAACACGTTCAATCCTATAGACAAGACGGGCGTTTCACGTAAGGGATATAAGTATGTACTAGATACAGTATGTCAAAGTGCTGCTTTCCAACTCTTACATCTATTTCAACTGAGAATTAATAATGAATGGTAAGGTGAAGGCCTCCTTTCCTTTAACACCTTTGAATCTAAAGATAGATATGTTAATATCTATCACTCAAACGAAGAATTCATATTATCTTCTAGCTGAATCTTATCTGATGTTAAACTTGAAATCATTAGAAATTTGACTGTACATTGTTGTGGCTAAAAAGGGTACCAACGTTTGAGACGGTCCTGTAGGACCTGTAGCAGATGATATTAAGTCGGCCTGAACGAAGTAGCTTTTAATCAGATTATGCGGTACTCTTGATGATACAGGTCAGATGATGGTGTGCAGGACCAAATTGTGGTGTCGAATGCTGAACGTGCTGAAGACTCGTCCAGCCTTTAACTCACGTTGTAGTGATGAACGGTAGCTAATCTGAGTTATTCAATCTGACACATCACTGACATGAATGCAAGGTTTTATGGGACATATCTGCAGAGTGCATACTGAAGAAGATATTTACTTGCTATAATTACAGGTTTAGTGGATGATTTAATTTGCGTCCCCAGGTTCTTGATAATGTCAACTGTAATTTTTCGCGAGTCACAGATTTGTCGGCGTAAAAAGCAATTTCTAAGTTGCATTTTCTTAAGTTCAAAACAGCAAATATCGCGTTTGCCATCAACGAGTCAGCACTACTCCCAGGGCATTTATACATAATTTAACAAAAGCCACTTTGAAGTCTCCCATTCTACGCCAACATTTTACGCTGGTTGAATAGAAACAACGCCTTAATGAATAAATCAGCAGCGACTTTAAATCGCAATCAAAGAAATAGTAATGGATAAGGGGTAAAACTGTCGTTTCTCGGGGCAATCGAAATGCGAGAATAGATTATATTATCGCACAAAGCCAAAGGAATGCTCTAGGTGCCTCTACTAAATAAAGGCTTTCCGTCTATGTACTCTAATTGTTTTTTGTTTCCGCTTATCTTCGCGGAGCTTTCTCTACCTGCCATTTGTGTCTTTAACACAAGTGCCTACATTAGATTGCTGACTTTATTGCCTTGAACTCTTATTCTATACTAACACTCAAGCAAGTTCTTGTCTTATAGGGTTGTCGACATGGTATTGACAAAGATGTGTTTTTATCTTTGCCGGTTATCTTGGGCTACGATGGTATAAAGAAGTTGATCAAGCAGGCACTCAATGAACGAGAGAAAGAAGAGCTGCAGAAATCAGCCGACCGGATGTTTGACCTCTTCAAGACTTTAAACTTGGAAAAGGAGGAAACAAACGATTGTTTAGATGGCGAATGATTTGGTTTGCATCAAAAGGCAATAAAAAATGTAAAATTATAAAATACTATGAAATCTTAGTGTCAATATGGATTTTTATTAACACGGAAGAACTTTGATTGCACATAAACCTGGCTTACATATGTTAATTCTTAGTCTCTCGGCGATGAGAGCAACTGACAGGAAATGCGTATAATCAAACGGAGCGACAAAGAAAACAACCTGTGTGACTGGCGTTTAGGTATTGCGTTTAGGCACGCTTAATCAGCACAGGGCGGCTTCGTGGAACATTTCATTGACTCATTCCAATTCATGACGATGCACGAATATGCTCGTGACCCCAGCATCATGATTCTCGCGACGGTATCAAAATTCAATTAAGCCGTCCAGCATTCAGTACGATTGCAGACCGTTGCTTGGGCGGCCGGTCTGCTAAGAAAAACCCTTTCAATTAGGCATGAAATACTCGTGTCTCCTTGGTCTGGAGTACCTAATGTATTATCGACCGGTGCACATGTACGTCTTGGTTGCGTCGTGTACCATGATTTCGTCCGAAGATGCTTTGTGTTCCCCGATGTTGCAATATCGCTCTAGCGAGCCACATGCTCTCTGAACGTACGTATCATGTTTGCGTAGTCTTCGTATTTACTTGATTTACATACTATGCTAATGGCGTATGATACAAATATCCTGCTTTACTCGGCATTCGCCACATTGTTGCTGTTTATGGTCATTCGTTATTTCAGACTGGAAAACCGATTCTTTGCAGCAGCCGCGCAAGTTGCAATCTGGTGCTATTTTGAGTTGATTGTATTATAGTTTGATAAGCGTGGCATTGCATAAAAGGTGATTTGCAACGATTGGGATTGTAGGAAACAATAAAACAAATTTATATTTACGGTTTGTTACATGTATTGTATAGAGTAGCGGTAGCACAGTAAGAGAACTAACGTTGTGTCCCTATTTACCATTTTAAAAACTATGAACTTACAGTTAAAATATTGACAAAAGACTTGGGTATCCTTTACGATACAAATTAACTGCATTTTAGTAAAGTGATTATTATGAGTGTCACTACTGAATGATGAATGACCCTGGTACAATCTAGAATTTTATAACAAGGTCGCGCATAATACTAATTGTAGTTTACTGAGATTTACTAAAATATGACGTTGCATTGGGGAAGCGTTCCGGTGTGAAATCTTCGTTACCTTGTATTCTTGCCTGCACACTTGTGCGCAGCAAATCTCTGTAGGCGGACTGAATATTCAAATCAGCTCCAGCTTGACTTGCAACTGCATCCAAATCGGCAGCTTGCGTGTTACCAGTTGTGGTCACAGCACTTCGGATACTATCTGCATGGTTTTAAAAAAATACGCTATTTTCTGATAAGTACTGAACCTTTGCAATTACCTGATATGACTTGTGAAAGAGTACCTTGCGGTTTATTATTAGTGACCACCTTGCGACGTTTGCTAGGCATCCCTGATAAATAAGCATCACTGAGAGGAACCTGACTTTGACGACGCTGTCTCTGCGTGTCCCTAGCAATGAGTGGTACCCAATCCTAATCAAAGCAAAACAAATTAGTTAACGGGGAAATTTCGTGAAATTGTATGCTGTCTTACGGATGGAACTTGTCCATGCCATGACTCGGATCCAAGAACCACTGGAGGAGCATCTTCTCCATCATTCAATTCTATTACACCCAACACATTCGAAACCGCTTCTTCCTCAGTCGCTGCTACTTCAGTGTCAACCTCCATTGGTTCATTTGTAGCGATCACACTGTTGACATTTTTAATAATATACTGTTGCAAGGCACTCGGAGGAACTTCAATGCTAAGAAGCATCTGGCGTAGTTGCACCCTCACTTCCATCTCAATCCACTGCTGCAACTCGGGAGACATGCCTTCCATGTAATTCGACAACATACGGTTCATCATATCTTCAACACCACGATGGCCATTGATACTCGCATACACAAATAGTGCGCACATGTGCCTACAGACCAATTTGATTTGTTCGATCAGTAACTTCATTGCATTTGGCCGGTGGGAAACAGCCAAATTGATAATTGTTGGGAGACGAGTGCGTAGCAACAGTTGCACAGATCGCAATATATCAATGTCGTCTCGCACAGGCAAGTTAGACTAAAAATAATTTTTTTACATTAACGCCTTGTATATTAATAGCAATGCAATACTTACAATACCCGTAAGGAATGGTTGAATCTCAGTAAGGAATTTGTTTATTGCGCGCTCAATGTTCGGTGGACTCGGTGCATTGCCTTCCAAAACTCGCTGGGAAACAAATTGTCTAATTTCTCCTCTAATACGCAAGATAGGATCAAGTCTTTCATTGTTTAGTTGCAAAAAATCCCTAAAAATATGAAGATTTTATAAGTTTCTAATGTATTATGTCAAGACAACATACGAAACGGTGAAGGTCTCAGAGAGCAACGTAATTAATTCATTAAAAATTCCGGTCGGACGGTTTTGCTCGCCTGCTTGATTTAAAATCTGTGCTAGAGTCGGGCCTCTGGCGTTTGGATCATTTGGACCCTAAAATATTGGTGGTATAATCGGACTCAACAATATCAAGTAGATTAATAGGTAAGTAAACGAACCATGCCTGGCATCATTAAGCCTGACATCCCATGGAACACAGAATTCGGAAACAAGCTGGCAAATGAACGTAGCGGACTTGCATGTGACATGTTTAGGTTTGCCGTAGAACTCGTAGGCGCTGACGTCGGCGTCGGTGCTGTGCCGGTTGTTCCACTTGAAGGATTGGTCCTCCTTCCATAAACATTCTGCATCGAACTCAGAAGTCCCTGAACCAAGTTGAACATAGGGTTCATTTGATTATCCACCATGTTGCCGTTTTGAGGTCGAACATTATTGTTATTCGCCTGATTCTGATTGTTATTAGTGGTAGTGCGCGATCCAGATCGTCTTAAGTGATTAATATGATGAGAAGTACACGGAAGGAACGGGTCAAATCCTTGAACGGCATGTTGAGAGAAATGTACATGCGGACGGGAAGTGCTACGTGTATGGGTTGCTGTTGTAGGGTTTGTCTGTGTATTCCCACGAGCTTGAGAATTTTGCCCAGGTGTTCTAGTCTGACCCGGAGTTCCTCCCGGCCCAGCATTGGTTGAACTTGCGTCAGTTGTCGCGGTAGAAGCTGGCGTTGAGGTTGGTGCTGACGTTGTAGCAAATCTTGGGTTTACAACGAAATTAGCGACATTCGACGTTGATGCGCCACGATTAACAAGTTGGCCAGCCATCTGCATGATTGATTGAATTAACTCTGGAGTTGGCTGAGGAACGTTATTTGCTTGTGCACCGTCAGTCGCTCCACCTTCGAGTAGTGATGTTTCCAATGAATCAATTGTGATGCTCTCTGGAGTAACTTCCATGAAGAATTCTACATTAGGATTGTTTATATTTCCACCAGATTCAGGAGTAGCATCGGCATTGGGCGTAGTGCCAGTCTGTGCATCTTGGTTTCGAACAGGACCAGCAGTATTTCCAGTTCGCGGAGCAGAGTTGCTACGCATCGCCCTTATTCCAATTGGAATCGACTGCACGCGAACTGCGGTGGGCAGCATCCCCGGGATGTTCATAAATTCAAAGTGTGGAACAGACATCCTACGGTTAGGCGCATTAACAGTCGGCGTACCATTCCTAGTAATATTCTGTGTAGTAGTAGTAGTAGCACTCGTGGTCGTCGGAGGCACATTTTCACCGGCAGTTTGTGTGGCACTGGTTGATGAACCTGACGCAGGCACATTAGAGGTAAAGTTAATCTGCGCTTCTACTTGAATTGGAATACCAGTGGAAACTAATGCTGTTTGTTGGATTAGAATAGGTCGGCAGACGAGTCTTCTCGGAGGTGCAGAACGCACTCGCAATGTCATGTCACTCAAGGAATGATAAGCATGACTGAAGTAGTGAAGCACTTCAGAAACACGATGAAATGTTCGGTCCATTGTGCGCGCTTCATCTCTAGAGTCTACAACAGGGTCGTCTCGTAAAAAGTTCCTATAACGGTCCAGAAAGGGACCAAAACGTGTATGCAAACGATTTAGGGTGTCAAGCAGAGTTGCCATTTCCGTCATCGTAGATATAGTCCTAAATAAAAATTCATTAAACATAATAGAGCTCTTAAAGTATGTAATTTACATACTCTTGGGTATTAGAAGCTGATCCTTCTTGAGGTGGTGTTGATCCCGATAAATCTTCAACAGATGTTGATAACGGAGTTGGCCCAGCTTCAGGTGATGACCCAGCAGATGCAATACCTTCCGGATCGACATTACTCTCCTGTGATGTGTTGCTAGTATCAGTTACTTGTTCCATGGAAATGCTCTCAGTACTAAATTTCAGAAATATTACATTCTAAACTTTATATGCATGAAATTTCACTTACGTCCGGTCAGCAGGATTTAGAAGGGAGGATTGCACAGCATTAATTAAATTTTCGTTATCTGCATCGCCGGTCGTTGCTGGCACAATCACACGCGTTTCAAAAACATCCACCTGCACATCATCGTTCAATGTTCTGTTACTTGGCGGATTAGAAGGATTTTCTAGCCACGCAATAGTAGTTTCCGCACGACGTAGCATTCTTTTAACAATTGCAAGTCTGTTGGCCGCCAAGCGAGAAGTTGGCGGAGGCGGCACCAAATTCTGTGCATCAATTGGGAAAGCCATAGATCCCAAATACATTGCATTACCACCAAGCACTCTTTGTTGATTTTGTTGAGATAGCCTATTAGAAATTCTACTGTTAGGCTGATCATTATTAGAATCATTGTCACTAGGAGGTGGCCGCTCAACTAAATGTACAACTTTACCATTTACATCTGTAAAACATTTATAATTCTATGACATAGTCAAAATTATCAAAACCATTTATTAAATTACCTAAAGTGCTCAGCTTAGAATCATCTAGCAAAACCCTTCCAGAATAAATTATTCTCTGGGTCTCTGCCGCAATATTCACAGTACTTGCAATGTGTTGTTTAAACTGCAGGACAGTAAACTAAAAAAAACAAGACAAGTAATTTTCTAATTCAGTTTAGGAGAAGCCAAACAAACCTCTTCATCTACGCTAAATTTGTGGTTCTGGGAATCTAAAGTCCTTACTGTAATCTCAATCATTATGATTCTGAAAACAATAAGGAAATTATTGTTATGCAGTTAAACCTAAAGTTTTGTATCAAATTTAACGGCTTTTCACAAGTACTCAATGATTTATCATATTGATTTATCGTGAAAACTTGCAACACGATTGTATATGCAAAACAAACGTCATAAGATCCCAATGCGTCTCATCTTACCAGTAGCTTCCAGTGAATTGAGTATTGATTATTACTTTCGCTAATATGATGCTAAATGAATTTCGTGGATTGCCTTCTTTAATTTATCGCTCCTTTTTAGAATTGGCAAGATAATCACTTTTATCACGCCTTTCTGCTGCCGGCTGCTGCCGTCTTTAATCCCAATAACTACCCAACTACGCTCGCTTTTCAAGATGGCCAACATGTCAAAAGAACGTCACACAGAGTTTTGACAGAAAATATTCAAATAAATTCAAATGTTTCTGGTAGCAATCGCTGATGAATATTAAAGCTTCCACTTCTCCACTTGTCATCGGTCAAGGCAAATAAAACAGCAATATTTATCTTGATCTGCATCAAATCAAAAAAGAGAATAACGTTTGTGGATTTTAGCGTGCTATAATTTATTTAATTATATGCAATTTGAACCTCTGACAAATCTTGAGACAGGATGGACAACATCCTCCATTCATCATATTTTACAGTTTCACTCACAGTATATTATATTTCAACTAAAATGTAATGCTGTATAAAATAGTGAAAATTATGACTACCTTCATGATCTACCAACAACTGTACACGAAACACAGGCAATTCTAAGTTTAAATTGCATTTTAATTATCAGTATAACTAAAGAATATTAAGAATAGCAAGAAAAATCTTAAAAAACTATTAACACCTTTCTCCTCAGGTCAATTCTTTCAGTCCATACCCAAAAGCGTGATTGATTCTTTTCCGTGTAAATCTTCATCATCCTCTTCCTCTTCTTCTTCCTGAAATAAGCATCATTTAAAATAATGTACATATTAAAAATGTATGAACTTACATCAAAGCCAAAGCAAGTTTCCATGTCAGTAGCAACCCCAAGTTTCTTATCATCCTCAATTTCTTCAATTTTCGTCATTTTTCTAGCATTCTGCAACGCATTAATAACTTCAGGATCCGTCAACGTCTGTCCTTGAAGCAAGTTTTCATTCAACAGTTCAGACTGCCCATCTCCAACCACCATAGCCTGTTCTTCACCATCAGCCAACTGTATAACTTCAAGCACAACATATTGTTGACCATCATTTCCATCCACAGCCATCATATTATCCTCATCTTCTTCTTCCTCCTCCTCCTCTTCTTCTAAATCATCCAGATCTTCATAATCTGATCCCATGCCTCCAGTGATAACCTCCACTTGTTGTCCGTCAATAATCTGTATCTTCTTCTGTCTACCCATCTTCAATGCAAGCTGGCGTTCTTGGAGGCATGAATCCGGATCATGAATTGCCATATGTCGAATCAAATTTCCTTTGTGACGGAATGTACGCCCGCACTCCGGACATTCGTGTGTCTTTTCTTTGGGCGCTGGAGGAACATAGCTAGGATTATGATACAGATTTTGATGCCTTTTAAGCAATTGCTTTTGTCTGAAAGATTGGTCGCACTGTGAGCACTGGTAGGGCTTTTGGTCAGTATGGATCAACATATGAGACTCCAAATGCCTTGCGGAGATCGAAGCGTATGGGCAAAGTTCGCAGCGGAAACATTTTTCACCTTCGTGCGTCTTATTGTGGAGTTTGTAACTGTAACGATCTGGGAATGATTTTCCGCAGCGTTTACATTTCAATGGTTTATCCGATGTATGCAACTTCTGAACATGAATGCGAAGATCTGTTTTACGTCCACAAGTTGTTGGACATAGTTCGCAGTGAAACACAGGCTTATCACCAACTGTTGAATAACATTAAAAAGAAAAGTTGATTAAAGTGCCATAAAATTGTGTTAATTAAGCATTACTCACCATTATGTGTTAGTTTGTGTGCTTTTAAGCTATTACTTTGGGTAAACCGCGCACCGCACTGATCGCAACGGTACGGCTTCTCGCCGGTGTGAATTCGAAGATGCCTCTTCAACTTAAATGTATCAGGACTTGCGTATGTGCAGTGAGGACACTGGTACGGTCTCTCACCAGTATGGCACCGAATGTGTCGCTTTAACTTGGACAACTCTACGCTAGCGTAATCGCATTCGTTGCATTTGTGTGGTTTTTCATGGGTATGCCTATAACGTACATGACGAACCAGTTCTCCAGATGTGGTAAATGCAGCATCACAAAACTTGCATAAGTGTGGCTTAGTGCCAGTGTGCGTGTTAACGTGATTCTGTAAACTGGCCAGAGTTTTAAACCCTCGTTCACACACCTGACATTTGTGTGGACGCTCCTCGGAATGACTCTTCATATGACGCGACAGCAAATAGCGCTTTGGACTTGTGTAATTGCAATAATTACACATATGAGCTTGAGCAACAACCTGAGACTTGCGCGGTAAAATTTTGACAATTTTAGATTTGTCATCCTCAGGTTCATCTTCTTCTGCCGTTCCAGGATCCTCAGCATCATCAAAATCATACACTATTAAAAAGGAAAATGTTTTAATTCCATGATTTGATTCCCAATTGCATCACTTACCTGCCATATCTTGCTCTTCACCCTGCTCTCCCTTTTCATCTTCAGGTTGTTGAACAATTAGTACATAGCTTAATTCATTTGAACCACTAGGCACAACTGTTATTCTCTGCAATAACAATTAATACAATGAGATGTTCAAAGAATTATACAATACCATTACCTGTTCATCTCCATCTTCTACATTAGCAGGATTAATGATAAATTCATCTCCATTTTCTTCATCTCCAGCTCCAGGCATAACAGTCATAACTGGCTCTGCATCCCCTTTGGCTTGGAAATAATAGTGACCTTGCTGGTCAACAAAATATGTGCCCTCTTCAGCATCTCCATCACCTTCCTCTACTAAACAAAATAATACACATTATTTTAAATTTCAAGAGCTTCATAACAAACTTACCTGTAACTGTTTGAATTGTTGAATCACCCCCAGCAATCTCCTTCTGGAATCCCTCCAAGTATGACTGAATTTCTGTAACATTCTCTGAGGAATCTACACCCTCCAACTTGATTTGCGTTGTTGAAAATTGTGTCGTCATCTTGGAGGCTGCCCAATATACAAGAAATAAGAATTGTTTTCACATGATCCTGTTTACAAACTGTTTTTGGCGCCGTTTAGAAGTGTGGCATTCGCAGCGTTAACCAAGCGATGTGTAACCGTAATGGAACGTGACGCCATTTGCATTACTCGCTGGCAAATCACGAAGGACGCGCAACATATTTAATTAAATCATAAAATTGCAATCCAGGGATTAAATGAATACCAAATAATATCTCAAAATTAAATCTATCCGTGTTTACTTGTCGAAGTTAGATGTAGGGGGCACGTCGTCGAAAAATTTCAAGAAATTAGCACTGTCGGCGCTGGCATCAATATGGCTGAACGGCGACGTCGCGCTCGATGTCGTGCAACAGACTAGCCTCGATTCGTCCATTATACCTGCACGTACGTTGATTTGAGGCATGCCAAATGATTCGTGAGTAAACCGCGCCATTCTGAACAAGCGCGAGTCGGGCAAACTTTATCGTATTTTATTTAGAACGCAAGTTGAAACAATAACTAACAACTTACCGTTTAACTCCAAGAATGACCGTGAGGGCGTTATTGAAACCTGGCCTGTATGAAATACTCAGAGATGGCGAGGCCAGCGGCTATGTAGAACGATGAGATGGCCGCCTCGTAGCGCTGCGGCAGCCTTGTTGAAATGCGGGGTGCGCAACTCGCCGACACCAGTGCACCTGGCGGCGATGGGTTGAATGCGCACGACACACGCGCAGGCCGTGCGCGTGGTTGGTAGGGCAATGCGGCGCTTCGTCGACTCGGCGCACGATGCCGGAGGGAAGCGAGCCGAGGCGAGGATGTTTGCATGTGTTCGATGTTTCGAAAGCACCAAGTACAGCACTTTCCATAAATGTAATATTTTTTATTGACATTTGTAAACAATCCAAACATAGGCCTACTCAACTTTAAAAAGTTCATAATTCGGTTTCAATTCAACGTGTAGAAAAAAAATTGCAAAAGAAATAATTTTCCTGTGCCCTTAAACGACATCGCGCCATCGTGTGGCTATTCAGAGTTCATTTTAACTACGGTTCCGAAAAGCACGATCAATTATTTGTTATTGCCGGATTTGTAATAAGATATCTGAAATCAAAAAAAGTCGTGTAAATATTTACCATGCGTCGATTTAAGGTCTTGACCAATCACAGCCATGCAAGTGTCATCTGTTCGTATCTTCTCCTACGACTTCGTGTTCATTCTAACACATTTATATTGAATAGGTTTATTTCAAATCCCTAACTTCGGCTGGAACCCACCACAAAAGCTCTTCGCCCACCTCAGGAACAATTAGCCGACTAGCCACATCATTTTAACGTTACACGACCTATTCGAATCAAATCAGTTTCTGTCAGCCGCTCGTGTGGCGTGATCGTTCCAACATGTTGGAAAACAAGCTTTTCCTCGTCTTCGGACTCCTTTGTGTCGTCGCCTTTGTGTACGCTGAATCCGCTGATGAAAAAGCCAAGAAAGGCCCAAAAGTCACACAAATTGTGCATTTTGATATAACGATTGGTGGTGAACCAGCTGGGCGCATTGAAATCGGTGTTTTTGGAAGCACTGTTCCTAAAACCGCCAAGAACTTTGCTGAATTAGCTGAAAAACCAGCCGGCGAGGGCTACAAGGGCAGCAAATTCCATCGCGTTATCAAGGACTTCATGATCCAAGGTGGTGATTTCACCAGAGGTGATGGTACTGGTGGTCGAAGCATTTATGGAGAACGTTTTGAAGATGAGAACTTCAAACTGAAGCACTATGGAGCCGGTTGGTTGTCCATGGCTAACGCCGGCAAAGACACCAACGGTTCTCAGTTCTTCATTACAACCAAGCAAACTACCTGGTTGGACGGCAGGCACGTGGTCTTTGGTAAGGTCATCAAGGGTATGGATGTTGTACGCAAGATTGAATCCCAACAAACCGATGGTCGTGACAAGCCAAGCAAGGATGTTGTTATCGCTGATTGTGGTGCACGCGATGTGGAGACTCCATTTGGCGTCGCCAAGGAGGATGCTACTGATTAAAGGCTGTAATTTGTTTGTTTCTATGGGAAACGTTTTAATGTGTCATTTCGGCAAAATAAAATTTGAAATTTTCTTATGTACTTTTATAAAGATGGACGTGTTTTTTAATAATCCCGACATAAACCTATTCCTATTTGATCTCAGATCATTATCTCACAAACTTGTTCTCTCTGGGCATGTTTCCTTGTAAAGTGTTATGCTATTGCCTCATAGTTCAAATTTGTTTGACTAAATTAACAAGCCCCATTAAATTCCAACTTCTGGGCGTTTTAGCGGATTAAGCTGGCTGAGGATAACCAGATTGGTATGATCAAAACTCACCTTGCAATGATAACAGGTGACTTTAATGGGATAACAAGTTGATTGAACCAAGGTGTTAAATAATGTACAGATTGGTTTGCTTACTTTTCAGTTCAAGGATTGTACATGCATTTAATACCAATATAATATCATAACTCTTTTTATAACAGTTGATACATTTTATATTTGTAATGTAGGCATAGATCTTTGTGTGATACATTTTCAGTATCAAGAATATTTTTCCGCGGTTAAAGAAAATATTTCACTAATTTCAACAAATATTCCCGATTACCATGAACTCAATAAGACATATTCCAAATTTACAACCATAAGCATGGAACATGTAGTAAAAATACTATAAAAACAGTACGGGCTTTGTGATGTTTGACTTCTTAATCAAATATTCTACAGTAGCATCAATGCATAACAAATTAAATATTATTTAAAAAATGTTTTGGCATCTTTTCTACGTCTCTCGCATTTAATACGAAATAAAACGTAATTAAGATTCACGCGCTATGTAATAAGACAATTACAAATGATGCCGATTAACGCAAGCTATGCTGGCCATCCAAAGAAAGTGTCCGCAATAAAGCAGTGGACGTATAGGATGGTCCAATAGAAATGTTCTAATACCGAGTTAGGCAGCGGTTGAATTGTATGTGGGCTCGCGTTTATCGGAATTACGACAGACAGCAACTGTTATAGCTCCTGTGAATGATAACAGCTTTGCGATGCATCATCGTTCATTGGGAGATCATCACTAGCTGCGCGCATAGCGTACATTAACACGAATGCGATCGCTAGCAGGAGTACTAGATTTATTATTTGCAACATCTGCGCAAAGGCCACAGACTTGTGCAATTTTGTTTGGCACTCTTGCAGTTGGGTTACGGTTGCAGCAAGTTTAACAAGCTGATCACCTTCCTGTGGAATTTGCACTGCGGCGCCGTTGCGAGAGTAGTCGCGTTCTGTGGATAATTGCGCACAACGAAGACGGTGTTGTGTCACATTGTCCGATGTGTTCTACACAAAAGTTAAAAATTAATCTACCGTAATAATTGCACCAAATAAACTTACCTTCCACAAATCCGCAAGTTCATTGGCTAACATATGATTGGTATTTACTGGTACGCTCATTACCAAGAACTTATCTCTGGATAGTCCGTTAATTTGATAGGCCGGTAACAAAAAAATGGAAATATTGGCACTATCACCAGGTGCAAGTATGCCAGCACTAGGACGCACACGAAATTTTTGAGGAGCATTTGTCTTCAGCTAAAACAACAAAATGTCAAATCATGCTAAGTAACTATAAACCTAAGACAAACCTTGTAGGATATGTTTTGTTTGGGATCGGTATTTTTAATCTCCAAAACACTCACAAACTCATCGCCTTCTTTGACAAAGCTGAGAAGGGTCGACGGGGTGATGCTGAGAGCACCACCTTCTGTAAAACCAAAATAATAATTGATTAGCGATTAATATTCACATACGGGACAATCAATCGTAATTCTTACCGCCGACCGTCTCCTTATCCCAAGACACGCTGTCATTCATTTGGTCGCCATGCTCTGCTGCAAAGTGCACCTAGAACGAGGAAGATGGAAATATTGATTACTAGTATCTTTGCAACGATGCCACCACGCACGCCCCTTTGGGCCGACGCGGAGCACTGCGATTTAAAATCGATACACTATTTTCAATTCATTGCTGATTTAATCAACTAAGTGGATGACTCCACCACAGTCATTAGTAAAAGTAGTACAATAAAATTAAAGTAATTAGCTATAAATAAAGTAATAAAAATTACTTCAATGATAATACAAGTATCAAAGTACCTTTTTATTGCTTGTTGGTTGAGTTCCTGCTTCTTCCTTTGCTTCAGGAACAAAACTGAACACATAATCGTCTTTTCCTCCCCAACATTTCAATGCCTGATCCTCAGGCACAAATGTAAAAATATTCGCTTTTTTTAGCATTTGAATTTTTTGAACAGCTTTGGGCGGTAACAGACCTTTGATTACATTGATTGCAGCTTAAAATAAAAAGTCGATTAAAGACATTGCAAGTGATAAAAGTTCCACAACAAATATTTCAATAATGTTATTTTATTAATAGCAATATCGATGAATAAACGCTATAGTACTATTCCATTGCGCAATTAATCAAATGATAAAAATGTTCACGCACTGACATTTTTTTAGTATTCACAGTCTCAAAGTAAAGTATGTGTGGACTTGATAATCCTCAGTTGATAACTCGGTTAATTACGTTATCGAAACAAAGCAACCGAACTTTGTAATTTAAGCGAACTTTGCGCTGTATTCTCACATTGAAACATTTTAAAAAAATGATATACTGTGTTGTGAAGAACAGTGCTTTCACAAAGGTCTATTATCATTATATGGTACTCACCATTAAGAATCCATGACATTTCATAAATAATAATATAGTTGAGGAAGTATGGATAATATTGTTTGAAAAGTGCAATGATGTATTTTGTAAAGTCCATATCCATATTACTCAGCCCACAGCCTTCCAAATCAAAGAAAATAGTTATTGGTTTACCTTTCTCTTGTCTGTAAATAAGTGACTTTGTATAAGATTATGTTCTGAGCTATGAATTCTTTATGAATTACCTTTCCATTCGTTCCATCCAGTATATTACACATCTTTTAACTTCATCTATGTTATTAGCACCCTTAACATGTTTTTTACACTTAAATATTAACAAGGCACTTCCATCCTTATCGCGGCCGCGAGGATAGAAACCTCCTTCCACCATGTAGTCCATTCTGATAGTTTCTTCAGAAATTTCTGAAATAAACAAGCGATGTTGCACAGGTTCCACAGTAGAATATCAAACATATTCATTAGTTTTTACATACCATTTACTTTATTTGTTTTCCGCCATTCCAGCGCTTCTTTCATCATATTAAGGGCAAGATTTTGATCTTTCTCAGTGTGGAGAAGAAACCTTGCCAGCCAATTATCATCTTGCTTTACTCTACTTAAATCAGCAGGATGAATACCTAGAAATCAATCCATTTAGCAATAAATCAATAGCCCAGCATAGGGTTTACTTACATATGTCTCCCTTTGATTCCACATATTGTAAGAATGTTGATCGTAAACCTTCAATTTCTTTGGGTTCCACATCATATTGCATTCCACTCATTTTGGGATTGGGCTGAAATGTTATAGGATGTTACAAAGTTTGCTCAGTGGCAAGCATTGTCAGAATGACTATCTATATTCAGTGCAATGTTGTAATGAGTTAGAGATAATTACTGCTGTAGATAATCTAATGGGGGGTATGACAAACCAAACTGATTAGTAAATATTTTAAGTGCAAAGTAGCAAGGTTGGGTAAAGCACTAGCTAGCAAATACACCTGTTGTTTGGAGCAATTAGAAGATAGCAATCAAGATTGTTAAAGTGTAGCAGTTATTAGTTATGGCATAAATTTATGTGTGATATGTAAAAAGTACTGAAAGTATTATCATAATATGCAATGATAACGATGTTCACTTACAACATACGATGATCTCTGTCATAAACTACGCTCTTTAGTTGCTTCTCGCCTGAAAATTTCAATTTTGAGAATGTCACGGTTCTTACAAGCAGAAATACCAGTTTTGCAGGGAAGAGGGAAAGCAAGGTTAAACCAAATAATAACATGCAATCTCATTTAAACTTATGAAGTCAAATATTAATGTATGTTTATCATTATAATATTGTAAAATCTACTATTGATGGTGTTATTTTCTTCAACAATCATTTACTTTATTGTCACTAAAATTCCTCTTCATACACATAGTTTATTGAAGAATATTGATACAGTAACAAAGTTCATGAGTAGGTGGAGAAAATGTACTATTTATTACTTTTTGAAACATGGTGTCATTGTTCTTGATCTCTCTAGATTACCATTTGCCCTGAGTCTGGAAATCCGAGGCTTTTTTCAAATTAATTCCACATCTAAAAGAGCAGTGAAGTCCTCTTCAGTTTTCTCTGAATATCATAGCGTCTGATCAACAGTTTCAACAGAATCAGGTCGCGCAAACCCATATGTATTTTGTGTGTAAAGATTCGAAGGTGAAACTAATATTAGCACGCGTGGTATACTCGCTTACCTCAAAGGATAGATATCTTCGCACTCAGTAATTATTCCGTAAGAATTGTGTATCCAATAGTAAAAGGCAGCTTAAAACGTTGCCTGGCAAGGCACATTTTTATAATGTGCCTGCAAATACATTAAGTATTTAATAAGTTATTGCATTGTCATGTTCATTAACTTAATCCTTGCCATATACTTGTGAAAGGCAAGCTTTTCGCAGCCTTTTACTGGTGCATTGTACAACTTGTAGATATTATAACAATTGTACTTTAAACTAGTGGTTTTGGAAATTTCTAATAATCATGAAAGAAATTTTATATCATATGTGATTTATATAGAAAATGAAATGAGATTCAATTGAAATTAACTTTAAATATCCCCAATTGCAAAACAATTAGCAAATTTATGTAATTAGTATGCCTGGGTAGATTATACAAATGATTATTTTAGTAAAAAGGCAATACGCTGCAGTTCCTCTTAGAACTCATGCTACTTCCTTCAAAGACAGGATGTCAGAGGGTCTTGTGGATAGTTTGAGCAGGGCCACCATTATCCATGAAACATAGAAACACTGCAAGGGTGGTTGTTACATACTTTTGCAATAATATTTACCCTACAATCTCCAAATGCAGTAATGATGAAAAGGTTCACATAAGGGTGTCATGAAACGCGACACAGACGCCGGCTGGGATTTTTAGAGAATGTTTCACAGCAAATAATTAATAGAACGCAACACAAATAGCGATCTGCAATGCGTAAAAGTCATTCATGAGCGCTAAAACTTAACCTATGCGACAAATCGCTCTTATAACCATTTGCGCGGCTTTAACGAAACACCTATGTTAATATAAATTACACGTATTATGTTTTGTAACATTTAAAAAGTCTTCTAAAAGGTTATTTATACGCGTACATTGCTATTTTGTTTTAAGTTTAAACAAAAAAATCGTAATATACCGAAGAGCGTCGAAGCAGATGTTTGACGGCTTCTCTGAAAACGACAAATTTGACAACACAATTCAGTCAATTGGTACATTAATTGTGTAATATAAATAAATGCATTAAGGAGTTCCCCTTTCAAACATTGTAAGTATTTCATTAATAATATTATTTCATTGCAGTGTTGTAAAACGTTATAACAGAACATGTATTCATTCTTTATAATATGCTTTTGCTTCTAACCTAATAAATGTGATGTAACTTTTCAGAACATCAATTTAATGGGCTTAATCGGCCAGATTATCAGTCGCTACTCAATAGTAACAGTCCTTCCTATTTTTGTAGTGAGTTCAATTTATTTGGACTATACCACAACCCAAGAGTACAAGAAAAAAGAATTCTTGCAGAATGCTACGATACATTGTACCTAAAGGTATTCAGTGGGCAGCATTGCCAGCTGTAGGATTCTATCTTGGCTGGATTTTAGATCAGAAGGAAACTGAAAGGATGGTTTTATTTAGAGATAAGAGTGCTCTATATGCAAGGGATACTACAGCCAAAGATTATGTTCCATCCTGGCCTTAAACTCAGAGTTAGTACTGTAAATTAATTACGTGAAAATATAGAGCAATGAATTAGAAATTCTGGACTTTATCATCATGCTGTATTCCTGCAAAAACATGAGGAAGACTATGCAAATATAGATTTTACAGTTATTTAAAAGCAATAAGGTATATACAGGTATTTACAGAATCTAAAAGCTTTTTTACTCTGATGACATCTACAGGAAAGTATGCTTAATTTCCTCCATATCCTCCTGGTTCATTAGCCTTAGTAAATCAAATGCCTGTTTCTTGGAATCATCTGTCCACTGCTGTGGTTCAATGCTTTGATTGTTTTCGCTCCAGTTAATTGGCCGACAATCTTGGAAGTCCTGGCGGAAGTCATCCCAGCCTTTATCTAAATCTTCATATGTGTGTGCAGAGACTGAATCTGATGATGACGCAATTGAGTTGGGCTTCTTTGCTTTCTTAGTAAACATTGAACTCAATGTAAATTTCTTCTTAGGCTTTGTACCGCTTTTGTCTGTTCCCGAGGATGCTTTGTCGGTGTCCAATACCAAATTCGTCAAATTGATTGTGGCCTCTGGCAAATCTGGTAAACGCTTATTTTTAACGCAAGGTGGGAAAGGTCTAGCAAAATCTCTCTTAATATTATGTATTTCTTTGAGTGGACTATGGGATTTGAAGCGTACACGGCGTTCAGACATTGCTCGGGTGAATTTTGTGGGCTTGGGGATTTCTTTTACATCCATTTTACGGCTGGTTGGTATTATAGTTGATTCTCCGCAATCGGCTGAGAAAGACGTATCGTTGTTTTTATAAGAAGTTTTCAATGCTAAGCAGGGTAAGAATTGCATTAGTTTAATCCCTTATTAACAATATTTGTGAGGAAATATAAGATACTTACGTTTAATACTAGGTTTCATGTCTCTTGCTCGTTTTAAATATAGATCTGCGCGTGCTGTCTTCTCCTTGACGATGCGCTCCATTAACGCCACTTTCTTCTCTCGTTTCGCTAATACGTGTTCACGTTCTTGGAACTTTTGCTCAGCACTTTTCAACTGACTCTCGCGTTTCCTAAGGTTCTCCAATTTTGCTTGGTAAAGCCTTTCATAGCACTCAGTTGTATCTATTGTTTGTGCTACCTGTGCATCATTATCTGTTCTTGGATTCTCCACAAATATATTATAATGTTTGCTCTGACTTTGTTTCAACAACACAGTAGGATGACATAGTATTGCTTCTGTTGTTGGCTGAACATCTGGTTTTGGATTAGTCAAGAATTTAAGCAGATTAAGTAAGTCGCTCGAGTAATATTCCGGGAAGTTAGCATTCGCTTGGTAGCCAAGGCTTAAGTGGATAATTTGATGTAGTAAAATTCCCAAGTCGTAAATATTTGCGCAATTGTTTGTGGTATTATCGGCCAGGGAAAAGTTTAACAGCTTTAAGTCAGATTTAATGTCCACAAATGAATCATAAATATTTGCTTTCTCCATTTGCTGCTGGTGTACCTTGTAAAATGTGATTAGTTTGTATAGAATTAGCCAAATAAAGTCCTCATGAACGTATTGATTATGCTTCAAGCACTTTTGAATGATATTTGCCATAGATCCATGTTTACAGTACTCCGTGACCAAGTAAACGGTGCGTGTTTCTTCGTGCAATATGTGATCGTAGAATTCCAGAAGGCAAGCATCTGATTGAAGTCTCCTTTTCCCGATTTTCGCAAGAACACCATCTGATTGTTCCGGGTATGTTTCGTAATTAATTGCTTTCCACACAAATACTTCACTGGTATGTTTGTTTTTAACTTTATAACATGTCGAATTTAAGTTTGTGCCGAGAATGCTGAGCACTTCAAAATCTTCGAAACACGACATAATGTTTGATTTTTGTGGTAGTTTATCGTTAACCACTTGCACAATTAATAATGTTCCTTTGAATTGAATACACTTGTTACACGCGCTTGTCAGCAGAACAACAAAATACAATTCGAAACGCTCATTTCAGTATAAAAGAATGTGCAGAACTAAAGCTTGGAGTCACAATGGTAGTACCTAATCGTACTAGCATAGTGGGATGAGAAGATGAACACTGCCCAGGGCAGTTCTGCCCAGCATGATTCTACAAGGTCATCTTTACAGGTAGTTTTTCAAAAAGAAACAAAAATTCTTAGTGAAGAACGAAGATTAAACGCTTGCATTTCTCTTACCGAAGTTTAAAACCAACGAACGATCATTTCCGAAGGCATATGAACCGACGAGAAAATATTTGGGCTTATTCAAAGATAAAAATGCTGACACGTAATTGCAATCCAGAACTTATCATTATAAACATGTTGCTGTATAATACTTATGCTAAAGTATATATAAAACTTGATGCAGGTGTCATTAAAATGATAGTCATTTTTTCTACTCCACGAAAGTTACAACTGCGCACGCGTGTGATTACCAATATGGAATCATATGCGCAACATTTTTTGTTTAAAGACATCAAAAATTATATTTCTTGGCTGGTGGTAATGAATGAAAGAGTAAACTAAAATAGCAAATATATTGAAATATAATTAAGTATGTCATTGTACGTATGTTTCAATAATGTCCACGATTGGTTAGTGACGTTCGTGTCACCGGCGCGAACGGACGGATTTCGAGAGTTGTGCGAGAATTGCAAAACAATAGTAAGTGCTGCTCGCGTTTGGCATGATTCAATTTAACACTCTAGTGATAACTGCCTTTCATCCCTTTAACACCTGACAGTCCAGCGAAGGATGCATAAATCAGAAAGAAAGCCCTTTCCCTAACCTCTAACTTTCATTACGTGAAATTCCTTGTACGCTTTTCCTTCTTTTCATTATTCACGTAAGTTACGTAATACTCATTTTTCTTTGGAAGTGTGATATATCTGCATGTTTGGCGCATATTTATGCGTGTTTTGGATATTTTACTACTTGTTTGATAAACTATTGACTCCTAGGGAGCTAAGTACAAGATTTGTTGTGAATGCCACGATAATGAGCTGGTTTTTGTTTTGAAATCTAATCGATCCGCATAAAATGTGACAAAAATTTATTTATACAACAGGCGAATCACATAACAATTTTGGCTCACAACACAAATATTGTTCACCAGTACAGCAGCCGCTAGACCACAAGCATTAGTAGTGCGAAGGCAAAGCGCGCAACCTGATCGATAAGAAAGTGCAACACAGCTAAACTGGTTCATTTCCAGGTGTACGGCGGAATATTAAAATTTGAAGAACAAGAACTAAATTTTAACAAATATTAGGCATATTGCACAGTAAAAGTACGGTTATTTAGTTCAAACCTATTGAATAAAAAGAAAAATTATGTAAACACCTTATTTCTATTCAATTTTTTTATTTTAGATTAATAAACATGATGCTCCCCACGCTGTCCTCGTCTGGACAGCTTTTGCTCACAGTGCGCAGTGGTGTGCGTTGCCTCGGCGTACGTAGCCTAGGATCGTCGACAGGATGGAGACATACAAAGCTACTGCGTTCGATTCTGTCAGCGGCGGCCGCTCCGCGATCATCCGTCATGGATTTATCAAAATGCACGTGCAAGTCGTATTCGACCAAAAATCAGTCTCTTACTATCGATAACATGAACCCCCAGATCAAAATTATGGAGTATGCGGTCCGTGGGCCTTTGGTGACTCGAGCTGGTGAAATAGAAAAGGAACTTGAAAAGGTATGTCTATAAACTTCAAATAGGTTGACTTCTCCTGTCAGGCATTGATTAATATTCAACAATTCAACTAGTTTGATAGCAATACAATTCATTCATAGTAATAAACTTTGCCTCCAACAATCTGTTAATCATCTGCCTTGATTGCATCACAAGTTATTCCTATATGTTCTTATCTACTTACATTAATTGTGCTTATCATTTATGTAACAAATTCCTTATAATTTTGAATGCTACAAAATGGCTTAGTGTCACCATTGTTTATTTATGTATGTTTAATGATATTCATACTATATAACTATGTATTGACTAGAAACTAGTTGAAGGTTGAATGTGTCCAGTACTCTAACCTTTGGCTAACTCACTTCACTGTGTCTGGGTGGGCATTTGATGTACATTTAATCATTTCAATAATACAATGTATGCATGTAAATCATAAAATATTAACACCTGAATTCAAAACATTTTATCTTGTCAACACTACTGATTAGTTTTTAGACATAATAACAATGCCTCTATCCATCACTTGTTAATATTTTTACATCGTGTATTTGACGTTCTTGGAATTCTACGTGTTGAAACTTAGAATTTTAGAGCCAAGCATGTAAAAATAGATGTCAAAATTGTCTCCTACGTTATTCTCGAGTGCAAAATCTGTTCTATTCCCACAGAACTATCAAGTTTTCACTTTTCTTACTTTATTCTAATGCTTGTAATATAAACATAACTCAAATAGTAACAAGACACAACGGTATATTTATGAATAGAGGTTAATGCAATTTTTAAATACCCCACATTAATTATTTTTAAATGATTCAGCAGAAATTAAGTGCATACCTTTTCACATATAATGTAATGTAATTTTCTTTTAAGAATATGTTGTCTTTCTCAGGGTGCAAGCAAACCTTTCAAAGAAGTGCTTAAAGCCAATATTGGTGATTGTCATGCCATGGGCCAAATTCCAATCACCTTCATCCGTCAAGTATTAGCCTGTTGCATATTGCCAGATCTTATTGAAGAGTCACATTTCCCTGATGATGTTAAGGAACATGCATGTATTATTTTGAAGGGATGTCGTGGTGGCTCTGTTGGTTCTTATACCGATTCCACTGGTATCGAAGTTATTCGTAAACATGCTGCTGAGTATATCGAACGTCGCGACGGCATTCCTTGTGATTTCCAGAATGTCATTCTTACCGCCGGTAAGATTTTTAATTTGCTGCAAGGTACAGTTCTAATTTTAACTGGTTATGTTTATACAGGTGCCAGTGATGGTATCAAGAATGTCATGAAACTGATGATCAATCCTTGCAACCCTAAACCAGTTGGTGTAATGATTCCCATTCCACAATATCCTTTGTATTCTGCATCTCTTGCTGAATTTGATCTTGGGCAGATTGGATATTATTTGGATGAATCTAGAGGATGGGGACTTGATACAACTGAATTAAATGTAAATGACAAAATACCTATTTAATTCTGTTGTCTGATTAGCTTAATTGTTTTAGCGTTCCATTTCTGAAGCTAAGAATAAATATGATGTCAAATGCTTGGTTGTTATCAACCCTGGTAATCCAACTGGACAAGTTCTTAGCAGGGAAAATATTGAGCAGATTATCCAGTTTGCATGTGAGAATAAGCTTTTCATCCTGGCTGATGAAGTATATCAAGACAATGTATATGCCCAAGGTTCAAAATTCCACTCTTTCAAGAAAGTAAGATTATTTTACTTGTACCTTGATTTGTGTTGTTATTAGTATTTGTTTAGGTTTTGATGGAAATGGGTGAACCATACTGCAATATGGAACTCGCAAGTTTTATGTCCTGCTCTAAAGGCTATATGGGAGAGTGCGGTCTTCGCGGAGGTTATGTTGAGGTTGTCAACATGGATCCTCAGGTTAAGGCCATGTATCTTAAAGCATTGAGTGCCATGCTTTGTCCTACTGTCTTGGGCCAGGCTACTATGGATTGTATTGTAAACCCACCTAAGGAAGGTGATCCCAGCTACGACTTGTTCATGAAGGAGAAGATGGGTGTCTTAAATGAGCTTAAAGTATGAAGTATTTCTTTGTGACTTCTATGTGATGCTTTATAAATTGAATATGTGTTTTAGTTGCGTGCTAAGATGGTTGAAGATGCCTTCAATTCAATGGAAGGATTCAGCTGCAACACAGTGCAGGGCGCTATGTATGCATTCCCGAAATTTACACTACCTAAGAAGGCCATTGAAGCCGCTAAGGCGAAAAATATGCCAGCCGATACGTTCTATGCTTTTGAATTGTTGGAAAATACTGGTATTTGTATTGTTTCTGGATCTGGCTTTGGTCAGAAACCAGGCACATACCACTTCCGAACAACCATCCTACCCCAAACTGACAAATTGAAGAATATGTTGGAGAATTTCAGGACTTTCCACGAGAAATTTATGGATAAATACAAGTAAATGTTTAACGCCGTCACGTAATATGAAAGTTCTTTTATCCAAAATGAAACTTACATTATGAATTATACAAAGACAAAGTTATAAACAGAGTTTATACAAATAAATTATTTATATTAAAATATATCTGCTGCCATATGTGTATTCTCTATGACTCATACTTTTTATTTAAGAAGTTATGTATTTTGCCAAGTATTTCGTTTTACGTTGTTAATATAGAACATGTCTATGGTTGTTACACGATAACAAAATAAAAAGTCGAACTAAAGTGACGGTTATGCTGACAAGCAACTCACAAAGTTCTTCGTGCCTGACTGGAAAAGCTCTTGCTTGACATATACGTATACTTCCTAACCGAATATCGTCGCTCGTCGGCACTTATTTATTTAACGATTAATTTTATACGCCATAGAATCTTGGCACGACGATCATATAACTATTTCATAGATATTCCACATGCAGTGCGCTATTTTATTAATATTAATGCGCAACCACGTCAATTACACCCAAAGGATTCAAGTAGTATCTAAAATTTAGTCCAAATCGAAAAACTCAGCTACCACGGCACAAAGAGCATATGTAAGAATCTTGCGGAAGGATCTGTTGACTTCGAGTAACGGAGAAAAAAAGTGAAATTCAACACTGCGCCAAACTTTTTAAAAGTTGCGGCATACTCGGTTAATATTCAATTGCGCAGATCATTAATACATATTATCAAATTGTATTTACTTTCTAAGCAACTCAGTCCTCAAACTGCCGACTGCGAACTTGATACTTTTCTAATGTTTCCTTTGCCAAGAGATGCACGCCTGCATTCACCGGGAGTTTGCATTCATATGTCCTCCTTGTCCTTGTCTAGGGATGATAAAAACACGCAAGAGAGTAATAGAATGCGTATAGCTGGAAAGATGAGGGAAGAGATAATGTTGCAAAGGAGACGCGCGCAATGCTAGCAAGAAGTTGAATTTGTAATACGTCAACGAAGGAAATGGCTAAAGTTATCGAATCAAATGTCACATAATAAGTAGAAAAGTTTTCTCCGTATACATGTTAAGCTTGCGCGGATATTCGTGGTTTGAATATTGACAAGAAGTTTTCTACATGGGGGAATAGGTATGTTTATAGAAAAGCAAATTGTTGGGGAACTAAATAATTTACCTAACAGGCAACAAAATCATTTGTATCAACCATAATAATGCTAGTTAGAAAACTAATTATAAAACATATCCAACTTTAATGATGAACAGCTTGGCGCTCATCGCAAAAATAAGCATATTTAAGCAAAAGGTATTAAAGAATAATTTTACGCATAGTTAGCACTAGAACTATAATTTATCCAGTGACAATTATTTGAGAATTAAATTATGAAATAAATCAATGTGGGGAGGGATCAATTATATCAGTAAAATGAATTGCCTTTTATGACATTGGCTTTACGCCCACTTTTCATACATGCGTCCGTTGATTTATTCAAAATTAAATTTCCTGCAATTAAATTCGATTTAATTTATTTACATTACAATCATCGAGGCTTATTGCAATGAGAATTTTAGCTGCAGGACTTTCGTATCACAATGGATTAACAAATGCCAGTTGTATCCTCAATCAGCATGATAACAAGCCGACAAAAACACTTTAACAATAACTCGGCTTCCACTTTGCGAGCGTTCGCGTACATTCGAATTACAAGCATACTATCAACCACTCTGCGATGTAAATTCGCGAGTGCAGAGTGAAGAGCGTGTTCTCGTGGAACGAAATTAACACGGCATAATGTGACACGTAATAGGCAGTTTTAACATGCAGCAAATATATGAGGATTATGTTCGACTACTTCAACTAAGCAATAAAGTTGAACGTTGTACATACAAATTACCCCCCTAAACATGCATATTTTATGATCATTGAATATTATACTAATTCATCGGTTTAAACTTTGTTGAATGTTTAATTTGTAAATAATTGGGTGGAATACATCCCAAACATTTTCCACTTTTATATTCTACAATGTACATTCATTGAATACGATTCAAATATGTGGATATGTCATGAAAAGCGTGTTAATGTATAAAACTTAATTCAATCTTTAAGTTGCTGCAAACGGTTATCTGTCAAGTTTTGCGCAACTTGATAAATATTTTCACCCTCGTGTGAAAATCTCAAAATTGCAACATAAAACTTTTGCTGTCCACGCACAAGCGGAGGCCTTAGCCGAAACTTCCGCTCGTCTCATTGCATCGATAAACGTTATTATTAACTACAACAAAACATTGTAAGAAAACTACCCGAAAGAGTGCCGTTTTGCATAATATACACCACTTTTCGATGTTTTCCGCACTCACTTAGCGTTTTCAACGAGTTTTAACATGCGGTACGCCCACAACCATATTCAAGACCTTCATTCTGGGATTAAATTAACGCCTTGCAAAGTGCATTTTACATTCTGAAAGATAAATTACCCTTTTATAAAATATACCCTTACAATTTCACATTTAAATATACCACAAAGGATATGAAATGTTAAACCAGTAGTTCTTGTCTTGACCGCAGTCCTCAATTTACTGAATTGAGACAATTTCGTTCCAGTGAATTTATACGAGGAACAATGGAGGGGATAGTATGATATAAGCTGAGCTGTTGCTACGTCTTTACTATTCATCCATTAGGCAACTTAATATGCACCGCTTCAGTGAATCTCAATCATCATTGAGTAAGCAAAGAAAATCGAAAAAGTTGTCGGTAACTTTAGTTTAGATTGTATTGCATCACGCGCATACAATTTACAAAACACCGCTGCTCACAAATAGTAAACCGAATGCAATGCACGAATCGAATGGAAGGAAGAAAGTGGGTCGGGTCGGGGTTGAGCACATTTCTTTATGCACAATGCGGGCGACGCGCCCGTGGACGTTAACTTCGCTTGGCATAGGTCGAGTTCATTGTTTTGTGAAGATCGCGTTCCGCGCTCGACGTTCCCTATAGTATCTGCATCGGCATGCACCCCCGAATTTGAATATTTATCATTGTGTAGAGGGCTCTTCCTCCGTCCTTGTCAATTCTGTAGAGTCAGTCTGACCAAGCGCACCTCAATTCCGGTTTATTAAACTTTGTTCATTTGAAGTAACTTTAATTTAAATTAATTATCTATTATACAACGAATGTGAATAGGTGGGTTTGCTTTGTTTGGAAAATATAAAAATTGAATAATTAAAAGTAAATTAGTTTTACTGTTTAAATAAAATTATTCAAATTGCTTACCATTTATAATATTAAGCTGACATTATTGTTGAATGTTTCACACAGAAATAAAACAAGGAGAATAAAACTTTTACTTTAATTTTAAGGAATTACTTTTATTATCTTTTTTTGTCCAGTTTATTCTCAAACTTTTAAATAGAATTTTTGTTTTCTAAACTAATATAGGTCACATAGATTTTTCTTTTCCCCCGGAAAGTAAACCAACTTGATTTGCTCTTATCGTGCATTCTTTTTCCTCAACGAGGACTTCTTCACTATTCCATATCCCTGCGTTCCCAAAGCCACTACACTCGCACCACAAGGGAAGTACGTCTGAGACTACTGAGAGTATTTGAGAGTATTCTACTTTAGTTTGGTTGGGGGCGGCACCAAAGCGACTCACGCCTAAACCTAGTAGAGCCGGTACACATACTGATGCACTTTATTATCCTCAAGGTGCTCCATCATCCGTTTGAATAAAAGGTCTGCACAGAATCAAGCCGCGCGCGGAGATCACCTAACTCTAAACAACCTCTAACGCACGAGGAGTTTCTACCCTAGCGACACGCGCTTGACACGTTGGACACATGTGCGGAAAGTGCGCTTGCAGAGGTCCCAACTCTGGAAGTAGGAAGGCGGGCAATGAGGGATATTTGCGAAAGGAGCGTAGAGGTAAATGCCTCGCTGGAAGCAAGAAACGTAGGCTTGAGATTATGTAGCTAAACAAAGAAGCAATTGATACGCATTCATCGAGCAGCTTTGTGCACGTGCCAGTCTCGACCCAAACATGATAATGTCTCAACGACTTTGCTGGATACCGCTTGCCACCATGGTCTCCCTACGGCTAATACAAACAATTGATCCTAGATGATGACAGCGGTGCAATTTTGAGTGTTTGCTGAGGTAAAATTGGTGAAATTTGATCAAATTCTTTAAAGGTTAGCAAATATTGGTTCAACTAATAACCCAGTATGTTAGAAAATATATTGGTAATGCTTTTCTATAGGGACGCGGTTACTCATAGTATCTCGTCCCAAAAAGTGCTAATAATTTTTGTTGAGTTAATGCAGTATCGATATAGAAATAAAAAACTTCTTACCAATTAAATTGCTGATAATATGTGTATCAAACACAAGTCGGAAATAATCAAAAAACAAGTCTGTTGTTGGAGACGTGCGCATGATCGGTTGCACCAGGACCTATCTAACAACGTCGAACGCGCGCTTACTGGGGCTGCTAGCTTTAGTTCACCCGCGTGCTCCACAACGCGAGGGTTGGCATCCCGGGACGGTCCGTGTATCCCGCATTCTCCCGTGTAATTTGTGCGCAGGCCGTTTTTTTCCAAACTTTACCAAAGCGCGTTTAATTACGTAAACGTCCACCAAGTTTCGAATGTGCTGAATAGTCGGAGGATTTTTTTCTTGATTTTCTCAGATTGGATTAAATCGTTCAACATTAAGGTATGTAAGTTGAGAATAATGACAAAACTTTGCGTAACTTTGCTGGAAACAGTGCAATGTAATTTAACTTTTATATTTATTTAATTAGCAATTAATATAAGCTTATCGAGGCAAATACAAATCAAATTATGCAATTTATGCAGAACACAATTAATCCTTGAACATTAATTCTAGTATTGCTGTTACAACGGCTATGAATTTATTTAAACAAAATAAATTAAGTTTTTGTTTAGGATGCTGGTAAACTGAAAAATCATTTGTACAATCTAAATGTTGTAGCTATTCAATTTTCATTTTTATTTCAGTCTTGCATGGATTGTCGGCACGTATAAAGCATCCCTTATTTAATTTCGTTTAATTTCATTACGCTCTTTCGTCAACGCCGTCCCTAGTCGAGCGGGACGCAATAAACACGCCCGGCCATAGTTAGTAAATTTCAATTAACACTTGTAAATATTTAAACTTCAATTGTGTGTCAGTCTTGTTCTTCTCCTTCACGCTTTTTTGCGTCACATTTTTTTGCTTCGGCATCCTCCAGCGTGCGCGCAAGTTTTATTGCGAATCCCGTTTGGTGGAGGAGCCACTTCGGGACAACTAGTTCCTTGCGCGAACCGCTTCAAACTCCGGCGAACGTTTGCGCCGTTGATTAAATACTCTTATAGGTAATTGCTTTTTCTAATTAGAAGCGACATTTGTCTCTACTGGCATGGACAACACTGCAAGTCCAATGATACTTTCTTCTCCTCTCTCTGGAGTAATTTTGTTTAATGAACAACATTGTCATTAAATGAAATAAAACATGTTTCTATAAATATTAAATTGAGTGTTTTTGTAAACAGTCCATCATCGAAAGAAAACTTGGTGAAATATTCCTCATTACAAATTATAATTTCTAGATAGCCATTTCTTAAGAAACAAAAGAGATAACAAGCAATCTAATAGCAACATGTTATGTTCTGTGTTCTAGAAGTTACGAATCATTAGATTCGCGTCGTTGATCGGAGGCCAAGGCAGCAGGACGCGCCTGGGCGCTGCAAGCCGCAAAAAATCTCCACAAAGCTTGACAAGAAGATAGCTGCGGCCTGCACGAAAAAGCAAAAACGAACGTCGAATAAATGTCCACACCAATGTACCGCTTCCGGAGCCGAGTGCTACTAATTGACTCTTAGTGTGCGTTCCGTCCAGTTAGTGGTGCGCAGCGATTTGACCGGACTTATTACCAACTGATTTTCTTGGCTAAATTTTCGGTGGCAGTGGGGCGTACCGATCGCTTTCTATCTGTGTTTTGTGAGTGCGCGTCGTCGTCGGCATGACGAAAATGTTCAAATTTCCCATCGTGCGACTGCTGCTCATAGTCAGCGTGCTGTTTCAAGGTAAAAATTCATTTGCAATGTTTTTCCTTTAATAAATTAAACTGTATAACCCCAGAGATTATTGGCAATATTTCAATTTACTGTCGGTCGGAAACAAGAAAAACAAGCAAATAAATATAAAAGTCAAAGGTGTGAAGCAAAAAGGGTGAGGTGCAGAATTTGAAAGTTAAACGTGAAGAAATTCAGATGTTCCCCATATAAATCATCTTTTCCAACAACGGTCGTTTCCATATATAAGTTGAAAAAAGAAAAAAAAAACAATTGACTTGAATGCAATAAAGATGTTGGTAATAGATACTGGCAAAAAGTTTTTTTTTAAATTTATATGCTTCCTCAAACCTCGTTTAGAAACCGCCCATCTACTTCATGTTAATCACTTTCAACTACAGTTTCAACCTGCAGTTCAAAAGCAGTACCAATAGTTGGAAGTGCAAAAATCATCCCCGATGGCTTGTTATCCTTCAAACGTAAGAACCCTATATACATTTAGGTAGATTTACGTGTTTTTACCTATCTTAAATATGCACCCCTTGGTAAAGTAAAATAAACCTAAAGCCAACATCTCTATACTTCTTCACTTCCCTAAATATGTAACAGTCTTAGAAATCCAGGAAACGGAAATGAAGCTTAAACAGTCATTAGGCTTGTAAATATTATTTTTTTCTTGAGATTTTTTCATGCTATAGGAATAATTTATTGAAGATTAGGGGTGGCTGCAGGAATGGTGCTACGTTTTTATATTCCGCAAGATTTCCTATGTAAGCGTTCAGATAGATTCTGCATTGCAGGGCGTTATCTTAATTTAATCCGGAATGTAAATTTTATGTGTCACATCATCACTCTACGGTTCTCACGAATAGAGTAGGGGCATTTCAGTTGTATAATATTTGTAGGTTGAGATTATTTATTTACCACATTGGTTGCTTTCAATCTCATTGTCATATTGCATGACAAATTCGTTGAGGGCTGAAAGCAGAATATTTTTATTGTGCATTATTTATTTGTTTATTACAATAAATGTTAATGTCACGAATAGATTTGTTTTCAAACAATGAAATGCCACTATTTTCAAATTTTACACAGAAATTCATTATATAATGTCAAAACGTAAATAATACCAAGGACGTGAACACCCCGACGATATATCAGGGTTGATAGCTAGTGGCGTAAATATTTTATTTATAAATTTATCTCGTAATATCATTATAGTAATTCTGGATTATTTGTTGTTAGATTTGGCACATTATATTATTAATATAATATCGAGTGCACACAGTTGAATTAATTTAAGATATTTTTTTAGAGTAAAATTGATTTTATATAGTTTTTACTAGCAGTCGTGTACGATGGGTTGCCTATGTTGGTTATGCAAGATTTGATAAATATTTCTCTTTTTTACAAATAAAGTTGTTGACATTTTAGCCTTTTATGATTATTTTCGATTTTTGATTTATATTACCTGTGCTATTATTATCATGTACAGTAAAATAGTAAACGTTGCTAGTAACTTGTCACTCATAGACACTCACATGATGTCCACCCACGGCACACGCAAGTAAATCAGCGACTCGGAAATTATACCCTTGGCGTAGAAGAAAATCAAGCTTTCAACCCATCCTTGGTTTGCCTAGCGCTACATGCCACGTTGATTGCACTTAAAGTATTAAGGCATTCGATTATGCTGGGCGAACGGCGACGTTCTAATTTGCTCCGGTTGTCGCCGTCGTTAGATTAAGGAAGGAAATAATTTGGTCGCAATCATCTGTCATACGACTCTATCTAAGTGCCGAGAATACCGGCACTAAGCCGGCGAACGCGTAAAGTTGCGATTATTGTGTATGGGACGCGAACACAAATCGATAATTCCAATTGCTATGTTTTTCTTCAAGAGACCAGTTTACTACAAAAGATGGTGTCTTTTGTATGCAATGATGGCTTTAATTGAGGTATTAAACTAATGTAGTATAGTACATGACCTACATTATGGTACGGCTCGACTCTAACAGTAACATAATAGGTGGAAGTTAAAATAATAAATGACACTTAATTTTTTTGTCTATTGAGACAATGAAGCACATATTGCTGTCTCATCCTGTTATTCTGAAAACACGAATAGTTTTTGTCGGTTTAAAGAGATGAAGTCCATTATGGAAAAGATCAAAATTTGTCAAACGGAAAATATTACATCTAAGCAAATAAAACCAGTTTAATCATAAAATTAAGACATTACAAGCAGCAGATAAAATCAAATACTTTATTTGCATTTGCATGCATTTCTCCAAAGAAGATCTGCGTCTTTATATCAGATATAGAATAAGAGTATTAGAATACCTATTCCACCAATGCAGAAATACCAATAAACAATATCGGATTCTTGCAAATGGAGATGTTATTGTAATAACATTGCTGGGATTGGCTCGCT
>JAODGC010000011.1:164999-227423 GCA_027574925.1 Ecitoglossa quadriceps
TAGAGTAGTGTGATGTCCCTGGACCAATTGGTACTCTGTCGTCAACAAATTGTTATCAGCAGCGCGATTTGTTTTCATTTTTAAATCAAAACAAATGAAGTGCGTCTATCGCTAATTTTGTCGAGTCATGTATAGACTCAGGTGGTCCTGCATTGTGCTGCCCTCATAGTAGATATGAAATAAGAGTATTAGAATACCCATTCCACCAATTCAGAAAAACCAGTAAACATTAGCAGACTCTTGCAAATGGAAACGTTATTGCAGTAACATTGCTTGGATTGGTTCGCTAAACCTGTCCGCCTTTGTAGTGGTCAGGTGAGAATAGAGTAGTGTGATGTCCCTGGACCAATTGGTACTCTGTCGTCAACAACTGGTTATCAGCAGCGCAATTTGTTTTGTTTGATTCTGCCTAAACTTAGGTGGGGTTGTATTGTGCTACTCTCATACGTTCTTTCTACGGTGCGTTCGATTTATTTTGTTAAACTATGCTAATAAACTATTAGCTGGTAACAAATCACGTAGTTCGAACAACTGTTCAGTTTTAAAATTGGAATAGGTTCAACTAGTTTTAATATACTACATTTAATGCACACAATTTTAATTAACTGTTTTTCAACTTTAGACGTTTAATAGCTTTGCCATTTTGATTAGTAATTATATACTTATTTGTTTCTGTTTCCTTATGATCAGCCGTGCGCATACAGCAGCTTTTCAATTAAACTTTAAAAATGACATTTTTACATTGAAGGCAAAATGTAGGTGCGCTGCTGCTCAAGGTAAATATATAAACCTGTAATATGCACTTTTCACTTTTCGAAATACGCTTGCCGCATGCAGCTAGTTGGAAACTTCTGCGTTAGATTTACATCGCTTTTTTTGCGGCGGACTCTCAACTCACAACTCTTCAACTTCTCGAATATTATGTAAGTGGAAAGCACTACGCGTTGCAGGATGGGCGCGTAATGCTTGCGTCGCGACACCTCCTCGTACTCAGCCAATTTTTCCCTTTCTGCTTCCGCTTTTTCCATGAATAATTTTAAATCTGTCACACCGCTTTTGAAATACCCACGTGTGCATCCGCTAGCAGTACGCGTCAACCTTGCTCCTGCCTATGTCACATCCGTCCGACATGTTCATCTGATGTTTTCCGCGAATGTGTAAATCTCAGCGGAGTGTATTGTGGACACTGTCCGAACGGCTGTTAAAGTTACTTCGGTTAACTTTAGATGAGTTTTTCTTTTTAGTTTTTGTCCTACAAGGCGCGCATTTTTACTGACATGCCTGCCCGGCCATCCTGCAGTCAATTTGACGCGTGCACATGGTCCTTCCGGGTAAAATATGCAGCACATACTTATCTAAATCCTAGAGCAAGCAGAACAAACAGTAGGGCGATAGGAAAAACTAAACGAAAAGTCAACTGAAGAGACGATTGAGTTGGAGTGGGCGGATGAAACAATTGGGAAAACTCTGATGATTGCTTCACTCAGCTTGTATCGATGTTGCAAGAAATCAGAAAAATCAACGATACCCCTAGAAATCCTTACTAGATTGGTCTGTGTTTTTCTGGACGTTTCTTTTGTGTGTTATGGGTTTTTGCTCCGTAGTTGGCAGCAATTGGCGACACAAGCCTGCTACTTGCTTGTAGGAAGCCTGGAAGGTGTGGGAAAGTTATGATATTTTGTGTTTATAGCCTGGGATTATTCGAGGAGATAGACTATGAGAGAGAACGCGTGTTTAATATGTTATGTAAGGACTTCCAAGAGGTTTATTTACCGCCAGACTACGGGCGTGCCAAGCGACTTGTTCACCTAAAGGTCTTAAAACGTAAATATAGTTAGGCAGCCGAGAATTTCTCTTTATATTATGATACATAATACAGGAATGTACCTAATCAGAACTAACAAAAAACAATCAAAGGCATCCTTCTCTTCTAACCACATTTATATTCTTAAGACGTTTACCAAGCACGCTTGCTCATTAAGTCGCTTTCGTCATTTGCGTTTAATCAATTCCCGGAAAATGAGGAAAGTAATAAGCTCCCAACGCTATCTTTAATTACCTACCAACTTTGATTAAACGACTATACGCAATTCCCTGTATAATAATTCACATTTAATGAACTCACTACTAATAAAGCTTTGGGTTGCTGATCCTGGCAAATACCAGAAATTTCTGCCCGTAATATCCAGCAACAAACAACTTTGCTTCGTGCCTGATTTTCGGATGTATGAAAAACATGTCGGAGTTTATAAAATTCTGCCGGATTATGCGTGCCGCTTTTTTTAATCAGCTGTCAGATGACATTTTGATGAAGTATTATATTCATGTGGTGGCACTCTAATGCCGTCTGGGCTATTGTTTTCGTTTTGCGTTTGGTAGCAAACAACACGTTGCGTACGATGCTGGCAATATTAGTGGCTTCTCTGTATCGCTCGTATTCATGAGTTTTAATATAGAAATAACATTGTAATGTGGAGCGAAAGACGACGGGGGTGCTTGCTGGGTCGTTACACGTGCGGCAGTGGTGGAAGCGCCGCCGCCGACCGGTATATATGCAATGCGGTAATAGCACACAAGTAGCAAGGATACGTTCGGTATATTTGCGAATTTCGTTAACTGCTTTTTGGCGAGAATATTACGCAAATGCTGTCCCAGCATTGGATAAAACTTAATTTCCATTAGGTACATGTTTTCAGCTTCAATAACTTGGGTAATAAGATATTTTTCATACTTTAATTTCATTCTTGAACAAGTTTTAATGCGTTTAGTTTATTTCACATTTAGCCTGCATGCAATTTGGTTGATATTGTTTCAAAATGTTGAAGTTGTTTTCTTAAAAATTTAGTTTTCAATTGAAGAAATTACGTTACTATCTCAAGATTCAACTAGACAAATTTTATTGTTAAAAGATAGTAAATACACTGATATTGTGTGCCAAAAGTAGGGAACAATACTTGGCATACGCCCTGTGTTTTCTATTTGGCGGCAAATTGATGAAGGTGCATGTTTGTTTGCAACTCAAAAGTACATTGCCGACTTCCAACTTTTTTATTTGCATACATAAACATAAAAATTAGATTTTTTTATTGCTTATTTTTTATTACGTTTGAAAGAATTTACATGACACCGCTATTTCTCGAGCAGCAATCGATAAGAAGCTAACGCGAGAACGGCTTCGGTCTGGAAAGAATCAATGGAATCGCATAAATCTCACAAATGAGCTCGCATTTTCGCCCATCCCGCGCGATATATAGACGTATTTCTTCTCCGCGGAAATTTTGCACGCCGTTTTTCACGTCTTCGCCGGCCAGCACCATGTGTTTTCGCATCATTCCATCCGCTGCCACAAAGCACGCTTCTTACGAATTGCAGGACAAATCGCACGTAATTTAAATTATATCTTTGCGAGAACAGCTTCGAAATGGCAAGATACCTCAATAAACTATCTATCTATTGAGACTATGTGCTGCGGAGCAGGAAAGAAGCGGAAGGAATTGTCGAAGAAAGCTAGCACACATGATTGTCCATCTGTGGTGGAAGCGAAACAAAACTTTATCTGGCCATGAGAGCTTTATGACGCCACAAAATGTAACGCAAATGCTTTGCGATGGTCGCTTTGGATGGGCTACTCGCGAATAAACCAAACTCACGAAAGCGAGCAACAACCACCGCGGCGAAAACAAGAGCAGAAAAAAACAAGAAATTGGGTAAAAGAGGGTATCCATTCTAGCTGGATATGAAATAAAACGACGTTGGTGCGCCGTTTGTCGACGGACAAAGTACGTTTTCAGTAAATCTAAATTTAAAACGCTTTGAGTTTGCTTCCTATTTCCTTTGTGTGTGCTCACACTCCTGCCAATTGATTTATTGCATTGCGCTGGAACATTCAGGATCTTAGATTGACAAAAAATAAAAAGAAGAATTTAGTGGTGTAGAAATAATTGATGTTTAAGAATGTCGAATTATAATAAATTTGCATATTATAAATGCTCGACAAATTTTTTTGATTTTTTTTTTGGCAAACGGCGGCGCATGCAATTAAACATAATTACAAATGTTTAATTGCATCTTCTATAAACAAGTTGACTTTTTATGGGTGACCATAAAATCTCTTATTTGGACCATCTGAATTACTTTTTTATGTTTTATTTTTTCAAATACGGCTGAACTAAATTGCATTATTTGAATGAATAATGTGAAATTGTATTTCCACTTCTCTTTCATTGAAATAATACATATTGAGTTTCAATTGCCACATGTATAGAGCTAGAAGGCAATAAGACGTTTTTCTTTGAGGTAATAACAAAACACTGATCAAGTTTATGAAATATTTGATAACTGACACTTGTAATTGATTGCTTCCCACATAAATCACATTTTTGTCGCGATTCCAAATAAAGTATAAATTGAAATAAGTAAATTTATTGCCGTTTAAAATGATAATTCCTTTACAAAAACACAACGTAATTGATTACAAATAAGTATTTAAAACACTTACTTACTTATGTCAAAAGTGTGATGTATATACAAGACATAAATGCCAAGTGAAATTTCCAGGATAACAAAATCCGTGATACTAGATATATACTCCTTTGACGCCCTAGTTTCCACTGGAGCATTTCACACAGTTTGTCTTCTCCTTGTTCGTATTTTAATAAATTATTATAATGCTAATGCGATTTCAATAGTACAAAGCGGTTTGCGGAGCTCTGTCGATGAAGTCTTTGCCTTTGATAATTCCACCGCAGCACGTAGAGAGGCGCGTTGACGCGGGAACACCTGAGAACAAATTTATGTTTGTATTCCAGGACTCTTTTCACAAAGGATACTTCATTCAATGTGTTGGCTCGTATGCTCAATGTAAAAGAAACTAAGTCTTGCATTGCTAATTATTAGGTGGAACATGTAGGTATTTATAGGAGGCTTGGTACTCAAATAATTTGGTATAGATTTACATGAAATGATTTAATTCTTGTGAAAATTTATTAGAAAGCATATGCAAATGATACTTATGAATAGGAACTAAATGTGTTATAGAAAACAATATGTGAGGTACATTGCAATTCATATCTACTACTCTTAATTTTATTTCAAATATTTGCTTCTTTGCAGTTGAATGTGGATCTACAAATGATCTAAAAGTTGTAATTTATACCAATTCAGAATAGAATTCATCCCTAATCGAATCCAGCACAATGTTTAGCATAGTAAACATTGAAACTATTTGCAATAGATTCGTAATGAACAATTTGTTCATCATTTCATTGAACCCAGTTTGGTTTGACTATATTGTTTGTGTATTGTTGGCATTGTAAATATGTGGGTATAGACATCCCTATTTCGTTTTGTTGACCACCCAGGCTATTTTGCGGTGAGTCTATTAGCTGTCATTTGAAGTGACGTGTTCGTTACGCTCTCGTCTCGGCCGTTGTCTTGTCAATCGCGTTTGCGAAACGCTGGGATTTTCCGGATAAACACTGCCCATTCTTATCCATTATTTCCTGCTTTGTGATAAACAAAAGACACACAAAAATAGTCCAAGTCAACCAAGCATTAATCTTATTGCAATTTTGTCATATTCAATCAAAGAGTGATTTGTGAATTTTGCAGAAAATATTTTCATTGAATCAATTATAAATCAGTATGGATGCACAGAAGAAGAGATTAATTCAATTTCTATCTGAAAGAGGAAATTTATTGGAGTATTTGCAGGAATGAAGCGTAAATAGTCAAAGCAAACCCATCGAGTAGTAATAATATTAAAGGCCGACGTTCCATTAGCTTATTTCCCTTCACCGGAGCATCCGATGCTATCACATAGTGAAATAATAAAAAACAAATATGAGACTACTGAATGCACATGCATTCCCCTATATGCATGGATCAATATGTATAATGTGAAAGTTGAATGCTAGTTGGAAGTTTTTCTCGGATTTCTTTCCACGGGCTGCGCAATTGAAGGGGTTCGTTTAGTTGCGAGCCTCATGGATGTGCTGTGGACAAAAAAGGAGGCAACCAAACTTTGCGGAACGGAATTAATAACTCGCTCAATAAAAGTTTGCAAAGTAAATTTCTTCGACAGCCAATGGCCGATTGCGATAACAGCCCACTCAAGTTTCACGTACTTCGAGGGCATTCTATTTATTACTTCATTCGAGATGAGACTGATATGCTCAGGATTGACTTATTGCTCGACATGATTGCCTTCGATAGAAGTATATTTTATTACTGACACTGTTTATGTATTTGTGAATTAATGTGTCTGCTGATGACAGACATAAGTTGCGCGATGGCCGACGACTTGTTATGTGGATGTGTAGTTTAAAGAAACGTCTTACCGGTGGATGAAATGCGATATATTACTGTCTGGCTGCTTGGACTATCGCGTAGAGTGTGTAATGCGAAGCGTTTGTCAATAATAAAGAAATTGGAGACGTGCGAGCTAAACAAGACGACGATTGGAAACACAAAAAGTATCACAAAACCAAGCATGGCAAGAGAACAATGATAAATACACGGAGTTTTATCAAATTACCATCTGATATACGATGTCTCCATAGTCAATTTATTGAATTGCAATCTTGGGAAATTAGTTGAAAACTTGCGGCATTTGACATCAATTAAAGTAAACCAGTGAGATGTTATAAAATGATATAATAAGCGCATTAAGAATTTTCCATCGTAAAAATCAAGTGACTTTTACGATTTTCGAGCAATTTCACTTCGGAAAGTGGTGCAGTCCCTGTGTGAAATGTCTTCGTAGTTGTCGTTTGGGTTCCAAAAGACATAAATTGTATGTAAGCACTTTGAACAAGTCTTAAAAACGAAAGAGCACCGGCACGCCCATCTTACAGACTGGCCAGCTATTTGGTCCTCAAAGACGACCGATAAACAACCGAAAACGTTAAAGGAACAAGTAAAAAACTTGAGTATTTGTGTGCGAGACGAAACAAATAAAAGTGTCTGCGGGTGAAATGCACGCAAAGTTTTATCAAACGGCAAATTTTATAATGATGCAAGTAAAGAATCACTGAGAGAGTTTTAGGAAGAAAGGATTTTCTTCTAAGAAATAGAAGAAGTAGTGTATGCACATATCTGCTACAATAGAAAATCATAATTTAGTGATTTGTGATTTATGCAATTCTTATGTTCAAAATATAACATAAATAAACAATTATTATAAAATCCTAGGTTGAGAGTATGCTATGCATAGATTTTAGTTACTAAATGCAGCAGAATAAAATAAATTAATGCAACAAGTCCATTATACTAGAAATCAAGTTTTATCGACTTGGACTAAACTAAGAATCAATGTGGCCATAAAAACTTGTCCAAATGGCCGGCCACAATATAAAAGAAAATCCTAAACAAACACTACTAAAATAAAAGTTTTATAATACCTCGGTCATTGAAAATCAACTTCCACCGATCTTGTATTGAACCGTCTCAAATGCGAGTGCAATTCTCCTGAAAAACTTTATCCATTTATTTGTTAGAATTTTATATTTTGATGATGATGCTTTTCTACTAACATGAGTAAAAGCAAGCACCCATTATTTACTATCTTTTTGCAGTTAATCAACTCCTAGATTTTATACCAGTTTATCCAAACCCCATGGATAAGGTCAACCCAGTATTCGCTCTAACAGACTTTGTCGTCATTTTTAAGCAAATAACACATTCCATTCAGTTCTATCTAAGCCCAACAGCAATGAACTACAAATGGGTCACCATGTATGTAGTTCAGAGTTATTTATTGTGTGAATTCAGTTTGATAGTTTGTGATGAACGTAAATAGCTCTATTTCATCGTCTGCAGCAGGGAATAGTATCCTTAGTATGAGCGAGGCGATGAGCGACATAATATATGCCATCGTCTATGAAATATGTATTTAGAGAGACAATGGCGGAACGAAAGGAAGAGCCTTGCGTCAACAGGAGGATGACATTATGATGCAGACAAGACGTGCATTGATTGCCTTCATATCTGACTTTGCACAGACGCGATCGAATGGATTGTGATAACTTGCGAACAAAACGGCTTAATCAAGGTGCATTATGGTGAAAATATCTATTTTCCGCTGGATTGATTTCTAATCCAGAAAAGTTTTTCTGCTCTGGCTTGAATTACGTTAAATTATGGTGCAGATGTAAAAATAAGTAAAGGTTATTCTTCGTCTATATTTTATTGATCTTGTTGTTGCTTTGTCATATATCAAAAGCTATAAGTGCTTGAAGATGCCAGCACAGATCCCAGGGGATGATCACCCATGCCAAGCGATGTTTGCAAGCGTGTTTTTTGTGGTGGCTTGATGTGAGGCCGCCTATTCACTCCCACCGAGTCGACAACTTATCAAACTGACATGCGAAATTAATGAATCGCGTACATGGTCGTAAACCGTAAGAAAACCTGAACAAACTGGGTGACAAGTTGCGGAAAGGCTAATAAAAACTCAAATTTAAGCTCAAACTGCATTTCCTTTGCATTTTCCTTTTGGGGAAATTTATTTCACGCGTTTTCAGTATATTTTTACAACATTTTTACAACATTGGTGTAAAATTCAATTTCTTGATGTAAATCCATGAGGTTTCTTCTTGCGGCATTTTATACGCTTTAATTTCTATTTGATAAAGTTCTTGTCACTTGAAAAATCCAAGGATTAGAAATATGCGCTGCCTAGTCGCACATAAAATGTCATTAAAGTTCTAATTTTCGTCGAAATTAAAGTATCGCTATTTGGCAGCGCTGCTCTACTCACGGTTGCTATTAACTGCAAGCGGAGGAAACTTGGTGGAGGTACCGGTAAACTGAGCGGCGGCAATTTCCATTCGACAAGTGTTGGCGCATTAGGCGACGTTAGGAGTCGCGTTAGGGAAACAGGGACGGCAAGGTAGGCGCATTAACGAGGACGAAATTGTTAATTTTCCTTGGTAACCCGCCCGGCCGTCTACGCGAATCGCATTTACGTAAGTGTTACACTTCTATATTAAAACGCCGACGATTATATTATGAAGTCATCGTGGAACTTTTCTGCGGGTGCATTGCATACTTGACAAGAATAAAGTGCCATTGAAGAAAATGCAAAATTTTACTGCTGGAATATTCAATGCTGGGAATATTGAATGCATTTACCGAAAGTATAAATTAATATGACACCCTTATTTGATTCACACTCAGATGGCAATAAACAGTTCGCGCATGGAAGTTAGATTGTAGCTGTTGTTGTTCGCCTGCCTGCTTTAGTGAAAATTATGTTGGTGCCTGTTGGAGGATATATAAAGTTTATGATTAAAATAATTTTTATTTTATGGTTATTGTGCTGAAACGCGGATGATGTACGTGCTCGCGGCCGGAGCCCGTTATGTTGTCGGCGTAATATATTTTCATTTGTTTTCGCGAAGAGTAAAAGTTTGCTATCGCGAAAATATAGCGCTATGTTAAATGCAATAAAATAAAATTTTACAAATATTTCTCTCGTTGCATCACGAAAAATGCACAGGGCATGTAGACGACGACGATGCCTTTTCGTGGTCATGGAAATCCACAAATGCACGGAATTGCATATATCTTAGCCGCCGAGCTCTTGATGTCGCTATGGTTGCTGTAAACGCGAAAGGAAGGTTCGAATCCGGACCACATGCATTTCTCCAAGAGAATAATGAAAATAAAATAGCGCAACGCATGAGGATGCGAGCGAGAACGCAAAAATCGTCCGCTGCTCATATGGGTGCCGAGGATGGTAGAAATGGTTCGTTGATGTCGTCGACTCCTCCGCGGCACCCCGCACTACCATATTGGCGATTCGCATTCGCTGCTGCGAGCAAGCGCGGAATTTCGGGCATCCATTGCGCTCTTTATCGTTTGTCTTTATTGAATTCAGGCTTACAAGCGAAGCAATAAACCGATCGTCGGAATCTCAATGCGTCCGATTGTTGATCAAGCGACGCAAAACCGACGTGCAGACGTCCATCGCACATCGTTCGCGACGCAGGCTCAGTCGTCTCGATTGTGGGGGCTTATATTGGACTTATATTCGAAGATGGGCGATTCCCATTCGTGAGCGTACACCCTTTTCTCGTCTGCATTTCACATCGATGGAAATTTGGTTTTTTGCGTGCTCGCTTTTTCGCGTCCGCCGTTAGCGTTGTTTGTTTTTCGAAGGGAGGTTTAAATCGAGATTACCACACTTTGCATTGCGCTTTGTATGCGCTTCGTGATGAGTGCAGACACCTCTATTCAAACACAATTTAATTTAAATTTTTCGATTGAATGCACCTTCATTGCCTTTACTTTAAAATTCCTACTTGTCTAACCTCTCCTTTACACCCAATTATTTTCAGATTACTTTTTTCCACAGCCAATCAAATAATCTATCTAGTAATTTGTTAATTAATTAAATTAAAAAAAAAATGTTGACGCAAGTTTGCAATAAGGAAACAAATTAAACAAATCGGGTCTGTCCTGCAAAACCGTTGGGATATACCAAACCAAATTTTACGCTATTCCTATCTCTTTCATATTTGATGTTAACAGCAACAGACGCGTATGAAGTTGGTTTTCGATCTTGGTGGCGCAAACCCGGACCAAATCCTTGCGTCGCTTTCCAAAACGGGCGCTGCCTCGGAAAATTCAATTACAAGGAACAAATGAACATCACGACCTACGCTCCGTTCCACGTTCGCATGTGCAAAACGAAAGCACTTCATGTTTCGCATCATGCTTTCCACGTTTTGCCTGCAATAACCGCATTGGGGGCCAAAACAAGCATTGTAGAATCTGGATTGGATTAACCAACCAATCTATATCAGACTCTTGAAAAATTAATAAAACACTTATTAGCAAGTTTAGGAACAAACTGCTTCGAACTAAGAGACATTCTTTTCGTGCTTTTTTCTTTCAAAACTTTTGCGTTGAGAAAGCTGCGGCTGTAATTTTAGATGCGACGTCGTGAAAATCCTTTCTTCTAGGAATTTCAATAGCTTCTTATCTTCGGGCCCCATCTAATACCAAAAGCCGGGCATGTGCGAAGCCCTGGCGGAATAGGGAAATAGGACGCAAACGAGCCGCATATTGGAATACCTTCTCACTCACCAGCCATTATTCCCGATATAGAAAATGCCGTCGCCCATTATAATCGTTTGAATATCGTGTTTGCAAACAACCGCTTCCTAAGTATATCTCAAATTGTGTCCAACGTGCCCCAATCGTTTACCTGGCTCTCGGATTTTGTGAGTTCACATCTGTACACTGCACAGGTGCATGTAAGGGTCGTCGGTGGACGTTTGGCCTTGTTTTATTTAGTGGTATATTAGAAAACAGTGCCGAGCACGCATATTGGAGCTTGGTACAATGTTTACTGCGCAATGCTTGTGCCCAATTCTTATCGCAATTAACGAAGTATTCATTGTGCGTGTACATGGGAACTTCAGCAGACCGCCTCCGCCGACAAACACAATGTGCACGTCCAAGCGTTCTTTAATCCCATCGATGTTATCAGCGTTGCCGTCGGGCTGATCGAAGCATACGATAAATGAACGTACGTACACTTTGTGCTTTTAATTATTATTTTCTTTCATTAAACACCACAACGAACTATTCACGTTTTCTAAGCAAACAACGTCCATATAACTACTTTTTTAATTTAAAATAATTTTTGCTTTTGAGTTTTTGTAATTAATTTACATCGTTACAATATTCCATGTAGACATTTTAATGCTCTCAAAATGTGTTGCTGTAGAGTTTCGTAATTTTCAAGGATGGATTTGTAGCGGCCATCGCCGGCTAGCTTGACCACATGATTACATGATCACCATCTTAGCATCGCGGCGGCGTTTGTGTGAAATACGCGTGGTGTAATCGCCACCGGCTCTCAATGCCGCCGCCGGTGCACGCCACAGAAGCCTAGTGGGTTGGCGGAAGTCATCTGTAATTTCTCCCACTGCTCTGGTACTCAAACATCGGGTGGTTTGGTGTTGTGGCATAATTTACCGACGGTCTAGCCACTTCATTACGTGAGAGATGTCAAGATGTTCGGAGTCCCATTATGCCACCTCTGCGAAACATGTTTCCATCAACGCGTTGTCATGTGATGTCCTTAAACTGGTCGTTAATTAACTCAACAAATCGTTTCTAGTAGTGGTAACTTAAGGTGGGACTGGATAACAGTTAGAGAAATACGAGCCAAAGTGTTACATTAAACTTATTTTAGAATTAATTTGATCAATTCTGCTTGAAGTTAATCCTTTTCGAGCATTTTAAAAGTAAAAATTGTCAAGAGAAGGTAACTTGTCTAAGTAGGTACAGATTATTTCTGGTTTGAAAAGTACATAATCTTATTGAGAAAAATGTACTTTATTCTAGAGTTTAATTATACTTTCCTTTCTGAAATTTTTCTTGAGTTTATAGTTTATTTGCTTAACTTATCAAGATATTTCTATTCCCAAACCTTTAACGTACGCTTAAAACGTGATTATCAAAGTTTCAAAGTACTTTTTTACTCTTTGCTAGCAAATCTTCGGCTTTCACGTTTATCGTGAGTATTTTGTTCCAAAGCAGGTTAAAGTTATAATTTTGTAATTGCGCATGTCACTCATGAAAAGCTCTGCAAAAAAAGCCCGTAACGAAATTAACGACGGTTGCTTGGCGTTTTTCAACCTAAGCATAATTGAAGACAATATACCTCTTTTTCAGTCTTGAAATTGCCTTAGTTAACCAATATTTACATAAACTTCAACCATGAATTTATATTAGTTGTTGCCAAAGTCTTGCAAACAAAATACGCTTCCAATGAAAAGCCCCAAGGTTCAAGGATTCACACTTGGAAAATATGACGCACCACACTCTAGTTTATTCAGTTGCTGTCTTAATGCACTTGTTGTAGCCAACACTCGCAATGTGCAGTATTATCGTATCCCGTGGTTTATTATGTCTCCCAATGGTGCAATGTTTCCGGCCGAAGAGCACGCTAAAAGCGCCAAAGATGGCCGACTAGGCGAAACGCTGATTTAGGGCTACCACCAACGCCACTAGAATCTTTGGAGAGCAATTGGACCACATCGAGCATGGAAGTTGTTATGTGATCCTGCCTAGTCTACTAGCGCAAAGTGAATTTTTAACCCAGTGGCGAGGAATGCAAATGCTCTTAGGTAATGCATTTGCATTTGCTTTGGTGCTAAATACTATTCCAAGCGATTATATTTTCTGCATAAACTACACGCGCAGATGACATTTTCCTTTCAGGTTAAAATACCATACCACCACAAAGGAGCTCACACTAAATTAATTACATTTACCTTCGTAATTATACTAAATGGATAAGGTACAAAAACTATTCCAGCGTTGTTATCTCCAGCGCATGCGTCTTTTAATAGTTCGCACACGTTAATTTAATTACTCGGAAAATATAGCGTGATCTCGGTTAATGATAATGATAACTTTCGAGTTAGTCTAACGAAACGCGACTCATTTATCTTATGCGGCTTGAGACCAAGGAATACTTCGCTAATAGTCATCTTCATCTAAGCTTCCTGCTTTCTGGCAAGTGAATTATAACTAGATCAGACCGACATTTGTCATAATTATTTTCTAGGTGTATGCTGACATCGCATGTTTAACGGGAAAGATTGTAGGTTAAGTTGGAAAAGTTGCTAAATTTATTGATGACAGAAAATCTGTATTTGGAATGAAAGCCAATTAGTATAACGCGTGTATGGTTGGCTAGACTAAATTCACTAGTTTTCACCTGCAGGGAGACAAACATTTATGATGGAAACACAGCAAGTGGCGCCATCTTCATATTCCTTTTGTGCAGGAAAAATTAACACCAGCAAATTAATACAGTTACTGCTCTGCGGGTGAGAGAGTTGAGGTCAAACTTGCTATGGTATTGATTTGAAAACAGAATATGTGTGAATTTCCATAGTTTTCCAACGCTGGGTGTATTGTGAATTGGAAGGCATCCCAAACAAGACTGCTTCACGGCCAGACCGACCACTGAAAGCTCTCCCAAACGCGTGAATGTTTTGTTCTCGTAATTAAACTTGTCACAATTAAAATTCCCAACATGACGCGGGCGCCGCGGCGGTTGACACTCTTCTTCCTGCTTCCTCGCCTGGCGCCTTTGCGACGTGGTTTCGGGCTTGTGCACGTTTGCACATTAAGCGTAATGCATTTGTATTGTCGCTAATTTAAATTACTCCCATCTCCAGATTTGAATGCCAGATTGCAAAGTGGATTAAATATAATAAACGCTTTCCGATTCCATGCAAATACAAAATGTGGATATCTGAATAAATTGTAGAGTTTATGTTTAATTTGTTTTAATATTAAAGTGAATTCCAAGTTGAGCTTACAAGTACACTTGTCAGATGGAAATCTGAGCATCATGGAGAGTCTCTTGCAGGCGATTCAATCCTCGAGATTTATTCCCGCGCGCTCGACTAAAACTTATCTAGTTTTACGTTTCACGTGTGACTGCTGCAGTACTGTTGAGGGTGGATGTGCCTGATATATTCGTTACCTTTTCCTTAGCAAATCTCTGGAAGGAGGTTAGTGAGCTTAGCTGCTAGAGATTTATATTTGTCGGTAATGCAGCGTACAACACAAATCTACTGCACATGTGGTGAGACTTTCGCGGATTAATAAGTAAACTTTAATATTACAATTGTTGTGGGGAGTGTACAACTTGTGGAACAAAGGGTAATATTACACGATGCAGTGATGTACTAAAAGTTTACAGCTGAAATTTGTGTGGGATGCTAGAAAATTATATTTTTTTGCGTTAAAATCAGCAAAAAAATTTTGCGTTTGTACTACTCACTACTAGTACTCCTCAAAGTAACCAACTGTTAGCTTTCAAATTACTTTCAGAAATGTCTTTGTAAACATATCAGTAATCTATTTATTACTTTATCTCCTCAACAAACTTATTTCGGAGTTAAAGCTTGTGGGGTCGAGGATAATACTCACGTTCGATTATGGAAAAATCTCATGATTTTGTTTACTGTACCCATTTTTTCCGAAAAGTGTCGGCGCGTGCAAAGTACGAGCAGCCGTCTGGGATTTGTACACACAACGGTTTTCGCTTGTAACAACAGGATATTGGCTTCGATTCATCAGCGCAGTGGTGCGCGTTGCGTCCGCTGCGAGATGCTCTAGCGACTCACAAACCATTCGCCGCCCTCGCGAGTCCTTCTATATTTGCTGGTGTGCGTTTTCCCGCAGGACTCTTTCTGAAAGTAAGTTGAACCAAATATAAGGTTTATTTTGATGTCTATTCTTTGCTTTTTTCTTAGGCCGCTCTTTATTTCCTTATTTCCTTATTTTTACCACTGTTGTTACTGGATGCTAGTTGAAGTTTCTCACGCTCGGCTCGGTCCAAGGCTGCCGCGAGCGGCGGCAGTGAGTGCGCTAGACTCGCTTTACAGCCGACAAGCCCAGGCACCGAAGTGGCGGCTATTCGGTAATAATGACGCGGCGAAGGAAGCTTTCGTGTAAAGTATTTCATTATTTTATTCTGCTCGTTTTGCCTGCCACCGAAGAACAAAAGCGGCAAAATTACATAGTGTAGAAAGGCGACAGCAAATAGATTTTCACTCTACGATTTTATTGCAACATATATACTCGTGTAGGAGTGTGTGCTTGAAGTCAATGCAACAAATTTGTGCAAAAATACAAAACTCGTTCTGTTTGGTGGAAAAAAACTTGTGCACTCTATTGAGGCTGAAACAAGACGAAAACAAAGATTACAAAGCTAACCAAATAAGGCAACAAAATCATACTACACTGTAATTGAATATTCTGGAAATTTGCTGCATTCGACCTGTTTTTTTTTTTTGCTTCGGAGCCACAAATTCATTTGAATAAATACTTGTGCAGTTGCCGAAATAACAAGGAAATATTGAACCACCCTGCGATTTGTGAAGCGTCTACTTAAGTGTTCTCGCTAGCTTCAGTGTGCATCAATTTCACGAGCAAAACGCAGAACACGATGAGATAAAACATTATAACCAAAGCAAATGCGCATTGCGCGAGTGAAGCGCATAAATTGATAACAAGAAGTAAAAATCTTTTAATCAGCATGCACGCTAATTGAATAAATTTCCATCTCTGACGGGGTCTCTGACGGCCCGCATTGAAAAATACCTAGCATGAGCGCTCCTAACTACCTTAACGAATTAATTAAATTTGTGCTTTCATTATCAACTGTATTACCAGCACCGCATTTTGGTAATTTAATTCTTATGCAAATAAATATGGAGTTTGTTAAGTTTTAGTTTTAGCCACTTTTATATTGCAAATAAATTACGTACATAGACAACTTACTATCCTTTGAACATTATCAAACATAAATTGGAAAATTATTAAAGTGTATTCTTGAAATTGTGCAATTGGCAGGAAAAGAAAGGAATTGTTACATACTAGGAAGAAGGCAAAGCAAAGGAAATTGCTTCAAAGACATTGCGTCCCTTTGCGTTGTTTGCATGGGTCTTGCCATACGTAGATCGTCTTAATTAAGTAATTACATTAAAGTATTATATGAGAAGATTCAAGTAATTGAATTAACTATCAAATATAATTAAGCTTAATGAACGAGTAAGATTTGAAAATGTGTGCTTGGTTTGTTAGATTTCTTAGTGACGTAACAAGTTTTAGTCAAATTTATTTTCGCCTCGTTAGTCAAAAATCTGACATGCTTTTATTTAATTTGGGAATAACTGTTAATAATCGATCTATTGAAATTACTTGATCTGCAACAAGATTGTAAATGTACATGTACAATTCACACTTCTCAGCCACGCTGAAACAGTTGGTAACGATAGCGCAGCACAAATAACGCACCTAGCAGCTCTACTCAATCCCCACTCCTCTAGATGCTATAAAAGCGGTAGTCTACCCGCCATCGACTTTAGTATATGCTTTGCCCTCACGCTGTTAACATCATAGCACCCTTATGCTTATATATGCTTATTATTTTTAAATTAATATGACTTAGAAATTTTTAACTATGACAGTACCTTTAAATCTTTCTTTTCTTTTTGCCTGTTGCCATAGTCAGAAAACGTAATTCTCAGCAACAAATGCAGCGTGAAAGTGTGTTGTTATTTAACCCACAGTGGCGCTGTTATCCTACTTATCCGCTTTTGACCTCATATAAATACCTCCTCGGCAAGTACGATCTATACTACATACATATTAATTCTGATAAGCTTTGAGCTCACAAACAAGATTACGATTTAGTTAAATTATTATCGCTAAGCTTTTTCATTTGTTTATAAATTACCGCCGACAATCAATTCATATTTATTATAATCCTGGGTATAGAGAAGGATTATACACTTAAAAATAATTCTGCGATAAACATCTTTAAAAATAAAAGTGAACAGGTAGAAAACAGCAACAAATTTTTATTTCGTACTTTTTTCGTTTTGCTTTGTTTCTTTTTCGTTATTGTCTGCTTTTTGCACTATGATTGAAATCTTATGGACATTGTGATGTATGGTCAGTGCAAAAGGACACCAAGGGCAAATTGATTGTCATTTTTTGAGCAGAGTAAGGGTCGTTACCTTGATAATAATTGCCTTTATTACTAACAAACTGTCTTTGAAAGGATATAAAATCTAATCATTCTGTTTACTACAATGGTGAGAAATTTTTCTGATGTGACCAGTTTTTCTCCTATTTTTTGATGAGTCACAAAAAGTGGCTGTTGCAAAGTATCTGCACTGAAAGCTTTTATAATATGTCAACACTGATGACTTGTGTGACTGAGGATAATGATCTTGTAGTGTATTATTGGGAGACTTGATCTTATTCTCCTAACTTGGATAATTTACTGAAGAGATGTCAGCCGGCGCAGCAAAGTTTCGAATCGCGTTGCGTTGAAGATGTTTGATGAGCCCTTGTACCATAATGGCGGCATCGTGGTTTGCTGTAGGGTCACTCGATTCGATAGGATTTCGATGTAGCAACCACCGTAGTGCCGCTGTGTTCCTTCTGCAGGCCCTTAAATTATCCGTAAATTGCAAAACGCCGTGAACGCGCCGAGATTATTATTATCCGATTGGAGCTCCACGGCTCTGGAATAACGGGATTATAATTTCCTGGGAGACATCATTTTCCACCACGATCATATCTACCCGTATAGCAATACCGGTAAATGTTGAATATACAGATGGCGCAGTTGGGTTCTCTAAATATAGATAACTATATCGGAAGCCACGTGTTTACAGACCCCGGTTTTGTTTTATTTGCAAAACCTCAGATCTGCAATCTGCATACTATTTTACTTTGCTCCTCTTTTTACAACTTGGAAACCTGCCCCAACGTGGTACAAGCTTTCAACGACATTTCTTATAGACTAACCCCCCTTACAATTCTATTGCTACAGTTGTTTGGCAAATGGTAAATAAAGTAAATGCCAAGCATATTAGCTCATTAGTATTTGATCCTAATTACTAATAGCGGATAATCAACATTACTGTACAGCTAGCACGACTTTGGTGCGATTACCTACTATTGCGACTATCACTCTGGCAGTGGGCTATTTTCTAGTAGAAAGCGGTAAGCAGCTACTTTTACCGGTTGGAAAGCGGCATGTGCATAGTTAGGATTTAATTACATTTACAAATAGATGTAAATTATGTGGGTTAATACAACCTTTGCCCGACTTTCTGCGTTTGGGACAACCGTCACCGGTTTACTGGTTAAATATTTCTCGCATGAGTCAGGACTTGGAAATTTGGTAGGTGGGCAAAATGAGCATACCGGGAATACCGGAACAGAAATTTTATTGTTTAATTTAGCGCATAATTAATTAAAAATTATTTCATAATTTTAAATTATAGCTTAGGACGATTTGAAGAGATTGTTAATATTTAATATTGTTTCATCTAAAATCTAATTTCTTTATGAGGTCGTAGATTTCACATTAGGTTGAAAATGAATCAGAAAGAAACCTCCGCCTTTGTGATTAGAGTAAACCCTTAACAATTTAAACAAGGGGGTGTGGAATACGTTGCATATTTTTCACGTTTATCTTAAATTAAGTTAATTTATAGAAAAAGGACTAAAAATATCAAGGTTAATTTAGCTTGAGAAAGTTACAGAATTACAACAAATTAATATTTTACAAGTACCACATTAAATTATACATATTTAAGAAGATATATTTTTTTTTGTTACTTTTGGTGGAGTTTTTTATAGAGTATCTCTTCTTTTCAAGGTTCTGTTGACTTTTCTGTTACATTCAGTACATATTAGCAGAAGCAATAAAACCCACCTCAAATGATAATTAGGCATCGGATTTAAAAGGGAACGTGAACCACCGTTTACATTAATTTTATCCAACTCGTTAGGGTCGAAGCCTTTGCCTCAACCATAAAATGTGCGCACCACACTCTTCGACTCTTTCAGAGTAAACTAAAGCATACGCAGGAAAGCGCATTATAATTATAAACACGCCGATTGAACGCTGCGCTGCGGTAAAGGCATTAATTCGCCTCGAAAAACACCTTCTCATTTTACGATACCAAAACTATTATAGTTCACAGGTTTACAGCCGATACTTAGCTCCAATTCACACCACACCTGACTTCCTACCAACAATATAAAGCGCTCTGCAATAAGTCCCACCACCGCAACCGCACCCACACCAGCGGGCAAGCAATTATACCTGCTTGCTGCACTAATTAATCCTAATTTTAATGCTAAATTTGCATTTGTTAATCGATCAGTTAATTATGCGACAGCGACTTCTAAAGTAAGATATTCAGAGGAAGGAAATGTGCAGGAAATGGGGAGAAATTGCATTAAGCTGGGTTGTCTTTGAGTTGCTGGATTTTTTGATATTTATGTATTATTTTAGCATAATTATACCAAATATCAGAGTGCTAATTTTTGTACAGGTTTTACGAATTTTACTTTCACGAGCACAGTTAATGTGTACCTAAGTAATTACTAAACGGTCAATATAGCAACTGTGCTGGCTATAAAAGCAGTAACTATCGAGTTATACTCAACTTTCCACGACCTCATGATTCGTCTCTTCGTACCTCATCCTGCATTAGGGTTTAACGCGTGCCTTGTCAATAGATCACTTGTTTTAAACTCGGCAGAATACTAATAAAGCAGTTTAAAAGTTTCCATCACAACTTTGGAGCTGTTTTTGGTTGAGATCGTTAAGATTGTCGATCTGATGACATTTTTCTTTGTCAATTAGCAACTAATTAACTCGTTGCATTTTGTTCTAGGTGAGATAATTGACCTTCTTTTCTTGAATTTATGCTGCGATGCTTAAAAAATTCTGAAATAATCGTAAGTAACAATTTATTCTATAATAGTTGAGGTTAATACGTTGGAAAACATTGCAAAGGACGTTAGTGTGATAAATAATATCAGCGTTTTAAAGTTTTCATTTATATGTTAATTTCCCGACGTTTTCTTTACTTCTCTCCAATGCATCTCGCCCATGGTATTTCGTGAGCTGCTCCAAAATTCTCTTTATGCGAGTCCTTAGCACTTCATTGCTGGCATGTACTGCTTATAAATATGTAAAAATAAGGAGACCTGCAAGAAACGCTCCTCTTCTTCGTTGTCTGAAGAGGCAAACACAAAAACGCAGAGAATAAGGCGTCAACCTGACGATGGGTTTTCCTAGCGAGAAGTTGTCTTCATTTTAAATTCCCAATTTTCATACTTGTAATTTATTTCCATTTTCATGGCTATTTCAAAGGCAAGTGTGAAAGTTGTGGTGGTGGCACCCATAAAATACACGAAATGCGCCGCATTCAATCTATCCTTCTTGCTGTGCACTATTGGGCGATGTGAATGTCATTTAGTCTGTTCCATCTTCAGACACGGACTGTAGACTTTCAGGCTACCACTTTTCGGCGGTTTTGCAACGTCGACCAGTTTTTGTCGCGCGAATTGCAGACGAAGAAGCAGAAGGCGTTGGCGTTCTTCTAGCGTGAGCTCGGGCGCATCTTTATGAGCACCATAAATAATCTTGGATTTTATATTAAGTTTATAATGCGACCACTAACGCCGTTTGAACATTATTAAAGCCAACCAACAGTCAATGTTTCTTCTAAGAAGCGAGCGCTTGCGAAGACGACTCCAGGATTGCACAGTGCGCAAACAGAAGAAAAGCGGAATGAGGAAAATAACGATGTAGAACATTTACAGCGGGGAGCATATTACTTTGAATAAGCTGCATTTGAGATATGTGTTCGTTTTGTTGATTCCGTTATATCAGTTCCGGTGTTTTGGAACAATTTATCATTTTTTACCCGCTGGAAGCTTCATAAAGTCTAGGATAAATAAACTCATGGCAAACAAACACATAATATTAATTTTTCAACTTTAGCATTGAGTAATTAATATAATGAAGGTAGGCCATTAATAACAACAATCAATTCGCAGATTAAAGTTAAGTTGAAAATATAACACTAGCGGATATAAATCTAAGCAATGAGATTTATTCTCGGATTTTTGCCAAAAGGAAAAACTACTTTTAACTATTGATAAAAAGCATGTTACGCACATGAGTGTAAAAAAAAGCTAAGCGAGGGTAAAAAGAATAAGGGATTAACGGAGGGCTATTATTCAATCATGTGACACCCAACCAGGCACTGTGTGGCGCGGCCCACTTGAGCGAATGGCCTTAAGCCCAAATCCGACATCAGATACAAAAAGAGGCGGCATGCGTGTGCGGCGATTGAACCGTTTGTTGGCCATTCCTATGAATGCTGCACTTGTTCCTCTTCTTCGGCGGTACAGCGAAACAAACGCAATCCTCCGAGGGCTTTCAATCTTTAACAACCATAATTCTTATAAAGACAACTTCATCTCGTGTGTTTACTCGTGATATACGCTTACACTTTCGCCGGCACGCAGCCGATAAAGACGAAAATAAAACGAAATAAACGAAAACATGGCAAACACACTAGTGGAGGCAAGAAAAATGCTTTTGTTATTACCCTATCAATTGATACACTTCATTTTGGGACATTGGGGTACAGTTTAATACAAATGCATGTTAAACAATGGTGATTCTACGTTAAGTTCTTCCTTATTGAATACCTGTATATTTGTTTAGTATTTGTACTGATATAATGGACATTAATTTACTCTTGATTATTTTCTTTAATATAAAAATAGAATAAAACAAATACCTGTCCAATATAGAAACAATTTTCCTTAGTTTGTAACCTATTCTCTTTTATAGATATCCAAGACATATTCCTTGGATGTTAAAAGACGTCCAACTTCCGGTTTGAATGCACTCTTTGTCACTGCACGGTTTACTATTTCATCGCGAAAGGTGGCGAAGAATAGCACTTCCGCTTGCGACAAATCAAATTCGCGCCGCTGTAAAGTCACTGCTAAGTCATGAAGAAGAACGCTATAAATATACCTGTCAGGAGAGTGCGACTATATGCGAATTCGTTTGCACGCTCACACATGGAGGCGGCATTTTCGATTTGGTCTGTCTGCACCGCTGCTGCCGCACGATAAACGCGCTCGAGCGAATTGCTTCGTACACCACACACGAGTGCCGAATACATGCTGCAAGTGAACCGAAAATTCTACAAATTGGAGGTCTCTGCCTCTCAAAGATCCGCAATAGGAAAGAAAGAATTGCACTAGTATGCATCAAACGTTCTTTTCCCTTGTAAAAATAATTATTTTTAAGTTTTCTTTTTCTAATCCAATGAATGGGGAATTGCTGTATCTAAAATTTAACAACACGTCATAAGCTTTTTTGCACTTAAATTAGACGATATCATAGTCATCTGAAGTAATTTTAATTATGAGGTAGATATCATTTTTGAAGAACCTGGAGAAGTGGCTGTCAAGATCTGAAGTCAATAGAAGCAAAACTCAGAGTGCAAAACAACACCAAGTTTTTATTTAAAAATTAAGATTTTTATATTTTTTATAATATTACAAAATATCTTAAGTTGGTAGCCAAGTTATTTATTGATCCATTGATGGAAAGTAATAAATTATTTATTTAATACATGTCATTTGCATTTAATACCAGGAATTTTCGCATGGCAAACTGTGCCATGAGTCTGGTATCGTTGAACGTGGGTCACATTTTGAGCGGATCACGCTGTACTTGAAGACGAAATACTGGCAGGCCACTACCCGTGCAGTAAGAGTAGATGAGATTTGGGAAAACGCTCCGGACGAAGCTTGATTATAAAGCTCGAGAAGCAGAGCCGTTCATGCCCCGAGTCGGTGTCTTCATCCATACTTAATTACGAAAGGTTTTCGCCGACGCAGATGAAGTAATATTTCTTCGGAAAGGAATTTCCAGATGTACGAAATTTTAAAGCAGCATCATAATATTCCAAAACGTCCCTTCATCTTATAACCTTGTCGCCTACTTATTGCACTCACCCAGCAGGAATGAAATCCCAAACGCAATAATACAGTTAGTAATTTATATCATAGTAAAACATTTACAACTAAATAGGGAAGCACTGCCTTTAGCATGTGATGGCTTAAAATCTCTTATTTAAGGGAATGCAGTCTGTGCAGAAGTTGATTACGGCCGGGATGTAGGTTTATCTTGTCTGTTTCGAGTTTCGCGGGAGATCTACTTATTGTCCGTCTTGTTCATCTTGATCGAGTAGGTCTTTATCTTCGCGGTCCTCGATCCAACTGCGGTAAAAGGAAGCTCGCTTCCTGCGCGCTGCTCGTCGAGAGACAATACACGGAAATCACCGGCGGCATTTCCTCCCTTTTGCACTCAGCCGCCTCCTGCCAGCCTGCGGGCCTTCACACGTGTGGCGCGAGAGAAGCTTCCTATCCGCTAGCAAGAATTGCAAGGACCGCTAAGCGACTCGTAGCAAGAATTCAATTCGCGCCAGTACCGCCCGCGTGCGGATATTGAGATTCAATGCGTATGATAATTTCGCGCATTTATATTCGTGAGCAGGATGAGGACAAACCCCCCGGCGCGTGTTGCCACCTAACCATTATTCCAATATCCAGTTGAATAAGTATGTTTGATCCAGTTTGAAATGGACTTAAGTTGATTGCCTTAAATGTAATATAAGACAATCTAATCTAAATTTAGTCAGACAATTAATACTAATTATAACTGTATAGTAAATAACAATATATTGTAGTTGTTGAGAAAGTTTGTAAAATCTTCTTAGACTAGATAGAGTACATCATTGACATGTTGCTCGAAAAACAAATTTCCCATTCATCATTTTCTATACAAATTGAATTTCAATAATCCAATTATGTTTGTGTAAAAGGAGTTTAATAATTTGTGAGTTCATTATTTGTTTGTCGCTATAATAATAGGCAATTTAGCGAATATGTTTCCTCTATTCATTTACGCGACCAATATAATTTAGCTCGATCCATAGAGGGAGAGGAAAGCAATTTTAATCAACCATTAATCAATTAAATAATTCCAACAAATTGTATCAAACTACCTGCTCTATCTGTAATAACAGTTTGCTTTAAAAAGACAACAATTATACAGGATCATCAAATAACAAAGAAATTTTTCTTGCTACTGTTTGATGTTGCTGCCAAATATTTGTCAATTTCATTCGTTTAATTCAGAAACGTGTTGCGATCAAATAAATTCACTTGTACCAATGGATGCTGTATTAAATCATGATTAATTACTTAACTAATTGCAGCCGTACAGCCACATTACACTCTTAATGTTAATGAATAATCTTGTTTTCTGGCTTGACAACTGAAATAATTTATTGTGGTAAGTGTATTTTGTGATCACAGTTAATTAGCATTAATTTTAGATCAATTTGAATGGTCGGATGAAGCTAGAATTGGAATCCCAGTTGTAATTTTGCATTCCAGCAGACCCATGTGCAGATTCAGATTTCATTAGCTATAATGTGACTTGACATGAGCCATGTTGACCATAATTACTTGGGAAATTACCAACATTTCATTGACAGATTGACAACACAAGTCATAATTGATAATTTTATGCAAGTGTTGAAACTATCAGATTTTTGTTTTGAATTTACTGTTCTGATAAAAATCACTGATCCTAATTTATTCCTATGATGTTTCCAACTGAGCGTTATTTCTCTCTCTCTATTTGTATTCCATGTGTCACATGCGTCTAGGCTACTCGCAGCACATTTTGCTATTAAGTCGTCGAGCGGCATGCGGCTTGTAAAGTTATTTTTTTATTGAATTTTCTTGATACTGTACACAGTCCCCTGTCGGTCTCATGTTGCCAGTGTCACCGTCGTCATCATCGGCGCTTTTTTTGCAGACCCGGTGTGCTTTTTGCAGCCGGATGAGTGCGGTACCCTTGTGCGGATACTCTCCAGCAGCTCCGTGCAAGCGCATAAGGTGAGAGATCGATAAGCAATTTCCCAAAAGTGTCATTCAAATTTCACCCGCGCTACAGGCAGCCTGCTACCAGCAGGCGTAATTATAAATAGCGCAAAATATACCTCGGAGCGATTTCTTGATGCAATTAAAAGATAGCACGCCAAACGGCGCCGTGTTTTTAATCAATAAATTATATTCATCTTTGGCGCTGCGCTTTCGTTAGTTGCGTGCTGATGTCCAAATCTACAGGATGAAACAAGTGATAATGATCTTATTTTTAAACGTTTATTTTTTTGCCTGAAACAAATTAATATGCAATTAATAAGAACAGTATGTAAAAGTAATCAGGTTTTTGATTAGTTAAATAATGTCAATCAAATATTTTGAAAGGAAAATTTAACACCGTTTTTGATTGCGTGAAAGAAGAATGAGAAGTAGCTAAAAATGCGTTATTTATTTCTTTTTAGCGAACAATTTTAAGGTTTCCTGTCCCAATTAGGCAACGGCGAGCCCAACAATGCAAACGCGTTTTTTTATGATTAATGCTCAGCGCGCCTCGCTTCCCTTCTCTTATTTTTCCTTCAGACAAATCGGTATTTATCATTAAGCAAGCGTCTAGTGCATTGCGTCGCCGTGTTGCTTCTTCTTAGTCTCTTGGAAGCGTCAGTGTTGAAAGACTCCAACTAAATCCAAACGAAAAAGAAACTCGTAAAAATTTGTTGGATTTTTCCGCTTTTTCTTTTTAGTTGTTTCCAGAAAAAGCCATGCTGGTATAATGAAAATTAATGATGTTGTGCAAATCACACTTTTAGAAATTAAGAAATAACTAGATATAAAATTCATTTGTACGTGGAAAATCTCCGTCAGTAGGTCGTTTAATAGATGTTGCGTAATTTGTTGTCTGGTCGAGTTTGCTTGATGATAGTTAAATGAAATTCCACATTCAGAGCTTCTATGAGAACCAGTAGGAAGCGAAAGCGCTTTACAGCATTTTTCCGCATAAACACAATCCCCGAATCATTTTTGCACAATTCGCATGTACGATCTATTATTATATTTACGCAAATACAGGCTTAATGTGTGCACGCATTTGTTGTTAAATTGTAGAATGCAAAATGATTTCAAACGGCGGAAATGGTCCTGTGGTGGAAACCTTTAAAAAAAGTTTGTTGTTGTCACTTTGATTAAATTTTCATGCAGCAAGATTAAACGTGTCATAAGAGGATAAAAACTCCGATTGAGCGTATAAATATCATAACATAAATTTGAATACGAATAAAATTTAAGGGTGTCCTTTGGCGGACTCAAAATAATAGCGTATTTCCGCTATTAATATTTATCGAGAACGCTGGTTGTAGCATAAATCGGAAATTTGGATAATCGTGAGTGGAATTTGTGCATCTCTGAGCAACCCACGGCTGTCGTATAAATACAAATAATAAAAGTCGATGGGTAGATGGGCTCCGAGCGGGGCCAGCTCAAAATCCAATCAGCGTTTGGCAATCAACGATAATGGTGCGGTAAGATGGACGATCGGACAAGCGGGGCGCGGAGGCAGCAGTGGTTACGAGAGGGAGTGAATTGTGCAACAATCCGTAATCCTTCGTCGATGCGGCCGCGACTTCTGTAGTCTACGCTCGACTCTCGACAATCGCATCCGAATCGAACATGAAGCTGAATCAGGGTTGTATATATAAAACTAGCGACTAGGGTTCACTAGCGATTCAAACAAAATACTGCGACATTGCGTGGAATGTTTTCAAAATTTCCGGTTTTCTTTTCAAGAGAATTTCGACAAATTGATCTGTATAAAACATAAACTTCCATTCAGATCATAAAACTCTATGCGCTTGAAACAAGGAGATTGTTTGTCAATGATTGTAACTTTTGTTTACACTATAACATTTTAATTCTTCAACACTTTTTTTTGGTTAGTAATCAATTTATGGATAATACGATCGTGTATTCATGTTCATCAATAATGTAACGTCAATTTCTCGAAGGGAAATTTGTCTTAGTTCTTCCTTTGTATGTCATTTGTTTTCTTTTTTGGAATTAATTCCGGATGTTAATTACACAAAAGTATAACTTATTTGCGCCATACTGGTTGCCTATATTTCTAGTATTGAGTAATATGGGAAGCAGTCATTTAATTTGTCCTCATTTGCTGCTTTCTCCTTCACATGGCTATTTTTATTGTGCTTTTTCTGGCGCCTGAGTGCGACGCTGATGGTTTAGCTTTTGATCGAAATGTTTTTCCATTTTGCTTCGTTATTTTTTCTGCGTGCGCAGAAAGCTTTCCACAGCGGCTTTTTCCAACTCGACCGGCGGATTTGCTACATCTTTATCGCTATGACATACAGGCCTCCCAATTCGACAAGGTAATATATCATTTGCTAGCGAAATAATTGAAAGAACGTTGTCATCTTTTTATGCTCACGCCTGGTGCCGCCGCTACTACCGCTGCCGTCATCGATGCTTATACGTCACGTGCTATTGCTGAAGCTTTCGTGCTTTCCGATGTGCTTCCGCCTGCCCGGCCATCGATGAATGACACAATTTGCTAATACACTTTCAAGCCGCCTTGGTTGTAGGTCTACATCGCTGTAATATCTTTTTTATTTATTAGCCTAGGATTTTTCACTTATGAACCATCATTGCTCTTGTTGCATATTCATTATTCAACCTTTCTTTTCCTTGGTGCTACCAATCGTGATTTCCTTTTAAGTATATATTTGTTTTTGTGGTCTCTTTAGGACCCAATCAAGTGTCAGGATCAATCCACATGAAAGCAAACAACATCAATAAGAAGAAATATTTAATTAGTACTCTCATCGGCAACCGCAAATATCAATGTGGGAATGACATTTGGAAGTTTCTATTTGAAATTCATTCATTTCGCCACCACGTTGCGTTTAGTAGTTTATACATTGCTCACGATGCTCACGATGTTTCATTATGTTTTTTGTTTTTATCAACGCAACTGACAAGCTATTGTCCACGTAGCATAATCTTTTTATTAAAGAGGAATACTAATGCAAAAGCTGCGTACGTGCGAGTTACGCAGTAATTTAATTAAGCTCAGCGTCGCTGCTCTCACATTTTCTGCTTTGCTCACATTTTTCACGTACGCCACGTACGCTTTCTGCTGGCTGCGTAAATTGCATTTTACATGACACGGAACTAGCTGTTGAACGATTTCAAATAATTATCACACTAATAACGTAGGTTGAGGTCGGTGTTAAGGCGCGATGAAAATTTATGCCAACTCTTCCCAATGCATTGTGTTTTATTATATGCCTTACTGGGCGCTTCGAGTTCATAGCTGGGGGGTCGTTGGAGTTGGCGTGCATGCTGCTTACTTCTTGTTGATTGTAAGTTCCAGCGGAACGTTGCAGGCGACTGCGTTGTGCACTATTATGCAAATGTTTTGCAGTACCAAATTTTATCGGCGTCCTACAAATTTCAATTTAAAGTTTATGCTTTGTACGTTTTACGCCCAACTTGTGTGGAGCATTTACAATGGGCGTTAATCTTATCTGCATCAAACGTGCATAAATGAAGTTACAATGGGTATATACAGGAAATACATTAAATAGAATGATTTAATAAGGTGTTTACATTGTTTAGCTTTTCAATTCAAAAAGGCAACTTGTTCCACTTCTTTTTTTTAAACGCTTAAAATTGTCACCTTAAATTTATCCTAATTGATTTAACATCAATTTTAAATTAATTAATCAATTATATTGAACTGTTAAGCTACTTTCTTAATTTTGAATATTTACCCGAACTTGATTGGAGGTGTTGTATTTGCACAGTTTATCCAAGCATATGATTAATACGCACAATGCTAATTGTGTAATGTAATCCCCATTTGCAAGACTAAATGAAAACCAGATATCAATTCATTTGCAAGACTCAATTCTTATCATCCAATGGTAGTATTGGATATGCTCAACATGAAACGACGCCAGAAAATGGAGAACTTTTCCATTGTTAAATCAAAGTTTCACTCCTATCAACTTTCCGACGTGGTGGTATGCCGCTACGCCTTTGAAATTTTCACTCGACTTGAAACCGCATCGAACCGCATCAAGCTGAATGTAAAAAGTATAATACATGAAAAGACGAAAAGTAAGTTTTGCAATCAATTTTAATGATCAACTCGCTTGTCCAAGAGAGTCTAAAGTTATGAGGCATCAATTTTGATTTAGAAACTTTGCGCTTATCTATCGACGAATTCATTTTTTCCGTATTAATTAATTATGCTAAAAGTTATATGCTACATCTTGAATTGAAAGTTTAGTCAGAATTAAGTAATTTATATGTCAGGGTAGTAAGCTACCAGGTTATCTTTACTTTTGAAAGATCTGGCCGAGTTGGCCACTTAAATAAATAATACGCTGCAAAGTTTGCCTCTCATTTTTTGAGTTTACTTTTCTCTGCTTGGCAACGCCTAAGTGAAAAAGGAATGTGTCAAGGTCATAGAGCAGTGGTCGCGCGACAAAATGCTAGAGGAAACGTCGCCAAGCATTTTTCTATGTCGACGGCACTTGAAGATTCGGCCACGACAACGTGTTGTATATTTTATATAAGTAAATAAATGTTGTGCATTAATGTGTACTTGAGAGTACGCTCACAAATGAAGGCTGAATTATTTATCCTGCACTCAGTTGGAACTAGTAACGAGGTACAACTTTCTTGTTGAATATACTTCAGCGGCTTAAAATAAATACCATTCGTAAAGTCATATTAATATTACACATAGATATCTGTGTGTTCATCTATTACAACAGTTAATTTAGCACTCTAGTTAATTGAGGTATAAGTTAAAAAAATTTAACAACGCCCTGTATAGCTAATGTTTAAATTAAAGCTCGTAAAGTGCAAAGTTCTAATCTGGGCACCCAAACACATCTCTGCTAAAAATCAGCGCGGGCAACAAAAAAAGCCGGTCGTGCAAATGGCAAAAAATAATTCGAAATTATTGCAATTGAGATTCCCCAACAAATGGAAAACAAGCCGCGTTTTCCAAGCGTAAATAAGGGTCGTAGGGTGAGCTGCTGGGAATCAAATGAACTAGCCGAGCTGCGTAACGAAGGCAGTGGAAGAGTTGCAAGTCGCAGGACTCGCAGGCGCTCATCTGGTCGAATTAAACTCGCCGACGCGCTCGTTACACGCTCGTTTTGTTGGCAGACATGTAATGCACGTCCATGCGACGGCTGGCGCTGAGCATTTTCCTTTTTTCATCATTGCACGTGCGCAGCTTTCATTCATCTCATTCATCTTTAATGCGATTTCGGCATCGTGAGTATACGTACTCGACGGCGATGAGGCCACCCGCAGGCCAGGACCTCTAATACTTTTTATTAAGCTAATTGGGATTAATGCAGAAAATTCACGTATTCTCTTTGGATGGTTTTCCAGCTTTGCTTTATGTTTAAACTGATGTGAGATACTAACAAATGGAGTATACAAACATTGGAATTACATTTTTTGTGAAGTGATCCTAACTTTTCTAAAAAGGTATTAACTTATTAATGAAGGTATACTTCTGAAAAAAAAGTTTATCATTAATTTACTTTTTCAATAAGATATTAACTAATCCCAAAAATATTACAAAAACTAAATCAGTTTTTTTTTTGTGAAAAGTCTCCGAAAACATCTTTCTCACTCAGCCTAACAAACCAAACTAAAGCATACTTTACAAATGCTCACAAACAAAACATGTACACCCAGTTCAGAAAAGTCGAAAAAACTCTGGTTCCCCAGAAAGAAAAAGAAACTTATTTGTTTGTGGTTCCTGAATTTAGCACACGTTAGAACAAGCTTGTGTCTTACCGCATTGTTGAAACTTCATTTCCTACCACTCTCATTTCAAACCCAAAAAAACTGAAAACAATAACTTCAACTTTCAATAGGTGCGACCTTCTGGCGATGATCTAATGAAACAGAGAGTTTTATTTAACTGATATAAAAGCTCCAAGGAACAAATTCCTGATAAAAACAAGGGAGACGTGTCATGTTGTGCGAATTCTGCGACTAATCCAATCCGACTTGGTTGCATTCGTTTCTTCATCCTCCATTCGCTACGTATTCAGATGACTCTCACAACTTGGAACGGCAGCGTGCAAACTTTCGGCATGCATTCGATATAACATTCGAATCGTATCATCATCAAGGATAATAATGTCGGATGCGAAGTGAGTGGGAAGTGGGTATCTTATTGGATTCCTTATTGAAATTTTCTATTTTCCGCACGCTCTACACGATTTTCTCCAGCGTTCCTTTTTTATGCGACTGTACAGCCCATCCTGTTTCATCTGCACGTGCAGCAAAGAAGAGGGAAACTTTCTCATTGATTTTCAAAAGGGATACGCGCAAAATTATCAAAACTTTATACATTATCTACACATAGCTATGGCTTTTGCAATAACCATGATCAGTGTTGAGAATGGTGGGTATTTTTGTTTGGAGTTTACTGCTCTTTGTTTACAACGTAAGAACGAGTGGAGGCAGAAAAAGATGCCTGAATGATGAGGATAAATGAAACTCATATCGAAGGCAACCCATTTGGAATATTCAGCAGTGGTGAATTTTTCTGCGATGGTGACGCTTTTTTTGGCTGTGAAGCGTGCAGGAATGCTGCGTATTTTATTATGAGTAATCCGTTGGATCGATTACGGATGCCTGTCGTGAGTGGAAGGAAAATCGAAAATATCGAAATCCAGCAATGATGAACTTATAGCACATGGGAGAAAGATCAAGTCACTTTTCACTGTACTGGAAATAATATTGGAAAGAAATTGCAAAGCAAAGAATTTTCATATTACGGGTATTATAACCTAGTTTAGACCAAAGAAAATTTCCAACTAAAACTGTATTATAGACAGTTTATTCCTTGTTTTTAATCGTTTTTATACTCCTGCCTGGTGCAGAGTTTTGTAGTGTATGATTCTAAGGAAACTGTTACCTATGCTGGTCAAAGGTGGACACCGTACTTGCTTCTTCTTACTACTGGCCATCCGGTAACTGGGAGGTTTGTTCGGGAGGATACAGACCTCTCTTTGGTTTTAACCACAACGCTCTCGACGGAGGTGTTAGCTGGATTTGAATTCGCGGTTCACCAACTTGAAAGCCGGTGTGTTGCAAAATCTGATACCAGGGCAGTTATTATAGACAATGTACTTCAACAAATCTATTTTCAAATGTCAAAGGTAGAAGACACATTGTTTGAAATACATATTTATAATACATTGAGTACGTTTCTAGGTCTTTTTCTATACATGATAGAACAAAGTTGTTATTTTCAAAAACGATAGCATGTCTTTACAAGAAGTCCCTCACCAATTACGCAAAGAACATACTGTGACATGCTATGCCACTAAAGGCGCTTACTATTACGCTTTACGAGCGAAGAAATATTTCGCATCGATACCTTTACCCACCCCTATGAATATATTATGAATTATCCTCTTTAGAGTGTAACTAAGTATGATAAATAGATTTGATGTGACATTCGAACGGCATTGGCGCGCCACACGTAAGATATAAATCATGCGACGTTTGGCGTACGCCTTCGCAATGACTGCGCCCATTTTCGCTATTTCCAGGACACCGCTTGTTCACTGCCGTGCGGTAAACCATTGTTGATGTGTTGTATATTGCTGTATAAAATGCTAACATTATTTATTGTACTCAGCGACTGAAGAAGCGCACAAGAACTGTTGGGTTTCTTATTGGAATTTACATCATTTCATTGCATTACCTGAAAATGACAGAACAGATAAATCAATGTTGCCCACAAGAGCATGGAAACTTCTTGGTTTTCCTTTTAGTTGGGCATATAGATATTGTAAGGTGTGTTTTGCTGAGGTTCCAACGAAATTATTGTGCGCTAGCACGCGGCGGTTAAGACGTTGCAATTATTATGCAGCCCGCAAATTTTCCCCAACAACTAACTGAGGCTCCCTATCTCGTTCGCGCTAAACTATTCCGCTTACTACTCGTCCTATGCAGCGCATTCACGTAATAATATAAATTTCTCGACGGGATTATAAATTTGCCCATATATACAGTGTTGGCGTAGCACAATCGTAAGTCTTGGGCTTCCTTAATTCGTCCTAAATTAAACGCCGACGAGGCATTGCCGATTGTGCCGCCGTCGCTGTCTCCGCCGCCCGATAGCAAATTAAGATGACAATAGTAATAATCGTAGCTCCCTGGAGATTTGCGGTGCTGGTGAGTGTGCCGCCGTAACTGCCCACTGGGTGCCTGAATTTTTCTTTCTTCAGTTGATGTGCCTAACCGGCCGTACATGGCTTTCAATTAGCATAACAAGGCTGACAAGGCATACAGCCGTGTGTAAGCAGGGATTATTATAACCATCTACCTAATTCAGACCGTGTACTGCACCCATTTACTGACTAAACATGTGTTGGGCACATGTGTTACCTAGGACTTTTGGCATAGTAAAGCCCAGGGAACTTATTCGTCAAGCTTAGAAGGTGAGGGTTTTGAGGATAAGTTGAGTGGAAAAACTATCAAACAAATGGGTGTTTATCCATGGAGCAAGAACAACATATAATACGAAACATTGTCACAGCAATCGGATAAAGAGAATGGAATGCTTTATAAATGAATAACAATATTCATGAACTTTCGACCTACATTCTATGCAGAATAGATTAATGTTTCCAAATTAATTTAATGCATTTAACATTCGGTTTATATTATATTCGGTTAACAAATTAATAGATAAAGAATTGATTTTTTATTAATTTGTATTGTGTCACAAATTAATTTAGGAATATGTAATGCTTGAATAATTTACTAATATATTATTCCGTTTCAGGTATGATTTCATCACAAATTTCCTCCACAAAGCCAATTCCCAGGTGTAAGTGCGTAGTTATTTATCACTTAATCAGCGTGCATTTTTAACGACTACACATTTTAATTTATGACATTTTCAATAATAATTATATACCTTCCATTGCGGCGTATGCATGCATGCGTTTTTCATGGTTGTAATGCTGCACATGAACGGTGCCATCGTCCACAGCAATGTAAACAATAATTTCCACGTAATTAATTGCATTCAGTCATCAAACCGCCGGCATATAAATCATATCGCATGCGTAGGGCATCGCTAAAACAAACTAGCAAGACGTAGGACCAAAGATAAATAATGCAAACATGCTTTACTACCCTCTTCGAGATTCCTATCACCATTCCCGTTTTTTTCTAGATAAATTATTACGATCGAAATATAATTTAAGCTTTCATTAATAGTCAATAAATAAACTAGTACCGTGATATTAAAGTAAATAATACTACAACATGCAATACGCAGATCAAGTTTTAATTAGTGTTGGACTTCAATCATTCGACTATTTTATTGTGGGAATGTGACTGAAATAAATTGTTCGTTGTGGTGATGTGGTAAGAAGGGAGGAATATTCATAGGCAAACTATTGATAATTACAGCGGATTAAGCAGACGATACGTGCAGATGACAGTTGGTAGTCCTCGGCAGGTCACACTCGTACAGTGTGCTCGTCAGCTCATTGTTTTCAATGCGTCGCTCAGCTTTGTCATCGATATTTACGGCGGGCCACACGCACTACAGTGCAGGACCGCCAGACATCAGTCATTGTTCTCCACTGCTGGCCGTGAGGTGGGTGATGGTGCAGGAGGTCCTCGAATGGGACAACATTGAAAATTCGCGCGACAAACACACGCTACACGACGGAACCCTTTTTCCATGGCCTTTTGTCCAATGACCAGCTGCGTTTTTCAGCACAGAAATGTCAATACCATTGTAAATATCAAGGATGAGCGATCGCCTCGCTGCCGCCATCCGGTATTCGTATCCGCGATGTGAGCAAACATTAGGAAAATAGCGAGAGATGCACATTTCAACGCTGGGTGCATACAAGGCATTTGAAATCACAATCAGGAAAGATTTCAGAAGAGTGCACATAGACTCCCCGATTGCTGGCAACTCAATCACTTTGTATGATCAACTCCATCATCCGAGGTCGAGTTGAAAACATTGAAATCATATTTATGTATGACAGTAATGGATGGATAATTTTGAATTAGTTCATGGCGGATCTTAGGCTAGGTTTAAAAAAATTATTCGCGCAGGTTGTTTTCGTTGTTGACTTTAAACATATTGCCGTCAATATTTGTTTTGTGGTGCATATTAAATAGATTTTGTGATAGATAATTAATCATCTTGTAACTCAAGTCACTAGAGTAGCTCATTTGTGTGGTAGTATTTGTTTCATCAGGCCAAACATAATCCATGGGTGATGTATGCTCGCATTTGTAAGTGTTGACGTTGATATTCCATTTCATCTTTGAGCGTATTCACTCGCAGCCATATCGCGTACCACTCGAACATCAATAAATTGTTTACAATGTCTTTGAATGCAATTCATGTCATTTCAAGCTAAATGTACATTCGAACATTAGAGCCCTGTGCATAACGCAGTTATTGCTTACATGTGCGCCGCGCTCGGTAATTACCACTTTATGGACTCACGGAGTCCTCGCCTCACAGCCCCATCCCAAGTGAGTTCCGACCGTTGCCCCACATTGAAACATTGGTATCTGTGCATATCCATCAGCCAAGCAACTAGTGCTGTAGATGAAGCAAGCACTCCCACTGCGGTTCCTCAATGACAAGTCCTGTTCTTGCAACTTGCAGTAACTACTAGTGTAAGTACAAGCAGCTAAGTAGTAGCCAAGGACCGGTGCCTTCAGGTTACACTTGCTAGCACGAATGCCATAAGCGATTTCTAGTTCTGTACTGAGTACACAGCCTACTATAGTTGAACTAACTCCACTTGCATCTACTACCGTCTGCCCTTTAATATTTACCATTTGATGCTCGGCCTTCACAACACGACAAGGAGGATTAGTAACCCTCTCTTGTTTACGATTTGCGCTGTGCGCAATTTCAAACGCGGTATTAATTGGATCAAATGTAAATAGGAAAAGATATTGTATTGGAGCTCAGATCGTTTGCATTGTAACGTAATAACGTAGTCTCAAGCTTAGTATCATTTAGATGGGATTGCAGTACTTCCGGCATGGATGCCAGTGGCCATGTTGTTTGCTACGTATCGACGAGCAGACGGCAACTCCACAGCCTATATTAGAATGGTTCTTGCTAGTGGCAAGTAAATGCAGTGACCAGAAATGATATGTTCGAACGGAAGGCACTGCCAGTAAACGAAAACAAATAGACCCAATGCGATTGTTGGCGCATTATATTCTCGCGTGTTGTGTCTTAAGGCGATACTAGGTGAATGTTTAATTGTTATATTTGGCTTTACAGATATTCACGCATAGGAAGATATTAGCTAACTGGCTAGTTAAAAACTACGACGTGAAGGATTAAATACGATTTGGTAATAATTAATCTACGTGGAGTTGGTTTTGATGAGTACAAGGCCTGTTACCAATTGACACAGAACTAATTACAGAATAGGAATTTATTTGATTAGCATTTGGATTATAACAATTATTGTTGGGGCAAATAGTGGAGAATTTGATTCTTATCTGCATCGTTATTCCGAATTCTGTTAAGAAACTTAAGTTTTAAAGGAATTCGGTCTGGCACGTTATAACTTTCTGATAAAATATGAATTGTTGAATGACATTCAAGCACCAATAATAATGTAAAATTGATAGGCAACGCGATATTTTTCCACTCGGCACCCTACAGCCATGCTGCCATTTGACATTAAATTAACGATTTTCTATCACTCATAATTTGTGCTAGGCATTTCTGTTCCGTGGTTCATCCGCACCTAAAAAGTTGGCAATTCAATTAAAAGCTAGCGCTTGGAAAATAATTTTAGTTCTATATTTAATTTAAAACATAAAGTGATTAGAATATCTCTCCGTACTGTAGTTCTATTGGGTTAAAAGGGTCAAACGGTACAAAAGCTAGCAACCCCCTAGTCCATTTTGGGCTTATCCAACTTCAACCTCATACTATTTTTTGCTTATGCTAACGTAGCAGTGACGTTGGCACATGCACAAAGCCAATTTGTTTCGTATTCGTGGATGCGCCAACTAACGAGACAGAATAAGTGAACGACTAGTGGCATGCCTAGCATGTATCCGTGCATCATCCACACTTACGCCCTAAATAGGTATCATTTTATTGTACGTGTGCGGAAGGCTGTATTTTCTGAATGCATAGAGATAAAGTTGTGTTGGATGGTGAACAAGTTGTGGCATCGCGTTGCGTATGCGTCGGTTTAGAATGAAGAGACGAAACGAAGTATCTTGTAAAACTTGCATGTGAATGATGTAATTAGTTCTGTATATTGGGTTATTTCATGCCCGCGCTGATGCGAGGTGCGCATTAGCGCATAGTGCGATGCATAAATTTATAATTAGTTATGCGCGAAAACGAGCTGCACTTCGACACGCTTCGCTGCAACTTCCAACATGCCAAGTGTACAAAATGCTGTAAACTGAGCATGCTTCGCTCGGGGCATAAAAAATGGTCTAATGAATAAGTGACTGACATAATTAGTTCGGCTCAAGTTTACTAATTTTTTGTGCAATGAGAGTGCAAGAAGTAGAAACTAGATTTTCACTAACAATAATGGGGAGGTTTTGCAACTTTTTCGTGCACTTTTCTTGGCTGCGCATCCACATTTCGTGTTGGATTGTGTTTTTCGCGAAGAATCTCTTTTTAAGTGCCATTTCTGGCGCGGTTTTGTGCTTGGGTACACAAACTAAAAACTAGTTTAAGTTAAAGCGTTGTTTTTTAATTTTACTGCTAGTTTGCCAAATTGCTATTATTGTTTGCGTATTGTTTAAAGTTATTCTCTAAGTGTGTTTTGTTGGCTGTGAAGATTTCAACTAGAATTTAATAATGTAGTCAACAAATAAAAATATAACATTAAAGTAGCTTTGGTAAAACGTAATTTTAATGCAATGGACTTGTATTAAAAATAGTTAATGTATTTGTTTGGTCTCGTTGTCAGAAAACGGTTCTATTAAAATACATTTTGCTGGGAAAATCTCTGCATTTACTGCTGCCATTTCGGGAAAAGAAAGGTGCAAAGTATAAGTGCGTCCGTATAAACCTGGACCATTTGTTTCTATTAACACTGAGCGGAGGACATCTGAAAGTTAAAATGATGAAAGTTTTAAGAGTGCATTTTCCAAAGTGCACTTCTGCAAAAGCCACCACCGCCTCGCCGCTCCACAGCCACTGTTGGCGCAAAATCTTCTTTCTATTGCATTATTATATGCAATGCAGTGATGATGATGAGCAAATATTCCCCCGTTTTTATTATATTGCAACAGTTTACTTTTAACTATCATAGACACAACTTAATGCAGTTGCGGCAATTCCTGCTTCCTCCTTGGTGTAACTGATTTTTTTATCTAACAGTGATGACGAAATGACGGAAGGGACCGAGGATGCTAGTCGCGCATGAAATGCTGCTATTGATGCGATTAAATTTTGGGTTAAGGCAAACGAGCTCCAGTACGAATATACAGAACTTTCAAGTATTACTCTCTGTATGTACATGGCAGGATTGTGGTGTGTATCAAATGTGCATCCATGATAGGGTCCGAGGAGTTTTGTGAACGGAGACGGCCGGGTAGTTCAGCATGGAGCTTATAATAAAGTGTACGCTTCCAGCGTCTCCAGATAGCGCGAGGGAAGTAGCAAGAAGCGGTAATTGTTGCATGCCTTGGATAGATTATATATTGAATTTGGAAGCGGCGCATTTGCCGGGATGCGCTGTAATTACGGATCGTAATCGTGATGCCCAGCGCTGGCACCAACGCCAGGGTATGGATCAGAAATTACATTAATCAATCTATAACAACTAGATTATCTCAAACTGCTTCTTTATAGAATATCATATTGGGTACTAAGGAAATTATTAATTAATAACACAAGGAAATGACGAGAATATTTTCAAATTTATTAGAATACCAATTTATAGATATAAAGAATATTTTTTTTATGATTTAAGGAAATTACTATAAACTCAATAAAATATTCTTAAATTCTTACATTTCTTCTAATTTGTTGGAATGTCCTTTAATAAGTTTTATTTAAAATCTACCATAGCAATATTAGGATAACAATTATAAAGCAATGCATACTGCTATTAAAATTAAATATTAAAAATTATCCAACTCGCCGCAATCTGGCTATTAGTATACTCTCCTAACGCCTGCAAAGCAAAACAGAAATATACAGAACTTGCAAAACATGCATCGCATGTTAGCCTGCTTTATTGAAAATACAAACAATTCATTAGCGCTTTAAATTTTTATGACCGACCTCATTATATGCTGCAATTAAGCGCGTAAAAATAATAAATAGTTTTACCATCCAACCAAACTCATTCTCTGTGGAGCTGTAGTTATCAACTCCAACCTTTTCTGTGGACTCTGCGGTATACAGATAGGTCCTCGACAATACTGCTAGCAGCTACACTGCAAAGTTTAAATGGTTTCAAAAGTTGCTTCTTATTCTATTACGTTAAATGTAATAAAAGATATAAACAACAAACAAGGAACACGTTTTAAAACGGTTAAAACGGTTTTTTTTCTGCTGGAGGAGAATTATTGTGTTATCCGCGTGCGAAAGAAACTATCGAAGTTGTAATCATAGCAGGAAATAGCAGAAGTGCAGAAGAGTATTAAAAAAGCAGATTGCTAGATAGTCAAGATCAAGGCAAGTTGAAAATTATATTCCCTTTTTGTTTATAGTAAAGGTTTTTTGGTGTTATGGCCTGTAATCTTAGCTCTTACCAAGAGCAAGATGAATCTGTGGATTTCGAACTTTTGAAATTGAATAACTATCTTAGATGTGACTGACATTTTGAACAGTTGGGTCGTTAGTATTGATATTGGTGCTTGACAAGAGATGCTTGAGTGGAAATCATAAAAAACCCTAAACGAGTGAGTTTGACAAGTGAAGTTATGAATCAAGAAAAGTAAGCTAGTCAAATACAAGAGATTTATACTCTGAATATATTTAAAATCAATCCATGTTGGTATTTGCATGATTGGAATTTTTCAATAAAATAAAAAAATATAAGCCAGATATTTGAACAATGTGATTTTTTTTTACCAGACCTCTGGTTTATGTAAGCGATCGTTCAAATCAATTCTTCAGCAAACAAAAAACGCATTTTCAAGCAAGTAAAAAATTCAAAAAAACCACTGCTATCTCTGGATAATATTTTATATTATATTTAAACATTTTCAGTAACGTATACAATCTTTGATGCATGTTGTTGTATGCAGCTACCATGCAGAGACGTCAGGAGACGAATTAGGGCTGAGCGAAAAAAAGGGGGAAATTCTTTTTGGGAAAATGCGTGCGGTGGTAATAAATCAAACTTCTCATTGCCTTGTGTCCGTAAGGAAGAGGGTGCGATATTCGCCAAGTCGTGTGCGACAGACGGGACGCATTTGCGATAATTCAATTCGTGTAAAGAAAGCGTCGCGCGACCGAGTCGAAAACCCATTCGGCATTCTCCAAGTGTTCGCGGCTGGCGGATCTTCTTCTCTTTGGCAATCAGAATTAAAGATGACACCGGTGCTTTTTCTCCGCCGCACCGCTTTCTATCTGCGTCCTACTCTTTCCTCTTAAGGCACCTCTTAGCATCTTTTATTTTCCCGATGGAAACTGGAACGAACGTGCATTCGGTGCACGTGTTGGCAGGCTTGTCCTCGGCAAATGTTACTCTATTTGTAGAGGAACTATGCGGTTGCGTTTTTATTCGTTTTTGGCAAGGTACGACCGTGGCGGCTCAGACGAACAAAGCGATAACTTTCAAACGCGTGGTGTCGAATAGCTGAAACTTTTTTAGTCGTCACCGCCCTTTGCTAACTCGATTGACTTGTTTAACTTGCTCCAACTGCTTTCATGTTGCTAATTGAGTGTACAGCATTGAACATGATGAAGTCTACGGAAGTAACGATTTTTTTGCATCCAATGTTTTTGTTTTAAATTCAATTACAGAGTTACAAACAACTTTTCAAGTGGAAACTACCCAAGTCCGAACTGGAAGAAATTTAATACTGGAAAATTCAGCGCTCTACGCTTGAAACTTGACAATGTCAAAATATTTTGTTTGTTGTCAGCGGATTGCGTATTGTTCTGGAACAGGAGAAAAATCAATGCTCTGCTGAAAGTTGAGCTCAAAGTGGAATAAGCACCATGAAGAATTCGCGGTGATGCCGGCAAATGAAATATGAAATTTGTTCGACTAAAACTTCAATACATAGGGAGTGAAAATGTAGGGCGGTCACAACGTGAATGATGAAACAAGTTTTTGGTGCGTATGGCCGTCCTACAACCAGGACGTTACTGAAAATAGGAAATCGTTTTTCTGGTGGTTGCCAGCATCTGCAATTTTTAAATCACGCACCTATTCAATCCCGTTGCGTTAGGGTTGGTTAATTCTTGCATTAAACCGAGTCATAGTTAGGAAAGGAGAAAAAGACAAAGAAAAAGTGGGTTGTGCAGCATGCTGGCAGTGCATGGCTGAAGGGCATCTGCATGAAAAAGCATAATGGAATTTTTCTTGCTCCCTAGTTGCCACTATGTCCGCCATTAGTTGTACGACATCGTTGTTCATTAGTGGCGCGTGCTCCCTTAGAGAGACGCCATTTTGTTTTCTTCCAACAAATGACAAACAATGAAAGCTCGCTCCTGTGAGAACTTTTCCGTGCTCCATGTGAATGGAAGTGCACTCATTGACAGCTGCTATTACAACCTGATACATTTCCGGACCACACAATGTGTTATTACATATTGCAATTCTAAATAATTATTATTTCATTTGAGTACTTTTATGCCTGCCTGGTTTTGTTGGCCTGAAGCAAAAGTGATCCGAATGTGTCGAACAGAATCATAAGTCATATTTTCTGCGTCGTAAAAAAGAGGTGTCGTAGATAAAGTACCACCGAGAAATCAAAAGCCTCGACGGCGTCGCAACGTGGTCGGATTTCCTTCACAGGCCCAGCCGACGTGCTGGGTGGCCCCTAAGCCATAAAAAATTGATATCGCTGATTGTTCGCGACCGTTCGTTTCGAATGGCGCGCCGCGACGAGCTTTCGTATATCGTGTGGCGTTTAAAGAGCGTTTTCGGATCGCATGGGACGCACGGCACGAACCAAATATATGAGCCACCATTACTCAAAAACTTATCCGACTGCGACCCAGCCGTCGCTACCACCTCCCATTGCATTCCGTCCTCGCATCTTATTCGCTTTTAATTTTCGATTGAAACGAGAAATGACCTAATAATCTAACGTTCTATCATAATTTTGTTTCACACACACGCTGTTTTACAGAATGGGTGTAATTAATTGAGCCACTAATTAATCTAACTTTAAATATCGCGATAAAGCATTCTTCGTCTCGAAGGTACCTATAAATTGATTTCTCTAAACTTTATGCATTATAGTCTTCTTTGGTTTGTCTTAATATTCAACTTTGCTTTGGATGCAAGTAAAGTTTTTCGCAAGTAGCATCTCGCTTCATAATTATCTTGTTTGTGGTTAATAAATATACAAAAGTTGAAAACTAGCCCGGTAGTTTTTCTTTTAATTAAGAACATTTTTCATATTATGTAAAGATTGTTTTAACTTCGCTCAATCTTAGTGTGCATTCTGTATATTTTGCAGAGTTTTTCCCGGAACGCTATGAAACATAAACGTTTATAGCTTGGGGCATCGTAGTCAAAAATTATTATAATTTAAGGTCACAAAGTGCACAGAAAACTTTCCTACCGCATTGAAGCTGGAAAAAGTCGGCAAACTTTGCAGCTCTAAGGAAATCTTCAAATTAATGACTAAATATTTCATTCAAAAATAAACCGCTTCAAACATTGAACATAAAAATGGTTGAAGTCATTTAAAAAACTTTCTCTCTTCTTGTTTTAATTAATAAATCGAAACTTTTAAATTACTCTACCGGTAAAATAATAAATTCCAAAAATAAGGTAAAAAAACAATGAATTTTATTGTGTTAAACACCCGCATTCATCTGGTTACAGAAGAGTAAATATAAAGAAGCAAAAGCTTCGTTAGCTAATTATCAATATTGATTTTATCCTTAATTATCAATACTTGACTTGGTACCCTTCTACCCATAAACCTTTTTACCAGTAAGGCTATATGTTAATACACTACACAGACAATAATTGCTGAAATGTAAAATAAATTATTCCCTTGCGCATCCGGGTCGCCGCCACCCACGCGGTCCATCGCATTACGCACCTCTACGGCCGAATAATTATCGACGTGGGGCGTACAAAGTGCGCACAGCACACCGAAATTAATAATTCAAAATGCTTCATCAAATAACGCGTTGTGTTTTCATAAATCGACGCTCTACATATGCCTCCGCAATTGGTCGCTGTTTTTATTCACGCACCTCGCAGTTATCATGCAAATTTGCCTTTGCCATTGTGCTGTAATTATAGTTGAATTCAAATTGAAATTTTAGTACTTTGGAAATTTTTGCGTTGCGCAATTATAAAATTTGAGCTTGTTGCAATGCAGATTTGCTATTTACACATTGTGGAGCCGCATTGGAGCTTTTAATGAGGTGCTACTGTTGCAAGTTTTCGGTTGCACATTTACAGATTCCTGCCTATGCCTATGGAAATATCTCCATGCGCTTGAAAGCGTAGCGTGTTTGTAGTAATTGTTCGGGTTTCTGCTTCTTATCTGCGTCTGCTTTAAAAATTCTAACTGTCTGATCAGTATCCGTACTGTATCGCCGTGCTGATGATTTCCATTAATTCCCGACTCCCCTTGCGCCCTGTCCCACAAACACGCCCGCGCTGTGGTCCTGGTTACGCAGTGCGATTGAGCAAGCGATTTTCAAACAATGCCGCACTACGATTCTTCGGCGTTACGGAAAATAATGATCAGGTCTGGTTCGATCCGCGCACGTCGCTGTTGGAAATGATGCAAGAATATACAAGCACGTTTCTTGCACCAATTGGCCTAATTACGGTCGCTTCTGTTCTACAGCATTTCTAGTTTCTCTCTTGGGAAAGTCCAAGTTCTTTCATCTTTGGATCTGTTTGGAACTGTCAATAATATGCAAAAATAATGATTTTCTCTAATGACAGGTTGCAATAAAAATAAATACTCAAATTATTCTCATTGGCGTCAACATTGTTAAGCTCAAACGCCATAATTGGATTTTGCAACGAGCGGAATCCAATTTGAGCTTTTTAATTATATAGATATTTATCAACATTATCTTTTGTTGCGGCATATTTACTTTTTGTGCTCTAATATGCAGAGCAGTCTGGCGTTGGCAAAATATGCCTTTTGTCATGTTGGTCGTTGCGCGGCGTCTGGGGACTTGCTGAAACTCGTCCGTCCAGCTCGGATTGTAATGGAAAATGAATTTAAAATCTGCTGGCTTGAAAAGAATATACGTTTATATCAGGTTAAACATTATACATTTTATACGTATTTTTTGCACTCCGTAGCTGGTAGCAAAACTAAATGTCACTAAAATAACATAAAACCTTGGAAGCAATTAACTTTTAACCTTTCAAGTTCATAATCCTCTCAAAATTCAGACAACTATTCCATAACGTAAACACAATTTTAATTTCAATAATACGCCATATTTCAAACAGCTCTATTCAGCTCTTTAGTTAAAGAAGCAGCAATGCACACAAGCGATGAAGGAGACAAATGTAGTTATTTACATTTCGTTAAATATTAAAGGGCATGTGCAGGCTTCAGGGGACTTTGGAATCATCACAACTCCTCGTTATGTGTCTCTGCAAAGCAATGATTTTGTCGCTGCTTACTTTTATAGTTAATTCCTTTGCGAATAACTGGCACACCATATTTTGTTTTTGTCATTTCTTTTGTTTTACTCCATTCAATCGTCTAGAGTGTAGAGTCCCAAGTCTGAAAACTAGGATTGTAGACAATAGAAACATAGAGCAAGGACGAGACGAGCAGATAGCAACGGGAATCGATAAGAATGCGAGCGGCGCGGGCGTAACGGAACGTAATCCACCAAGCTAACTAACCAAACAACACTTGGGGAACCTCCATCGACGTCGACCACCGCATCGACACGCCAACTTTAATGTGAACGACTTCGGTAATTGTAATGCACTACAATAATAACGCAATAATCATAACGTAATATTGTAATAATAACACGCTTTTATCAGATAGGTGGAAGCCACTAAATTGCGGTGGATAAGCTCCTAGCAAATCGAATAATTCCCTAGCAATTATTCCCTTAAATGTCTACTAGACATATATTAAATTACGCGTGTCAGTAGGATACTGCAGATCATTATCAAGAACTTACCTACTTGTATTATTCTAATTGTGTGAGACTAAAATAGAATCATCTCAATTTTCGTCCTTGGGGAGCTGATGTGAAGAGGGCTGGCGCACACGCCTCTGGGGGCCATAACTGGCATTTAAGTTGTCACAACAAAAATACAAGAATAAATAGTGTAGTGAATCGTATATGCGCACTAGAGTGCTGTACAATGCGGCCGGATTTATTTATTGTCCTTGCATGTAACTGACGTATCGTATAACCATTGGGACTTAGGTTTATTACCTGCCAATGCCCGCTGACAGGGTAGGAAGCCACGACGGGAGCGACGTTTACAATTGCATAAGTGCTGGCATGGGCAGGTCGCCGCGGGTGTATTGCATTTGCAAAAGACATCTGTTGACAATATAACGTGGAGCCACGCGGGTCAGAAGGGAACACAAATCGTTGGGCGATTATAATCGACTCGTGTACATTGGCGAGTACATGGCATACAATAGATCCTCCTCTGTGCACTCTACAATTGCACACAACGCTCTTTTCCTCCGCAATGGTGCGCAGAGAGTTAAATCCCAACATCCCTGCAGTCCTTCCACTTTTCTCATCCCAGGCGCATGAATGCCTAAATTCTAAATCGTGTTCACATCCGCCGGACCGCCCAAATCGATGCAAGTTTCTGCATCTGTCGGAACGCGATACCAAAGGGACGTCGTGAATACCTATGAATGCAGTCTGTCACTCTATCTCCTCGAAGAGACACAGACTGCTCAATCATTGCAAAGCTTGGTTTGTTTGAAATTGCAAGGATTAGATTGTGATGTTGTTTTGATAAAGTCTTAGAGACCTTTTACGAAAGCTCTCCATTGAGCCAGACATTCAATTTTAGTCTTGCCGTGGGCAACAAGTTATAGTGGAGCTGCCTACAAAATGCTTTTAAATCGTACATTGCCGAACATATTTACATACATGATGTCAATCAAATATGATCCTGCGGGTAGGCAATATTTTTAAATGTCACACGTTATACAAATGTAATAAAAATTAACTGGTGTCATCACAAGAGAACTATCGCGCTAGGGGCTTCATGTATTGAGTGACAAATTGAGCCTGCTGCTTTTTTCGCTTTTCTGCTTATTGCGTGGGCATATTTTGCGCAATAATCTGGATTAGGGCAACATTTGCATGATATGCACCAGTCGCACTAAGGGCCAAGCCCTCCCGACCCTGCGAATAAAATTTATGTATAAGCCAGATATCCTGGCCCTTTCTTTTCTAGTGTTCTGGACACCTCACTCCATCAAAATATCATTTTCCATTGTGTCGGAACAAAAAATACCCTTCGCTGGACAACGAATTAAATATCAACTTCCGATCTGACATTATGTTGTGTTTTGCAGATGGCGGTCACGTTGCACCCTGGTGAGGCGGTGTGCGCGTTGTCCGGATATGAAAGCGAATTTACATCGACTATACATCATGTTCAAAAACAGAGCCGTCGAGTTCGCGCACGCCGCGCTCGAGTGTCCCGCTGATAATGAACAACACTAGCTAGGCGACATACAGGCTTACCCGGGGCGGTAGAAAAATGAATGAGCTTTGAACGATTCAAGTTCGCGATATTACTGCCGAGTCATACATAACTTCCCAACATAACAAACAAAAAACCGATTTAGTTTAAAATATAGCCCAACCGAACAAAAAGGGGTTTTATCTGCACAAGTATCTTTTGCAGTATGGTACAGTATGGATAATACAATTTATAAACTAGTCGCTGAGATTAACAATAAGTAATGTTGGAATTTGAGGTGTTTGTTCAGAGCTAAGCGCGCATTAATATCGCTTCTTATCAAGGCGTTGCCTGCCCGTTCACAGCTCAACTGAGGAGATTAATAAATAGAGTTTGCAACTCTTGATCAACTTGCTCCAGCCGAGTTTGTTGGGCTTGAAGAAGGTAGGTAGTGCATGCTGGTGTTAACCTAAGTTGACAGCCCTGAATCATGGCTGCCGAGGCCACATGACTGCGCTGGTAAAAACTCAATATCCGCTTCAATGAAAACTTTGTAACCCTTGATGACGAAAGCACTCCGCAGATGTCTGACGTTTCCCTCACGGTATTGCCGGTGCAGATACAACAAAAACTCGCGTAAATCTAATATTTCATAAGTAATTATAAATTCAATTAATCGTCAAGTTTTCTTCGCATTGCGCTCACCAAGCTTGCAACATTTTCTCTCTGCAAGTTGCCGCTTGCGTGCGATAACTATAGTTTGGGAAGAAATTTATCTCGCTTTAGAAGTTGCCGAGGAGTCGAGGAAAAGGCAAAATTGTTTGCACTTTATTCACCTCAACTCTCATCGACTCTGTTGTCACTTGACACTTCCGAAGAATGTATTATATTATGAATAGTCTCACGGATAATATAAATAACAATGAATTCAGACTTAATTAATTGCGATATGTACGCAGCAAGTACGCCGAGTGACTTGCTTTTTGTTTGCGATGAGAGCATCGCCGCCGGTGAGTGTGAGATAGCGTAGGAAAGCAAGCAAAAGATGTTAGGTTGTGTCAAACTTTGATGAATGATATTTTGTTCGTTTTGTTACGTCGCCGGAAACGACCGCACGGGCGATGGTGGCGGCGGCAGGCCGTAGAAGTCGAGTGTTATTGTTCATCTGAACGGAACGAGAAGCAAACCTTGCAGGCCCGACAGTGCGAAGATTAAATGTTAAATGTTCAAAGATGTGGTGGCGGCGTGCGAATAAAGACAGGAAAGATTAATCGAACCGATGACTTCTTGAAGCCAATTCAAGCGAATGCTTGCCTAACCTCAGAAGAAAAACAAAAGAACACTTCAAATCACAGCGCTGCATTCAAAGTCGTCGAAAACAAATTTACATGTATTATAGTCCTAGAATTGGTATAATGGCGTGAAGTAGATTAATGTCTACGGCGACGAAACTGTAAAAAAGTATATTTTTATTGAGGAGCTTCCTCGACTCCTCGCTGAACACACGTATCAACGTATATCGAGGGGTGGCTTATGTGAAGCAGAAAAGAGCAACAGGGATTAGTGTGCCGTTCGGAACTATGCACAAAAGAATGAAATATTACGCACATTTTATATTGCAAATAGAATACGTTTTTTACGTGCTGTGATGTATTCGGTGCGCGATTTACACGCGTTTACATGTCGTAAACGCGCAACCGAGGCGTATTTGTCAAACCGATGTTCAAATCAAGATTGCACGTTTGCTATTTTTGCTTCGCGGAACGTGATGATCCTCAACGTGCTTACTGCACTCTGTGCAGTAACTGCTTTCTTTGATATACTATCATTGTAGAAATATGCTAACTAACAATCTGGAAATGGTTTCAAAGAGTTGGTGGATTTAATACAAACATTGGAAATTTTATGATTTCATTTGCTATTATGCCAACTATTTATGGCACCCCGTCAAATGTCAACTGTCCAAAATCGCCTGGGAATAAACAAAAATCAACGGCATAATATTAAACACAAATAAAATATTTCGTTTATTCTTCGGAAACCAATCATTCTCAACATGAATTTTAATACCGCAGCACTAAAAATATCATCGCTCGATATTCATACCATAGAGCAATTCGAATTTAAAAGTATCCCACTTGAAGACGTGCATTTGCAACCACTTGAAGTTACCCTCTTCCTTCTACCGCCACTACGTTCCCGAGAAACGAGGTCATTTATCTGCTGATTTAGCGGACGCAGGCGTTCGCAACCGTTATTAGCATTAACGCCTGACATTATATCTAATTTATTTCAACACTAAAAGTCGCCCCAGGATAGTGCTGCGGTATATAACCAGCTGAGGACTTTCGCTCCGTCCTAGGCTTAAGATTCCAAGCATTGTACGTGACTACCACCGTCGTCTCTCCCGAATTCCGCAGAAAAAATTGCCCATTCTCGGTTGGAGTCATCTTCACTCGTTATTAGATGAGCGACTACCGCTAATACTATATTCACGTCTTTTTTTTTCTTTATGTCTGACAGCATGCATTTTGTGTTTTCCTAGTGTGGATAGGGCTGGGAAGGATGCTCTGGATGCATGGGATGCGGTCGTTTGTGGAGCGTTCATAGGAGCGTGAAACTTTAATCGTAACTCACGCGCGCAATTTGTATTCTTTATTGAATCAAGAGCCTCACCTCACGCCTGGGCGCCTTTCTTCACTGAGCGTAGACAAAGTGGAATGCATCAATTATTCAATTGGCGAATTACATGCTAAAAGCGTTGGATAATTAACATTCTTTACGGCTTTTGCGTACTTTAACATCCGGCACCTTTGTTGGATTAGTTTAGGCGAACTTACGTTGTTGAGAAACGGCGAGTAATTTTCCAAAATTGCATCTTTACTATCTTCTAACCTGTGCGACTTTTTAAACTCTACAAGTCAACAAGTAATTTATATTTCATTTAGGCTGACCTCATAATTCTTCAATTACTTTACATCATTACGTCTTTTTATTTTGTTAGTAATAAACATTAATGAACTCAAATCTTCTTGATTCCATGCATTAGTTATGTCCATTATCGTTATCCTTGCAATTTCCATCCCAGTTTTGAGTCCTGGAGTTCCCAAAGTAAAAGATTCTCTGCATAAAATCATCCTGTGCAAAGTTCTCAAAGTTACCACGACAGTTGTCAAACAAGTTACTGAGCTTTATACCCATCGCCGAGAAATAGTTGCAGTGCTGCAACTCTTATAGTTGGTAATGTGACTTACGATGGACTTAAGTTTACAACTTGTGTGACTGGCTGTGTTGTCATTGTTAAATAATTACTCGGCGACTTTTGGTGTATTCTGTGCTGAAAATGCTACCATTTTATGAGCAATCTTTACGTGCGAATTGTGCAGATATGCATTTTTATTCAATTTGCTACGCTACCAAAATGGAAACCATTCACATTTTATTTGTTTCGCGTTGAACTATCGCTCTAGCGCAATTTTTAGCGTGTCATAAATTTGGTGCATGCACCGATTGCTCCAGCTTCGTTTTCATGTACCTAATAAATGCACAGGAAGCGTAAAGGATGCGTCTCGAATGTTTCTTCGATCTTAATCATAAAATTTACTGCGGATTTTTCGAAGAATGCATGCATCTTGTTCCTGTCTAGACTAACGTCATGCTTTCATTTTTGGAAGCGACAAGGAGGAAGATTGCTTTAGATTGTGAGGGGGATTAGGTGTATCAGATTTAGAATGTATGAGCAGTAAATCTATAAAAATATATATTTTTGGTACTTCTGGATCCAATATAAATCCTTCAATTTTTAAATGTATATTTATCACTATTTGGATATTTTGGTTGAAATGAATTTATGGTTGGATTTATGTTCTCATAGAATCCTGTCAAAAAATATTAATAATTCTGGTTAGTATAAAATTAACTGTAGGTGATGTTGATCTTGTTGATTATTTTCTTATGAGTTCAGGGAATCATTCGTGAGAGTCAATAATAGTAAGGTCTTTGTTGCACCACATTATAGTTAGCCTTTGATTTGCAAACAACAATCGAAGTCATTACTTATGTTGTCATAACGTAGCATTGGAATAGCATTATTTTTGTGCGTTGAACCACATTTAATCTGATCTGGGAGTTAATTTACACTGAATGCGAATATAAAAGTGAACCTGGTCCATATGTCATGAACACCAAAAGCTCACAGCTTCAATAGCATGTCACACTAAATCGTGTCGCGATCGCGTATGTTCATGGTTTCATTTACAAAGCAAATATGACATTACCGGCCATCGCCATTTCCATGGCGTTTCACATTGCTCTTTAATTCATTCATCAGTGTGGGTTGTTTGGCATTCGGTGCTTAACCCCATGGCCAACAAACATCAACACTCAACATCAATTACAACAACAAAATATATGCACTTGAATGTTACTATTTCGAATATCGAGGAATTTTCATCGCAGTGTAGGTAGAAATGTACTTATGCATAAATTAGTATTAACTATGCAAGGTTTCTGTTCTATATGGCGGGAATGTGTGTAGTTCTTTTCTAAGCTTGCAATTTATGTGGCTTGCGGTCGACATTGAATTTCCGCGCAAAAGTTAAAGACCTGAAAGAGTTAAATAGTTTGCTGGCAGTTTTGCGCACGCATAATAAAGCGCATAAATAGGCTCGAAGCCACCGCACTCCTTTGAACCTACCTGGGCTGGGTAAGTGGTAAACTAAAGGCGAACAAGCTTTTCGTTTATCAGAATCGAAATTTATAGTATGCGACTTCAGATGGAATGACTACGTAATTTATTACCGGAGAACACGATACTTAAGTCACGTCACATTTTTACCGCACCCCTAATAAATGTACTCACCCTATTAGCGAGATATGAACCAACCCAGGTACAATTGCAAGCAAAGTGAAAATAGAATTGAACAAAAGTCCTTGATGCCAATATAGAAAGCTTGCTTTTATAAGCCGCCTAGTAAATCTGGTAATGTTGATCTGTTAAGGCACTAAGTGACTAAGGAATGAAATATGTCTGGCATTTGACGTTATATGCGACGCCATTATTTTCTAACCAGACCAACCACACCTTTTCATTCCAACCTAACTTTAACGCATAACGAGTAAAAATAAATTACACTAAAAATTATATTTAAATGAACGCTAGTTTATTATAAATGAGGTACCTAAATCGTCGGTGATAGCATCGCCGCTATCGGGGCGACCTTCGTGTTAGAAATATGCGCGCGCATAAATTTTCACCCCCCGAATTAATAAGCGTGGCACAGCGAAAAATTTCGCAGCTCGCATGAGAAATGATTAAAAATGTTTTCTGTTTTCCGGTCGCGCATAGAGATAGAAGGTGCACGAAGGTGTGGTGTAAATCACCCAGCGCACATTTGCGACCCATTGGCGCGCAAGGAAATGAGGAATGCATTTTTTAGGGGGTTTTTCAGTCCATTAAATTACTTTATTTCATTTATTTTCTCGTTTTTTTTTGAATGGCGCATACGAGAAACGCTTACATGTGCCGAATTCCATGCGATTAAATTCCACATTTCAAAAAGCGGGATGGAAGAATAGGTAAAAAATGAAAAGGGACACAAAGTAATGTGCTCATTTGTTCATTAATTAAGGTTAATTGCGTTAAACTGTTAATTCATAACGACTTCGTGTTTATCGCTGTAGAAATGTTTTCAGCGAATATTATTATGGGCATAAATTACGATAAAATGAAGTGGGGCATGTTTGCAATTTAATATGCCTTTGAAGTATTGTACTTCAAATTCAATTTTAAGTGAATATTTGTAATGGCTATTTAATTTTCTGGTACTTTCTATTTGAATGTTATTTATTTGCAAGGTGTGTGGTGGTAAAAAAAATATAAACCAAAATTGACTTCACATGCTCATTTTAATCATCAGAATAAGAAAGAAATATTTTCATATTTTACAAAATTAATTTTAACAATAAGAAAGTTAAACGATTTCAGATGGCATAAATACGCCTGCCGTGTAGGAAAATCAAGTTCCTTTGTGGTGCAACACAATATCGCACGCAGCACCCGGCGATGGCGTGTTCGTACGGCAAATACACAAACGTGATAAATTAGAAAAGGTTATAGATTTGCTGTTTGCGATAACGATTATTAATGCCCACCGCATACACGGCGATCGGTTGAATTAATTGCAGCTTTCTTGCCAAGCTGTGTCTGCATTGCCGTAGCCTTCTATCGTCATCCATTTTCCTGCTTTTCTCCTAGAAAATGTTGAAAATGCACTACTCATTGTTCTACGCTATTGTATCGTTCGAATTTATAATGTTTTCTGCTTTACATTCACTTTTTTCACATTGTTTGTAGCCATGTGTTGATTTATATATCAACCCTCTATCTACGCTTTCTGATCTCCCTGCTTTGAATCAGTTTAATACTGATTACCTAGCGCGCGTCTTTAATTATCCCTCATAAGCTCTCGTTACGTTGGAGTACTAATCGTAATTAAAATTATCATTATTGTCGAATGGACCTGTGGACCATTTGTGTTAATTCTAATTTGGACTAAACACGATTGGACGATTTACGCATCGCGCATGAATCTCCACTGGCAGGTCTGCGTTACGCTCACCAACCATGGGAATTGAAACTGGGCCCAAAATACGAATGTGAAATTAAGTTTTCAGTCGGTTTTTTGTCAGCCTTACCACACGGGTATATTTTCCACTGCTGCTGGTGCACGTGCAGTTTTCACACGCGCTATTTTGGAACGCCAAATTGAAATCTATAAAAATCCTAAAATGCTAGCACGTGTGCAGGCAAAAAAGAATACAAATGTTTGGCAATCACTTTCAAACTCGATAATCTGCGCCGATTAATTTCAGATTTGTTCGGTTGGTGACCGATGCGTCATCGATTCATGCCCCAACTACGTGCCGTTCTTCTTGGTTCGCAAAATGGCCCAATTAAAATTAGGCAGATGACACGAATACGGCCAGCTTCGAAGTACAGTGATATTTCATATAACCAGCAATCTCATTAAATTTTCAATTTGAGTGTTCAACCCACGATCGTTGACCACTCCGAGTGGAATCCATACACGTTTTCCCGATTTCTGCTCGTCCTCTCAAACCGCTGTCGCTGTGGTCTGCTTTCTGAACGTTTGAAAGCGAAAACGGCAATCGTCCAACGCAACCAAAGCGCCAATCCAGGAGACATACAAATGCAAGGTTTTCTCAATTAATTTTTTTTGGTCGGAGTTTTTTTGTCACATCCTTGTTCAGTCGTTTAGAGCTAGGAGTTTGGAGTCAGGTCGCAAATGCAGGATAACATGCTGGATAGCGATAAAATTGTTGTACTATCTTTTTTACCAAAATGTTTTTCTCTTTTCGAAGTGATTCTCCATTTAGCTGTTTGTTTGCGTGATTGTGCATTTTTCCCAAGCGCCACTGTATTTTTTTTGATTGCAATGTAGTCCAACATGCATTTGCTGAGAACTAAACATTCAATGTATTTGCATTATGTTCTCCTTCTTTTATTTTGTTGAGTTCATCAGAATCAGTCTCCAAACATACATAAAAGTTTTGCTCTCTTTGGATACTTTTTGCAGGAGAATACTTGAGTTAGGAACTTTTATTAACATTAAAACTTAATTAAAAGTCCCACGGTTTAGCGTATTTTAGTGCTTAATTACAAACCAAATAAAATAAATTTTTTATTTGAAAATAATTGTATTCAACAATTTTCCAAACTTTTATTGTTACCTACAATATGTATAGAACAAAATAATTACAGTGGAAAGTAATTAAAATTATATATAACATTCAAATGAATTTTCCATACTTTAGTGATTATTTAGAAAAATGAAATTAATATAAAGTTTGACCAATTTTAGTTTGTTGGCAAAGCAGTTAAATTATATTTCAAACTGTATGTAATCCACACAAAAGCTAATAAATAGCTTTTTTGCCTTTTCCTGCATTATTTCTTTACCAAGATGTGGTGTGCCAAAAGTCGCTGATTTGTAAAAGGGCATTCAGTAATGAATACTCACCAAAAGGGTGGACGCGCTGAGCAAAACCCCTCGATACCACCTGTCAACAACGGACACAGTGAATTATAATACTTTGACACGCGCGTTCCCACTCAGTATGCCTGGATTAGCACAAATTATTCCGTTCTTGTTTCTCCAATTGTGCGCGACAATCAATAAGTAAACGCAATTTAATTCACACCGTTTGCATCTGCGGCATTTACATATATTACCATACCTGACAATCATTTTACTGTGTATGAATTATTTGGAGGGCAATTAACCGTAGTGTTAGACATGTATTAAATTGTATTTTGCTCGAAGAAAAAAGCATAGAAAAGGGTGCAACGGACAAAAACCTAAGCAAGAAAACCAGCCTAACATTGCAATAAACATGTGTATTTTTTTCAGCATTTATTAATGGGTGTAATTTACTTTTCTTGAATCTCACCAATCATTTTCTCCCTATCTTGACGTTTGACGCTCAATTCGGTTGTAGCGTTCGTCTCATTTTTCCGTAGCTGCGACTCGTTCTACTCGTCATCTTACTCAACTTTTTAATACTTTCTCAAATACGTACAAGGAGTATGTAAGATTTTTAAATTATAAAACAGTTTTTCTTTGAGTGGCTGTTTTTCTCTACTGTTTGCTTGATCTCTTTCAAATGCTAGTCACTGATACATCACTACATGTCTAATAGACTATTTGCCATCTATTAAGTAATATTTAAATGTCTCCTGAATGTTGTACTGTGTCCAACGACAGCAAGTCGACGAAATAAATTCGAATTAATGAACGTAGACCTAACACGAAAGGCTAAGGTGAATTATTTAGAGAAAGGAATTGCTCTCGCCTCGGGAGACGTGACAGAGACAAACATTCGGATTCAATTAATTTCTTCTCTTTTCTCTTGTGGAAACTGGCTTTAACTTTGAGGGTTAAATACATTTCACAATTGAAACTAGTCTTACTAGAAACTAGTTTTACTGCGATTTTCATACCGTTAATAGTTGCATAAAATGAAGGTAATAAAAAAAGTATTTTATTCTACGCCAAATTTTCGGAAACAATTTCTGTATCATTTATCTTTATTAACACGTTTAAATCATTACAATTTGTACAATAGTTTGAGAGATATAAGAATTTAAATTTTTATTTTAATGTACGCCTGGATTATGCTGGTCCCAAGCGGTTGAGTTGATAAACTACAGTTGTAAATAGAAGATTTATTCCCCACCAGATTCGATGCCTCCACAGCTGAACGGTGTGGTCCAGGTAAAATTACAGTAGAGTGAGCTGGCCCTCGTTCGGACAGTAGGGTGGGGACGCGCACAACAACACTGCTGGACCATGTGCATCAGCTGATATCTTACTCGCGGGTTTTCTAGTGTTTTCTGTGTTTGGTGCAGTTCCCAAGAATTATGAAGAATATCATCCATCAGCAAGTAGTTTGTACCATCCGGATGACCTTATTTAAAACGTAAGCTTATTAGAAGATTTATAACCTTTAATAACAAAGTCTCATATTTAACCCCTCTATTTATCGCATATCATCACCCATTGTACTTCTCATCTCATTTTAAAGCAGTTATGGAAACAAACCAGATGGATAGTACTCCTATTTAACGCATCATAGAACATCCCCTGCTTCTTCTCTAAGAAGATCATATAACATACTCGTGGTGCGTAATTAATTCCATAGAATTGTTCCTCTTAATTTGTTATTTCCTCCGCGTCCTCCAAGTAATCCTTGGCGCCTAAAAGAGGCCCACTTACGGAATTTGCCGCGTAGTTTCTATCCCTCGCCTCACTCGTTAGAAGGAAAGTAAAGATTAGGGTTGTCAGAAGTGTCAGAGCGTCTCGCAAATTTTGCACCCTTGGCGCACTCCTTCTGAGCCTATAATAGGGCTTTTGTTGGAGCGTAATATCTATTCCACTGGCAGTTAAGTCGCACACGAGCTGCACACACTTCTGCATTTCACATCCATTTATCATCAATAAGAAAGTGAGTAAAGCATGTTGAGAGCAATACTTGTGTCGTGCTCTTTCTGACTTTAACTGCAGACAGTACATTATCAACTATCACATACGATAGAGGATGTTAAGACGCCTTGCAAGGAGTACAAATCTTCAAACTGGCGATTACTGACTTGAATTGATGATCCAAAATGTTCAACTGCTTAGAGTATATGATATATGGCATTTTCAATGAAATCGACATAAAAACTTGTCATAGTTAATTTTTGGAAAACTTGTTTTTGATTAAATATTACGCATGCTCCAGTTCAATAATTTCAAATAATTTTATTCCTACTTATATGCAGTAAAAATGTTTAAATTGATTTTTTTCTATAGTTTAACATGGGGTTGTTCGAGCTGTGGAGGGTTGCTCGACTCAAGCTTGGATTACGTCTGCGGATTACATTTGCTTGGTGCACAGCCGCCTGAAATATTTTTTCCTATTCTATTTTCTATTCACAAGAAGAAGCCCATTTTCGCCGCTTCTTCTCCAACTAGGGTGCAAAGTCTTCTCTTGTGCGCTAAAATAATATTTTTTAAAAGAATGGCTGGCTCGAAAAAATGAATAAGTCTCCTTGCGGTGCCATTGACATAGCAGCGACGATGATGCAAAACATATGCACATGATACATCTCTGCGTGAAGCTTTCGCATTTCTACAGCGAGAAGCCGAGCGCTTTAAGCTGTAAGCGGCGCAAAAAGGCGCATAAATAAGGTTAGGTTTATGTAGGCAACACACCGTGCACGTAGCACATATTGAACACAGTGGGAGTAACTCTGAACTGAATGTTGAAGATGCAGTAAACGTGCGCGATCTGCGAGTTTAATATTTTCGCATTTTCGGCATTAAACTTCACTGAGCACAATGCACACTCTGGAGGCGGGGAACAGATCACAATGTGCATCGATATTGCTCGCGTACATTCTGCTAAATCAACAGAAAATATCGCAGATACTTGCAAGTGCTTAGTGTTAAAAACTAACGATGCATGGTTTACGTGCAAGTCAAAATATATTTTTTTTATGATCATCTGGTGGCAGATCAAGCTGGATACCAGGGCAAAAATGTTTTAAAGCTTTCTAGCTCCTCATAAGATAATTATCTATTGTTCGTTTGTTGATAAAAACAATCGATTGGAAATGTTGCTTTTTTTAGAGTAGTCATTGTTTTTATTGCTTCATAAATACCTCGTATAAAGCAATTTGATTCAATATAGTTGCCCGCGATTCGCCACGCTTTCTTTTTGTTCCAACCAGTTTGTATTTTTAGGGACGCATCATTCACAGTGTTCACCACTTCCAGACTGCTTTGCAATCTTTTAGTTTCCTGCCCTAGAGCTATCAAGAGATGTATTCGTAAACGTAAATACAGTTTCATAATTTTCGCATAAAAATAAAAATACCGCTGCCACCGGAACGCTAAAATTTCGACGGGACCACAGCATCAAAATTCTGCATGGCAAACAAGTCGTTCGCCAAATAAGACGCACTAGAAACTCACCACTGCGATGACGATGGTGCAGGCTAGGGCGAAAGTCTAATAAATTTCCTATCGTTAACAACTTCCTATTGACGAGGACACATCAGCGTTTCAGACCCCGTTGTTTGCGACATGGTGAATGCTTGGATTTTTTTGCTAGCCCCGCTTGCCATTCTCGCCAAAATTGCTCCGGCGTCGTCTTTGCAAGCTTCTCAACACATGAATAAATGGAGAAAGTCGTATAAAACTTTTTTCCCAATGTTTTTACCCACTAGCCATCTTTGCCTCTAGCTGCAGGAGCTGGAATAATATTCGTTGTCAATGCGATGTGTGCATGTGTTTCTTTTGTGGAGGGCTTTTCTCTATGAAAGGATGTCATTTTTGCGTGGTTCATTCTCTATCGCAAATGTGACATGTATATTCTGCGGCGCTTTTGTATTTGCAGCTACGAGGAAGAGTTACAACCGCTGCAAAGAGGCCCATATTGCGTTGGTCGGCCCAACTAGCGCGTGTTGAACATAAACAAAAATTAAAACATTTTCATTCATCTGGTACAATATGTAAGAAGGAAAGTAGGTTGCAAAAGTATTCAATTACAGCGTTTTCCCCGCACATTTCCATAAAATTTGAAAATAGTTTCCTAGTTGCATACAAAAAACATATGCCGTTGGTGCATTTTCCATATTCTTTAGAATTTATAGTTGTAACAGATTTTTTATATGTTGTAAGTCGTTGTCACCCAACCTTGTCGGAGCACTCCTTTTGACGCATCGTAATTTTTACGATTATTCCCCATTCGCAAAGTCATAAAAAATCGTTCTTATATTTGCCGGAGTATCTTCTGTCATAAAACTACGCACCAGCACCAAAATCGAGTTGCGTGCGGTCCCGCTTGCGAAAAGTCCTATAAATAGCATTCTAGTCCTCCTGGACTATCTCTCAGCCGGTAAAATATATTTGCAACTCATCTTTACGATGGGATGATGACGCTTAAGTAGCCATCATGATTTTAGTACTTTATTTATTCGAAAATGAAAGACAAGCAACCAGCTTAAAGCTGTAAATTTGAGTAAAGGCTCGAAAAACTAGATTAGTGCTGACTAATATTTTGCTGCATGATTCAACAACTTAAATCCAGCGCATTGTGGGGATTGTAATTCATTTTATTGTGTTGCAAATAATTTGCCAAAATAAATCGTTTAGTTCGTGTGAGTGATGCAATTGAAACAATGATAATGAATTGAAATAACTGTTGCGTTACGGATTGTCGTAAAGTAGCGCGTAATAAAATAATAAATCCAGGTAATTAAAGTTGGATTTGTATCGTTTTTATTATACGGATTTGTTGAATTTATTACGATTGCGTTTTATTGAAATTGTGTTCAATTAATGATTAAATTTTCATTAGTTTCCATTTGCATGTGGCAATTACTATTAAAACACAATTACTACGAATAATACATTCTCACATTAATCACGTCTACGGAAATATGTTAAATCAAGTCCTCCACCGCAGCAGGAAATTTGTTATTTTTAAATTACAGAAATGCTTTCCTTTATGAACCCACACTATATCAGAGTACGGTTATGTAAATTGATTTACGCATTGTAAGACTAAAACCGAGTCTAAAGTAAAAAAAATTATGCGAAGAATATAATACGGTTGAGGATATCGTCCCAAGAGCAGTTTTTTCAACCACCGCGTACAATTTTTTAAGCGCAAAAAGTACAAAGCTTCAAGAACGAACATTCGAGCAGATAGAGAGTCATTGTATAATACTCCTTAGAAGGCACTTGAATGGCCATAAAATATCTATAGTAGGCACGTGGGGCGGCCAACTTTGAGGGGTGCGACGATGCTGCGAGAGGCGGCGATATAAAGGCTCTTGTTATATTCATCGACCGACAGTTTAAGAAAAAAGGGGGTGGAAGCGTAGTAACATCCTAAAATGTCGCCAATTTTATGTCGCAGGCAACAATGAAAGTAGGCAGTGTGCGATGGATAAAGAAGCCCAGGGCGATAACCCACATCTACTCAATATTCATGGACCGTACTTAATGGTATTCTAATTACTACAACAAATTATACGCCAAGTTGTGTGATGCTAAGTAGAGTATCATTTATCAAACAAGTTTGACCGTGGGTTAATTAGCTTGTAATGGAAACCTTATTAGAAGAAATCTTTATAAGTGGAAACTTATTTTCTAGGGAAATTTGTTCTTTGGGTGTATGATATTTACTATTACAATATTTATCATGCTTGTTACCACTGAGTATCCAAACAGGGACATACTCCAGAAAGGAAATGTTAGAACTTTATGCTAACACTACACAAAAACAAAAGCCTAACTCAACATAAATGTTTGTACATTTACTACCATGATACTTTCCGCATGCAAAACCGTAAAATTGGATAACCAGCTTTAAAGGTTTAAGCATTCATTTCCTCACATTAAAAGTGTGAATACCAAAGTCACAAGTTTCTTCAGATTACTTAAATAGTCCGAATTTGATTTAACACACGTTTAAACCTTACTTTTTTCCAATTTACTTCTTTCATCATTTTAATTATTTAGTCTAGTCTATTCTGCTAGAAGTTTGACATTTTCTAAGAACATAGTTATGATAATTACAGCTCTTTGTCGTGGCGTAGTAGAAAATTAGGAAAATCATAGCCAACGATAGTTGCGTACATCAAACAGTAATTGCGAGAAACAGATGACAGGAGTTGGCGGTGGTTGGTGGCAGGAGAACAATCGGCGTTCTCTTTTCGTTCTCCGATTACCGGATGCATGATTCTTGATTATGCTAGAGCTCCGTAATTGCGGGCCGGAATTGCGAAGCACAATGTCCTTTCTTTTCCATTGTGCATACTTCAATGTCACTCCGAATGCATCGCGCACAATTCGTCCAGCGCACTGACGTTGCTAGACCACGAGTTTTCCGATTCCTTTCTCTATACCATGCTTCTAAGGCTTCCGGTATGCATTGGTGTGTGACATATGTTAATAATGTGGTTCCTCCGGTTTCAGAAAAATTACAATACTTCAAAGTACAGAAGGGGGAATTAAATATCTAATGAAGTAGAGGAAATGGGTTTAAATTTGTTTTGGATTTGCAGATAATAGATTTGCTTTTAGTAGTAAACCATGTCAATTGGGAGGTTTTTATTTACTTAAACTTGTAGTTTATTAAAAGCTTTTACCTTGTCTTTAATGAAACCCGCAACTGCAGATAAAAAGTTCAGGAGTACCATATCCTACATAAATATCCATCTCTATTATTCCTTGAACGATACAATCTACAAATATTATGCATGGCAAGACGTATGTATAGACATTATAACATAAACATATTTGATCCAGCACGCGAAATATACTATATAAATATTTACCGTCGTTTTAAGTAGTAAGTGGTATGGATCCACAATAAACCATAATTTATACAAACATCGACCATCTAATATAAACTGATTTGAAAAGGATCCAGCAGACAGCAAGTTGTTATTATTACACCATTCTAAATGCAGGTTATGACTAAGGTTGTGTATTTTGAACGATTCGTTTACAAGTTTACACCCCAAGCCGTAACAATAACCTCTTAAGCATTAAAACTTCATGTTACATATACGGACATACGGACAGCGACCGCGTGTCATATACAACCCAGAGCTTTCGAGCAAGTTGTCCCAACGCACAACGCC
>JAODGC010000011.1:227523-280451 GCA_027574925.1 Ecitoglossa quadriceps
ATACGGACATACGGACAGCGACCGCGTGTCATATACAACCCAGAGCTTTCGAGCAAGTTGTCCCAACGCACAACGCCTAATGAAAGCTTTCAGCTGAAATTTAACATCCACACGTTTGGATATAATATATGGTTGCATACCATGAAGCATTTGCGCAAATCGAAAATGTTTGCACTTAAATACTCTATGGCCACTTGCCGTTTGTCGGCAAAGCTGCAAGAAGTAACACGCCGCATCCGTAGTTTATGTAAATGGCGCCGTACGGAATCATACGTGATCCGAATTGCTAGGAAGCCAGACGTAATAAGAAATAACGCTCAGGAATAAATGGGAATGTATATGTTTGAAATCATTTTGCATGGTTTTGTTGAGCTTTATACAGATTTGTATGTATTGTTGAAGATAAACTTGTTTTTAATCAAGAAAAGAATTAAACTGGAAATTAAATTATTCATTGAGTAGGAAGATAAATTAAGAAATGTGCATCTTTTTTATTGTTACACTTCTATTGAATTGGCTATCTTCCCAAGACTAAAGTTTCCATCGGATCCAGATGTACTTGTTGGGGTTTGAGCTTTTGTTTGCTTGTTTATTTATTTAATTCCGGACCGTTTGTTTTGAGTTATACGATGATATTGGGAATTGTTACAGGACAAAGTTATTTGCCTTTGCTCGACGATGCCCTTCATAACACGAATCAATAATCCTGAATATGGAATACACCAACATGCGTTACATATTTCCCAGAATGATCTAAAGTGCTGTATTGGTGTGAAATTCATGTTTATTTATGTTACTGCAATCAATCAGAGTTTCTAGTCACATAAAATATGTGGTGATAATTCATATGTGCTCATTTAAACTACGAAAGTAATGATTTATACCGTAAAAAGTTTAAAGTATATTCGTTTTATTCTTCTAATAACCTACAACCAATATTTGTAGTAGCCAAAGTTACTTAAAACTTTCTTCATGCTACATTGTTGATCGGTTCCCAAAATTTCTCCTTTGCACTTTCTGCAAGCATACTTGAACCTGCTATAACTTTTCGCGTTTTACACAGGACAGCTGGTCTTTTTGAGGAAGAAATGATGTCCTTTTAACGACACGCTCCAAGTTTGCCATGACGTACGAGAGCAAAACTTTTATATTAACCTTTTGATCGTCTTGTCAAAATATTCAGAAATATTTTTGAAATGTGCATTTATTTGGAAATAAATTACTATAAAGTGGATTCATTTATACTGAATCAGTCTTGTAAAGATTTCTAATTTTGCTAAAAAATAATAATTATAACGCTGAGCATAGCATATAATAAAATCTCCAAGTGCCAAACATACTCTCTACACCCTTGTTAACTTTTGCTACAATCTGAGGATGGTTTCCTTTAATTACGCCCAGTTTAAGAACGGGAAATTTTTATGTCCTGTCGTAAAGTTGTCGTCGCAATCTGCGCTTTTCGCGCAGCATGCGTGTGCGTACGCAACAGCACCCTCGAAAGCAACATGTTTGTCTTATATCTACAATAATCTCATTTTGTTGCCCGCGTTAAACTTAACTCGTAAGCTTTTGCCCGCTCTAAGCACGTCGCGTTTTTGTTTTACAGCCGATAAATAAATAACTAAGCTGTAATTACCGGTGTGACTCTGTTCGGAATAAACGCTGACTTTTAATATTCTCGTTTATTGTCGTTTTTGCTCTTAATTGACTTTACTATCAGATTAGAAACTATTGCACTGACCTGTTTACATAAACGGCGTAGAAATTTGAATTAATTCTGAATTATTTGTTTCAGGTTGGTTTCCACCTCGTTTTAAAGCCTATGCCATAAATTGTTATTTAATACAATATCAAATATCGTCAGAAAGTGGAATCAGTAAACTGCACTTATTTTTAATGGTAGTTGATTCAAGAGAAACTGATGAAGGGCCCGGGTGAAGGTAACGTTGTAACGTTTACGAGTAAACCACAGCACTGGTTGAATACAGCTGTAACTCAAGAATCATTAAAAATGCATATTATGCTTATTTCTCTGAAATTCAAATCCTAGATGTTTTGCCTGCTAGTGGCACGTCTGGTGTCTCCTGGAAGCAGGTACTTTTGCGTGCTACGCTGAACCGAAAATGTATTTGCCTCTCGTGTTCGGGATTAAGATTTGCATACGTAAAGCTTGAAGCGTTCGCCGTCTCCTTCGGCAGTGCTATTTCTCGCTATCCTCGTTGCCATATACTCGACGAGCGTGAAATCTGCACAAGACGTGGTTATATTAAAAATAACAGTCTCACATTATTCCCACAGCAAATTTCAATATACCTCGACATTTAAGGAATGGGACTCGTTTAATTTACTATCAAGCAACCCAACAATGTGTAACAGAGTACTGTTATCATTTAATTTGTGCTTGGATTGAGCAGGAGTCGGTGTAGTTGGTTAAAAGGTAGAAAATAGTAAAAGTGGGCATAGAACAAGGATTGTTGGCTCATACTGGAGTAGATCGGCTAGTCTACCTGCCGTCCTCCCACGAGATGTAACTTTAGGTTATAATTTCATTTGCTTAATGAAACCGCGTGGCGTGTTCGGAGCATACCGGCAAATGCATTATTATATGCAAATGGAGTATGCTAAGCCGAATAATTCCGCCGCACAGCTTAAACAAACAGCATGCATAAAACACGCGGACGTGGTTGCATAAACACAAATCCGCCCTCGCCACTAACGTGTTAATACACCGAAATGCAACTTGACTCGTAACTATATTCGTGTTTGGCGCTCTCATTTATTAACATAGCGTATGTTAACACTGTCACCGGATGACTATAAAAATCACCCTGCGACTGCAGGTAATTTAGCTCAAAATACAGTATACAGCTAGGGAATTTAAGAAACACCTGTTGACACTGTGTTTTTTCATTGCCAGTTGTTTTACGAGTGTACCAAGCAATTACGGTTTTGTTTGTTTGTCATTCTGGGGTGTGCTGTATGAGGCATGATTTGTTGGATATTTAATTCGCATGGTTAACTACTCTCCCTTGTTTCCGTGCTAATTTCCCTACATGGCGTGGAGCAAATGCATTAAGGTATTTATTAATTCATCGGATGTACTGCGTTGGATACTATAGAGGTGAAAATCATTTAAGACTGGTAGCATTTCCACAAAGGTCGGATTAGGTGAAGATGTAGATTTGTATGCACGAACGTTGCAATTAAAGCTAGAAGCATTAATTGCAAAATGATTTCGTCTAACTTCTACCGTGCGTATTTCCAAGCTAGACCTAATAACAACGCAGGATTTACCTGGCTCAAGGGCCGAGCATTGATACTAAAGATTGCAGTAATCGATACGTGAAATGTTACAAATGTTACGATTATAGCTTGGCTTCTCGAAGTCAAATTCCGGCCGTTTGTACCTTCTTCGATTACTATAATCCCAGGCATTGCAGAATTCTACAAATGCTCTATAGTATGGTATTGAAATGATTCGCCAGGTCCTAGCAAACACGCTGCAGCAGAACGTGTTGTTATCCACGCTCCAAGCATTTTCCAAATCAATTACACGTCCGCACGCACAAAAGACATCAAGTTAACGCGCGAACGTGCCTCAACAACCTACAGTTGAAAGTCGAAAGCGAAACTCACTCAGTTAAAAGCATTTATACTGTGAGGTGTACGTTGAAGGTTGTTGGCTGAAAAATGATGCTTTAATATGTGCACATTAACGACTTTAGATGCATAATATTCATTAGTTTCCAACACCGACGCTGTTTGAATGCATTTTCTATATACGTACGGGGCATATTTTTTACGGTTTTTTATAGATGCGCTAGTGGTGTGGATTACCATATAAAGTGGACATAAAAGTGGAAATATAAACTTCTCATATTAACTACCATTGTCTTCCTTCTCATCTGTAGATATTCTGGAGTCGTTAATTTCCTTTTGGGGTACTGCTCAACTTATACAACTGGCAGCTGAATAGATTTATAGGCAGAGTGTAAGCAAGGAATAAAATATTGAAGATAAACAATATAGGCTGGAATTTAAATTTTATCAAATATAACATTGTCTTGATAATGAAATATAAGCGTACTAACGTAAAAGCATTCCAACTATTTCAACCGCCTCCATAGTAAGTATAAATAAAAATTTCCTACGTGCTCCAATTTAAACACCACTGTAATTTATTTAGATCGTGTAAGATTTTAACTATATTTCACCACTTTTGCACCACGTTCATTTACGTTTTCTTTGCCGTTTTGAAAAATCAATTTTTAAAAAACTCTGTATTTAGCTATGCATTTAAGCATATTTAGATATTATTAAAGCTGATCCGATAAGTTAATGAAACAACAATTATACACCAGTGTTAATAAACCTTGGGCTCATAAGAGTGCACATTAAATCTTGATTCGAGTCGTGATTATAGTGCTTAATGCAACTTTAATGTAACTACACTACCCGAGGCGCGCTCTTTGGGCGCAATAAACGTTACTTAATTAATTGTCATTTACGAGGACACAGGGAACACAACCGTATCGCGATTCAAGAGCAGCTCTAGTCTTCGTCACTTTGGCACGAGTGTTCGACACACACTCCCTAGTGTCATGCGCTGCGATTGGGGAAGCTAATCGATGGAAACGCGCGTAATAAATCGAAAGTGCCCGGCTAAGTGCCGATATAAACAAAGTGGAGTGGCTTGTCAAATACAACGATACTCGATTAGGGCTTGATATAAGACATGATGCAGAGGGACGACGCCGCGTCTCGATAATCTGCAGTTGGAGAGTTGGACAAATTGGTGGATGGGGTGAAGACATTTAGAACTTTCCTAGGTGATTGTACTTTGCACTCATTTATGTTTTCGTTTTTCTTTTTTCTTCATAGCACTCCACGTCTGTCTGTTTTTTTTTATGGTTTGGAGATCCGTTTAACCCAGCGTTTAGCAACACGACCAAGATGGTTTTGCTCTCCAGCTGTTTGCTGAAAATCGTCTGCTAACTTATTTTGGCAGAGAAGTCTTTCTGGCCAACCTAGATGCCTTGATCTCGTTTACTGCTATAGCAGACGTGCTTGGAACATATTTTTTCAGTTCCCAAGTCTCCCAAGGCTGGTCTATGACCGGCATACCTTGTTCAATGCGGTTCAAGGATTAACTAAAGCAGTTTTTCCATTTGACGATTTTCCTTTGCGTTTAAAAATGTACCTATAGTACTTGAGGGGCTTCCAAATTTAGACTTTTTCAATTGAAGTACTTGTGTACTTCCAACGCCCAGTCAGGTTCATCGTTACACCCTAACAATCTGCGCATGAGTATTAGACTGGTATGTACACATTTTGTGTTTCTTCTTCACTGCCGCCACCGCTACCTAAGTTAGGGATGGAACAGTTTCGTGATTGTTGAAAGTGTTTAAAATTATGGCGACATTTTGAACAGTTCTTAGAATATCTTAAAACTGGAATATAAACTGTTAAGCAAAACAGCGTTCGATGCTTCCATCCGGCTGCCAGTAAATCGCTTAAAACGTGAGCGACTCGATGACATAAACTACATTAACTAGTGGAATTCATGCGAGCTTGGCACGAAACTTTTATTGTATCTCCTGCTGAACACTTATTCGGTCAATTTTCCTCATTTATTTATTGCGCTGCATGCAGATTATTGCGTTTCGTGGGCGATAAAAACAAATATAAGCCTATTCAAAGCTCGTTTAGCACGTTTGCCATGTTCCAATCCCTCCTCCTGACGTCACTATTACCGAATTTATACTGGGCCCTCTCTTGAATGGCATCGAAACGACAATAACTTTAACTTATGGAAAATTATCCGTAATTATAATAGACTCTGACTTCACATACCCCTAGAGTGGGGTCATGAACACGACATTGTTGGTTAGCTGGCTTCCGGTTTGGGGTGCTGACCTTTTCTCTGTCTGTTTCTAGCGTTTTTCTCTTGGAGGCGATTGGGGTAGCTTTTATGGTGCACAAATGGACGCAATGTACCTCACCCTCAACCACCTTCCCCCAGCATGACCATTAAAGATATTTCTATCTAAATAACACTTTAGAAAGCTTCCATGGTTTTTATTCAGGCCTTATAACACCTCTAGCAGTGGGATAAGGAGCGCTAGAGGTAGTGCGTAGGTCCTACGCGTTGTGCGCTGAATTTTAAAAGACCTGCCTGGACTCCCAACGCATGGTCAGGTTCATCTTTATACTCTAACCGCCTGCGCTTGCCGGAGAGCATTAGGCTGGCACCACGTACATGTTTTGTGTGTCTTCTTTTTCACTACCACCGCTGGTGTACATCATTAAATTACGTAACTTAATAGAATGAAACCTTCATAAAAGGACCGCTGACGTTTGTTGAGTTGGCGCAATAAAAATTGAAGTGCACTTTACGGCTCCACCCAAAGAAGGGCTACAAGATGTGCATAGGAAATTAGTACTTTGCTACCATGAGATAAATATGAGCTTATATATTTGTAAACGAAGTATGAAATCAAATGCAATTTAATTAATGTAGAATATTTCATGTTCAATTATATGTGACAGGTTTGAAGGATCATTTTACACCTGAACGCTGCTTAAAGCATAGATTAGGAGCATTATAGCTGCCTAATACAGCACAACTTTGTCACAACTGAGTGTAAATAAGCTGGCATAATAATATGCGTCGCGGGGCTGACTCCATTGACGCGATGCAGCACAGAGGCAGGTTTTCATGGGCATCGACTTGACAGCGCCCCTGCGTCGAGATTGAATGAGCGGCGGCTGTATTGTGTAGTTATAGGAAACCTACGCTGCGCCGCGGTGATAAGGCTGAGGCGAACGCACGGTTCGTACTATGGTCTTGAATCTTGTGCTGCAAACAAAACCCGATTTTGGTTCTCGGCGACGTAGCATTTCGTCCGTATACCCGGGGCACCCTTACAGGCGCTCCCAAAAACGAAAGGAACACTAGAAACAGTCTCTTCGTTTGTGTGAGGTCTAACTCAAGCCATGTTTGCTTAACAGCTTAGACGGAGTAGAATTTCATCACAACCTTGCAGCAGCTAGCAACTTTCTTCTTGTTATGCTAAACGAGGCAAAGCGACTTTGCAAAAAAGGAATTTCCACCACGGACACTTTTACTTTTTCGGACGCACATTGCTGGCAAAGGTTCTTATCCTAAAACAAACATTGTTCACGTTTTAGCGAGACTATTCAAATGGATACATTATGGGAACATCTTGGTTCACTCTGGTGCAACGACGACAGACGTTGATTGTATGATTTACATTTGGACGGATGGACATAAACACGGAAACAAAAAACCGCATATATAAGACAGTGGTCAGACCAGTCCTGACATACACGGCCGAAACAAGACCGGACAGTGCTAAAACATGCAGACTCTTAGAATCTACGGAAATGAGAGCATTAAGAACTATTACAAGAAGGAGTTTAAAGGGCCGTGTAAGAAGTGTCCAGATACAAGAAGAATATCAGGTAACTGAGGTAAATGAGTGGGTAAAACAGCGTCGCGAAAAGTGGAACCAACAAGGATGTCTCCAGATAGAATTGTCAGGATTGCAAGAGACAATTCACTTATGGGTAAACGGTCAATAGGACGACTAAGAAAATGATGGACAGATAATGTAACAAATTGCTGACGGAGAATAGGCACCCGTTTTTTGGAAAAATGAAGAAGAAGAAGAGATTGGGAGCATGGAAATGTATTTGCTGTCCGCGCTGTCGTTTCTTATCTGCAATGCTGCTAACATGTTTTGTAGCATCGAGTCTCATTTTTTATTTAATTCATATGTAGCAAAGCAAATATTACAAGCACTACGTTGAGAAACCCTCCACAGAGGTCTAGTTTTGATGTTCGACGTGCTGCACTAAGGCCTTGTTTTGCTCCTGCCTCCTAGATTAGAATTTCGCTTGAGTTTTACGGTCTCCTTGGTTTCCTGCATGATACACCTGATGTTATTTTCATTTTCCACACTTGTACGCTTTAAGGCGGTGCAGAATTGTATAGGAATTGTTCATGCACGCGGGCTGTGTTCCAGCCGCCTGCATGAATATAAATTCAGCTGATGGAGGCGGCAGTCAGCCAAATGCTGCACGACTTAGGTAAACACGCCCGCGCACACTCTGTCACACACTAATGTAAATATAAATATGCCGATAAACATGTGCACGCATGGTCTACAAGCATACATCATAAACAAATTCATAAATATTTATGTCGTAAATTGCCCTGTGCCAGGACGCTAAGCTTTACGATCCTTTATATGGATAGTAGCAAGGATATTGGAGTAGAAAAAAAACGTGTGATCATAATTTTTGCTAAGTGCAACACTTTCCTCATTTATCATTCTAATGTCCCTACCGGTTTTGCAACCAATTGGAAATTGTTTTTATACAGTAGCAGCCCCCAAAGTGTAATATTAAAAAGGCAAGTTTCAAAACGCCTTAGCCCATTCAAGAAATAATGTAAATCTTGGTAACGCGGCAAACGTTTGAATGAATGATTGCAACTACATTTGCGACTAAGATTAGATGCATTTGGTATCGTTTGAACGTGCGTTTTTGCCATTATGTTGGATGAAGTGATGCGGGTGGCAAGGGCGCTGGGGGATGTAATTACACTGCAGCATGCACAAAATGGATTGACGATTAGAAATATGATGTTTTGACATGCATTTTGACTTGTGCACCAGGTAGACCTATGCCGGTCTTCTTTTGTCCCTCCAATGCGCAAATAACTCACTTTATTATTCAGATGGATTTTCAGAAAGTCATTGAATAAACAACCTCAATTACCTTCCAAATTTATAATCGAGTGCAATGACAACGGAAAGTTCTCTCCCTTATTCTGTATTTGTTGATTTGTTAAAACCAATCAATCCAAAAATTACAATTAATTTTCTAAATTTGTTTTAAATCAATTCGAAACAAATTCATTTCGATTATTTGTACATGCCAACGATGAATATTTGGTAATAATATCCGCTTGTGAAATAGGAGGCAACAATTTGTGAGTTTGATCTTTTATAATAAATGGATTCTCGGTGTGGTCATTAGTCACCATATTCGAATTTTCGATAGCAAAACTAATGAAAAAGATACGCTGTGGATAAACTCGTCAACGGAAATAATGGAAACAAGCGGACCTTATACAAACACGGTTTTAATTGCAATTATATTTTTTGACATATTGCGTCAATCGACCTCGAAGTTCAACGATAAATTCGGACCTGTCAGTTTAGAAATTTCGATAATGTGCCAGAATTTTTATTTTATATCTCCCGCGGCTAAATGTAGCGCAATTCCATTATTAATTAACAAATGCAACAAGAGGATCAATTCAACAAAACACCGTTACGTAATTCAAATTTATTAATTCAATAGCATTCAATAGGTTTTCATTTTAATTAATTACATTCTGAGCATTATTAAATTTAAGTTAATAACTCAATCCAAGAATTACGTGGTAATATTACACTTTTTAATCAAATTAAAGGTTTTGATTAATAATATTATTGTATAATATCGAAGCGTTTTCAAGAAATATTTTTCCTCAAACATTATTTATTTCCTTGGATAGCTATCTATTTTTCTTGTATCAAATATAATCTGCTAGAAAAAATTCAGTAGGTATTAAATATTATATATATTATAGTGCTTGAAATAGTAGTTATATTGTAATAAAAAATATTCAAACATAATCTATTACTAATCTAGATACTGCAAAGAAAAACTTGGAGAATGTTTTCTATGCTTCCCTCTTCGTAAGTAACAATAAATATTGCAATTTTGCCTCCAAATATATTATTACCTAATAGAATCGCCCCGATAGCACACTTGACAACATTTGTCTTGCGAGTCGGTAGATTGCTGCTTCCAATCCTGCTTACACCTTTGTTGGGAGCGTTATAGTTACACCGAAGAGAGGTCTGCAAACAATCCAGCTACCGGATGGCCAGCGGCGTAAGGATGAGTACGGTATCAGTCGATGATAGGCCTGGGTAACAGTACGCTCACAATAATTTACCACAAAACCCTGCAACGGACATACATGTACTAAAGAGATAAGACTAATGCTGATAATTATCCAATAGAGTATTGTTTTATTAATAATGAACTAAAATATCCATCGATGAAATTGTTATGGGAATTGTCCATCTGTAATAATAAAAACATCAACCATTAACGCATAGCTTAAATTACATCCACGAAATGCCATGAGGGAATTTATCCCCACTAGCACCAGCATAATATATTACTTATTCTTGTGTCAATATTTGTTGATGAGCCAATTTGCAAATGGAGTCGCTCATGGCTTGCAACTTGCGGTAATTAAAAAAACCACAAGGTACCTTAATTAAATTAAAAACAAATGTCACAGTTGGATAATAATTTATCTAAATCGTTTTTTTTAATTCTCTTAAACTAGTCTGCGATAATAAAAAGCTTGCGTTTATTGTACTCATTGTAAACTGAGCGCATTCATTGTGGTTACTCCTTTGTAATCAAGAAATCGATTTCAGAGAAATAAAATTTCTTTCTCTAGTCGACTTTATTCAGTCGTTGACGGTTGACCAACCAAGGCTTGGAATTTAATTAATTAGGAAAATATTTAATTTTACTCTGGTGCGTTATGTGGTGAAATAGGTGAAATGTCACTGTGTAAATATGGGTCATGAATTTACTTCATAAATGCACGCGCATGAGAAAATAATGTGGTGAGAAATGCAAATGGAAAAATAAGAAGGAAATGTAAATATGATGGTGCTAATGCATTTGTTTAATTTTTTTACTTGGGTGAGCTATTTTTAAGTAAGCTTCAAAGTAATGATATGATAACAGAGTAGTATTATTATTTATTAAGTACATATTATGTATCATGGTTTATTCAGCAACAATACTTCATTAGTGAAATTAGTCACAGCTGGGATATTCTATTCAGATTTCTATTTTATATGCTAGTGATTCCTCTTCCTTTGACATGGCATTCATTCGTATCTAAAGACTTTCGCCTTTGCCTAAACCTCGTTGCTAAGCCTCGTTTATTTTGATAAAGGTATTGGAATCCGCCCTAGTTGAATTCCCGCCTTGTGCGTTTCGATAATTCCATTCCACTCTCCTCACACATGAAGCCCGGAATCATTCTAATCACTTGGGTTATTTCACTTTACGCTTACTGAGCCTGGAATGCGAAGCTCATTTTAATCCTTGTGGCTTTGATATCAGTTAGCACTGATTAATTTATGCGTATACAAATGGATTGTTCAATTAAGTATGGAGTGACTTTCCAAGCTGAATTCAACCCTTAACCTGTAAGTTGATGTCAATTGAAATAGTGAAGCTGGAAAGCAAAAAAGAACTGTTCGTTACCAGGTCTCTCGTACAAACTTCTCAAGAAGTTACGTTAAACGGATTTAAAGCAGATATATGTTGGCTGGTCTTTGGATGGAGTTGCAGATTTGCACGAATCAAATACGATGCACGAGCAAGCAGAAGGAAATTTCTATATTCGCAATTGTATGCCGTTGTTGAAGTGAATGAAATGAAAATCGCACGACCTGGGGGTCTGCAAGTCACTAGGTTGTAGGTGGGGTATCTTGTGACGACAGGAGGTCATTTTCCACTTTTCTTCTTGATTGCTTCCTTTACTTTTTCACTTTGCGTGAGCGCGTTAACTTTTCGTACGAAACTTTTCATGTATAAACTGTACGTGGTGCTTTGCTGAATAGGTTTCAAAAAAATCTCGATACTACTTAACATTTATGTAGCCACAAAAATATCTTCCTTACATTTCTACAATTCAATATCAAAATTCCATAGAAAATGTAAAATCTATCACTCTGTAGCTAAATCTAAAGGATTAATTGTCAATTTGAATTAAGCTTTGGAAAGTACACAACGCTAAAGGAGTAATTCAAAAACTTTGTTGGTCGATACATTATATAGTCTCGTAAATAGCTTTAAGCGTTATTGGCAATCGGTGGCGCGATGTGTGCGCCGCATTTAAATGCGCTTAAAGTAACGACCAGAATTACCGCCACCCCAGACTATTCAGGAAGACGCTAGCGAGACGCTGCCGCCGAGGGCCAAATGTGCATGCGCCATTCGCGACGTTTTTGCACTTTGTGCATGCTGGCATACTTGTTTTAGTTTTTTAACGACCCAAGCACGTACGGGGATGTATGCAAACTTAGATTCCGGCTTAGAAGATGCTTGCTGCTGGTGCCGGAATGGGAATATTAATGTTTATTACCACCGGTATTTTAAAAGTGCAATTAAGTGCAAAAATTATTAAAATCTTTAAAGTACAAGGGTTGCTCTTGTAAGGTAGTTTAATTCTACCATGTGTTCGCATTTATTATAATTTTAAAGTATCTTATTCTGGTGATTACGAGGGATACCGACATTTCATTATACTGCATCAACTACTGTGGTTATTAGGAGCTATGAGACAGGATTTTTTGAGAATATATATTATTGGATATCTTCCCAGCAGGATTTGAACTTGCGTCGTTTGAATATATGCATCCACGCAAATGTTATTAAATTGAAAAGTAGCTTAATTAAGTGCTTAAGTAGGTGTCCTTATAAATAATGAAATATTTAGTTTGAACTTTGTTTTAAACAAGTATAAACATATTTCTGAAAAATTTTAAATGTTTCTACATTTTATTACAATTTAAAACCTGAAATGGTTTCATAAATCAGAGTTATCCAAGCCCGAGCACATTTTAATCCAATTGTTAGGACAATTTCAATCTGCAACCACCGCTTTCCCACCAAATCGAGAAATAAAACTTTCGCCCTCCCGGGAGTTTTTGTGTTTTATTTCAGCGCGACCATATATCGCCGACACACTTACTTGCCTAGGGATGATAACTTGGAAATGAAAATCTAAAGTAATTCCCTTAATGGAATTGGCCTGTAGTGGTACGCGCACCGCCGCAACGGTGGCGAGTTTTGCTGATATAACAATTTTCCCATCTACGTAACGTTTTTCCATTGCAATCAGCATAATTCAAGGAATCGTCGCAGCCGCTTTGGTGCTCCGGTCTTCCTTCGAGGGCAAGTTTAAAATGTATAAATTTTATCTAATGTGACTTATAATTACATCTGCGGGCGGTTAAGCAATGCGCGAATGCGGACGAAAACATGCACGCGACCACAATAACATCATGTATGAATTTGCACAACTCGAGACGCTATTAAACCGAATGCATAAAACCTATTTAATGTAGCAGATTGTGGCTAGTGATGATAAAGTAGTTATTTATAGATGAATTAATGTTTTCTCGTGTTTGCTCTTTGATTAAATGAGTACGAGACCAATTATTACCGACATTTTATTGCGCAGCTGTGGACAAGATAATAGAGGACTTAACATGTGTAAGAGAGTTGCTAGTTGCGTGTAAATTGTGTTGTGGTTGTCAGTTGCAGTTGGCAAACAGCATTTTTAATGTAATTGTTGAATAAGTTGAATAGGGGATGACATGACTTGTTATTTAATAACATACCGGTTACATTTGTACTGCGTTTGTTTACTCAGTTATATAATTTAATTTTGTTGATTTGCGTTGAAAATTTAGGAAAAGTAAAATGTTTTATTTGTTGGCAGAATTTTATGTTGCATTCCTAATATTGTTGCATTTATTATTTATGATACCCAAATTGGTGAGCGTTTGTTTTATTTTTGGGAATTAATTTTAAAATTGTATTTTATTTATTTGCTATTTAATCCTTATTTTACGTGGAATTCAGTTAAATTTAATTGATGTTTATTTTCATTGTCCATAACGAAATTTAATTTTATTGGTGCATTGAACTTTGGAATATATTGTTTTGACAAATTGTTTCCAAACTATATTAGCATAACATAAATAATATATTGAAATTTCCAAATTAAATTATACAAAGACTACTAAATATATCTAGAAATCTATGAAATTACTAATATAATATTATAAAGTATTTCATTCATCTTCATTACAAAGGGTCTGATATTAATTATTTTGAGATTAATTTATTTTGATTAAATATTTGATGTAAAAATTTTTTTTTACACATTTTCTTTATCAGTTTGTATGTTTCTATTCATTTGTCATTGGTTTTTGTTACTTCGTTTTTTTGCGTATTTCTTGTCACCTATGCAAATCTATGTTTTATATTGGTCTAATATGAAAGATGTGTATATTTAGAATTGTATTAATTACATTGGTTTTTATGGGAATTTTAATTATAGTTGTGTTATATTGGAGTATATTGCATGCATTGGTTTATATTGAATTTGTATTAATTAGCAGTGGTGCTGAAGGTATATGATAAGAAGTGAGTTCTTTATTGAGGAGAGTAGCTTGCAATAGATGTTGTTTGTTCGATGGCTGAGTGTCGACTGTCATACAGTTTCCAGAATTCGTAGCCATTTGACCTCGGTGTCTTCTTTGTGGCGCTCACGTCGGAGGCGTAAAGGTCGCGAATTATCGTGCGACCTCGCGGTTTTAGCGAACGCGCGTTTCAAATAAAAGACCCTCGCGACATCACCGCGGATGCTGCGTACTAAATTAAATTAAATGCATACTAATTTAACTAAGAAGTTAAAGGGCTAATTTTAATGAGTAACTACAGAAGGCAATATCCCAAAAACTTTTTTACAACATCAAAAAATATTTTGTGTGAAAATAAATTCATCATATCAGAAAATATTAGCATTTATCTATTTCAATATCTTGAGTGTTTAGCATAATTTTATTGAACATTGACCACTGTTTCTAGATACTTTAATCTTTTGAAGTGCATTTTCGTTCCATAAAACCCTCACATTTAACATATTTATAGAAATAACATTTTTACAACTCGAACAAACTTTTATTACACAAAGTTGCACACTCACTTTGATGCAACGTTTGAAAACGTGTTTCAATCATCATAGACGCAGCCGGAACTGGGGAGATGCGAAATCGAAGGCCGAAAGAAATCCAGGAAATTTTCTCAGCGAGCTTTTTTCCTCCTGCTTCTAAGGGTGGCGGAGTGGTGAGGTGCAACACATATGGTGCTGACAGTACTATTTGTACCTATCGCCCCTTTGCCCCTTTTATAGTTGCACCGAGCGTGCAATGTGTGAGATGATCAAGGGATCTCTAGAGGAGCTAGTGGAACAAGCCAAGCAGTCGCGCCTGCAGATGGACTCTAAATTGTAAATCGAGGAAAGTTTAAACACGTCGCGTGTTATCCTTCTGCTCGTCTTTCTCCTTCGGACGCTTGCACTTGGCTGACTTTATATAAAAGAGCTATGATTGATACGATGTGCATGCTTTGGGACTAGCAGCCGACAATGTGCTCGATATGTACTTGGAAACTAAAATTGGATCTGCAAAATGATTTGGTTTTTATTCTGGAGATGGAGAAGATCATTAGATGAAAAAATTTGATAATTTGTTCTGATGGAATAAAAACATGCTTGGCTTTTGCAGGTTAAAAATGTCTTATATTTGTAAATTATTGAAAGGCCAGTTTACCTTCACTTGAGTGCAAACAATAATCTAGGTATGTGGCGAATGTTGGGAGGAATTTGAAGAAATTCGTTGAAATGTCACTATGAATACATCTTGGCCCTCTAAGGTCGATGAGCTTTGGAATTTTTCAATTTATAATTTCCCCTTTTTCTTTTGCCTCTCATTCCACTATGAGAGTACATTTAGTATTGCCATTACTGCCGGCCTCTTATTTCGCTCTCCACGAAGCGGTCGTTTTTTTTTTCCGCCGATTATTTCTATCCGTATTCCTTGAGCGAGAGGCAGTCTCCAGAAATTCACCATTAGGTGGTTAATTAATGAACGTAATGAAAAATTCTTAATTAAAATGTAAATGTGTCCGATTTCGTTTAATTTCATTCTTGATCGCGCTAATCCTGCAATTTCGTAATTTAGATCCAACCCCCATCAGTGTTGGCGCTCGTCTTATTTTACTAAGTTCCTATTACACCGCGCACATTTTCGTCCTTGGTTACTTGATTTTTCCCGTTTTACAAATTTACGCTTTTTGGCTTCTTTCGGAATCTGCATTTATTTGTACTATTCCTGCAAAGTTCCGACGAAATGAATACAATCTATGCGCCCAAGTTGCATTCGGGGATAAAACGATAAAAGAACAAGAAAGAAAAGAAGAAAGCGTTGCAACAAATCCGAGTCTCCGGAGAAGGAATAACCGACTGCCGACGCGCATATTAAATTCAATTAGGAAGCTTTCGCGGAATATATTTTTTTAATCTGCCACCATTTCTGCACTGCGATTTGGTAACTTGCTCATTTCCTTGCTGACTGTTTTTCTGCATGGAATTCATTTGTATGCTTCCTGATGCTGGACTTATGGACGTCGCCGAACCACCCGATTCAACTTAGTACAACAACTTTGTACAACGTAGGCAAACAGGAACCGAGATTCCACGACTAAATGTGAAATTGCTATAATTAGAACGCCTAAATTTCATTATTAAAATTTCTGCTGCATGCTAGCGGAAAAAAAGTAAAAATGTAAAGGATGCAATAAGAAGTGAGAAAGTAAGACGTACACCGCTTATAATATGCACGAAACGAATTAAAAGACACGGAGGCGAAGCAAAATGCTTTCCAGCAGCCCGCCATAACCTAACAGCGTAGTGGCGGAGAAAGGAAATTTGATTTTTTACGGTTTATCGTTTTTACTCTTTTTTTTGGCATGTCTCGGAAAGCAGAAACATTGCCGCTTGGCAAAACGAGTTAATTTCTAAGCAAGATTAAATTATTTATTAAACGTATTCCTGCAATTATTTTTTTAAAAGAAAAAATAATCTTGCTCCTGTAGTCAGAGAGGCATAATAATCATAAAGATTATACTGACAGTTTGTGTCCGAAAATCACAAAAGAAATGTATGTTTCGTATCGGAATGGATATGCTATAAATTTCGTCCTTCCTTTTCTCATTCATCAACAGTGCATGCACACAAAGCTGTTACTACAACTGAACGAATTGCCTCTTCTTCTAGTCATATAGACGAGAAGGCCCTTTTGTAATATATGGTATTCCTTAGTTATTTGCTCTACAAACGCTGAGGTCGTTGCAATTACTTCAGCTACATCATGTTTACTTTTATATATTCCACTCCAAGTATTATGGAATGCGCTAAAAATACATGTGGGACCAAAAAATACACGGAGTGAAAAGAATGGGGAGGAAAGATTATTTATTAATATGTATTATTCACGTTGCAGGATCCAAGCAAGCGACGATCAAGGTAGATCCTGCGTCGCTGCCCACATTCCAGACCTCCAGTCAGGTGTTCAAAATCGTCGACAAGGAGACGGTGATCCTACCATGCGAAGTATCCAATCCTGGTGAGTATTTATTGTTTACAATTCGTAATAAAATTGTACCAACCCATCCCTACCCAAAAACTTATTAACGATTTTTCTCTGAGCTTTGTAAAGCTGGAAAAGGAGATTTTCAAAGGGTTTCCAGTTTCATTGAAATCCTGTAATTAAAATCGTAAATCTTACAGCTCTTGCTAAGATAGAACCGGATTAAAATAGGTTAGGTCGTAAACATCGTATTCCTGAGATCATAAGGTTTTCTATTGTTTGTATTTCAATTTGGATGCAATGCAATCAAGGGGTAAATAAGGCAATAAAAATATTTATTACAAATTATTATAAAATTTATTACTCACTAAACTATGGTAATAAGAGTGTGAGCGAAAGTTTATTTACTCTTGAGAGTAGATTGCAATTATTTCCACAAACATATAAAATGTTTAGTACCGAAGAGAACGCAGAACCTGCATTTACTATCGTAGAAAGTTTGTTATAGATCCCAAAAGTTGGTTGTTTACATGCTTTCCCTCTCGAAACCCTTTTCTTTTACCATCTCAACATTCTCAGCCCCGATGCATTATAAACTATACATTAATTAGAAGTAGTGGCTATGGGCAGCGTGAATGCTAAATTGGAATTTACGTTTCATTTCTAGGTAGAGGCTGAAATTGTTTTACTTTCACCGCGTTGAACATTTACAGCTTTTAATTAAAAATATAGTTCTTCGACCTGAAAGTGACAACACTTGCAGTTTAATAGTTTCCCATTTTATTGTGTCCAGAGCGGCCAGATGGCCATTCTGGCCTTTTACTAGCAATTATTTCTATTTAATGTGCACTTGGATTGTTTACTCAGTTTAAATATTCTACTTAAATAGTTTTAAATGTCATATCATTGAGGCTAGAGTGTATAATTAAAACCTTCTTATGGTTTGAGTTGCATTAAATTCTTCATGAAATATTTCTCTTTGAATTATGTATTTTGCTAATGCAATTTCCATGCTTGCTGGGTGCTAAACTTGCATCGTTTCATAGCAATATTATGATTATCAGTTGGATAGTGTCTAGTCTAGCTGAGTCCAGGGGCAAATTGTAGGATTGTATCATATCCAACAGAAACTAACGATGTCATAAAAGCATTTGACCAGCACATGAATAATGCTTGATGTGATATTGCAGCAGTTTTAAATTCAGCTCGTCCATCCAGAGCAAATGACATCGACTTGAGATGACATCAGAGATAGCATCTTGTCGTAAATGTGGTGCATGCGGTGAACGCCCTAAGAGTTTGCAATTAAATTACAATTATAAGTAGCGCTTTTGCTCTTGTGCCCGTTGATGGTCCTTGGTGGATATTTGCTGGAGTTTCGAGATGATACGCGCAATGTGCGTCAACGCGACGTGTCATCGCAATATTACTTTAATGCGAGCGAGTAAATGCATTGGTAACTTATACAAGTACATTTCGGAGGCTGGCAAAGATATGCGTGATGGTAAACTCGAGCCTACTACGTTAACTAAGTCAATAGTAATTGAGTTATTTCATTTACACCTAATGTACAAGTTAAGGAGACTAACTAGGGAACTTGAAGTAACATGGTGTTTTATGCGAATACCAATTAGGTGATTATTTATAGAAAACTTTATAAATGCAGGTAAGTTATGTCCTTATAATAAAGAACTAAAAAAATACCTTAAAAATACCTTTTTCTATTTACAGATATTATGATAATATCCTTTTCCAACAGAAGAATCTTCATATTGGTAGATTAAGGAAAATAGTAACATATGAATTTGTTCAAATGACATATGAGGAAAGTTTCTCAATAACATAGTGCACCAGTAAGCTCTGCAAACACTGGAGTGAAATAGATATTGCAAGCAGAAATCGTAATATTACGACGTGACACCACTTGCTGGGAGCCCTGGTGGTAGCCAACTTTCAAGAACGAATCGATTTCACGCTAATATGCGACAGCATAACTTGAGCCTTTCAACACATCACGTCAAAGTGCGGATAAATTCAAATATATAAATAAGTTTGGAAAAGTCAATTACTATTGCTTTACTAACTCAGTGGTTGGTCTTGATCTGCAAGGGTCGCTCTGCTCAAATCAAAGCTTGCAACGAGTTATGGCAATAACAGCACACATTATCCGCGTTTGCATAATCTACATTTGTTGTTTGGGCATGGAAAGCGAGAAGTGGTGGTATGGTGCAAAGCGCTATGCCAGTGTGTTGGAAAATCCCCTTTTCGATGAATCCCTTGGATGTGCTACAGCACACACATTGATATTCCACATTTGCAAATTGGAACACTGGGACGGTTCCGGTTTCAAACATTTCTTTATCTCCAGCTTGCCTCTTGACACACGACATATTAACGTAGTTGATTTTGCATGAAGTTGTTTATTCTAAGTACATTGTTCACAAAAAGTAAAGAAAACCTTGTACTTACTGAAAATATTATATATCAATTCCAGTAAATTTAATGTAGAGTAATTTTTTAAATGAAGCAAACTTTTCAACTTTTGTGACAAGTATGAGTAAGTTTGTTCTAAAAGCTTTCGAAAATGTACACAACTCATCAATGAACCCAAACATTGGAACAATGTTCCCCTGCAAGTCTTCCCATTCGGCTTTACAGTGGGCTGGCTTGAATCGAAGTTGAATTGAGTTGGAGATGGGTGAAAAAGGTTAAAGAAGGCAATGAAGTTGGTTATCGACGAGGTCGGAGCTCGCGTTACGTGCGCACCATCCGCGCACGTTTCTAGAGAACTTGCAAAGTTCTTAGCCCGGGTAACGAGCGTGTTGGAGCTTGAGCAAAGTTTAAATAAAATTACAAAAAAGCGCAAACATAAAGCGCGTGCAATTAGGTATTATTTGGCGATTAGAGCGAATGACTGAATAGATATTCCCAACGTGAGCAATTCGTGATCTCCAACTTAATTCGGTTGGGATACATTTCTGGAACTCTTTCAGTACGTTAAGAGGTCATTGTGTCGTTTTGTAAAGTTAAACTTGCAAATATTGCCTCATTTTCCAACGATTAGAGGCGTCACTATTCTAATTGTAGTTTGTACACTTGCAAGCGCCCTGTAAGTCTACTATTTGCTAGTTTAGTTTAAGTTGGCGTGAATGTACTCCTTGGAGCGAAAATAGCCATTTCAGTGCAACCTGAGCGTGACCGAATCGATTTATTTACAATCAATTAGAATGTAAGAATGTGGCCACTTTACACAGCAACCCTATTTCCAATTGCCGTTTATTTTGATGGCAAAACAATGCCCTTTGCACACGAAGGGAGACCTTCCGCAATTACGTACTAAGAATTTTTGCATTGATAAACACCACACTTCCAATTTAAATTACTGCTTGAGGACCATTGAAGTTAAATACGAAATTGTGCGGTTGATTTTTGGGTTACGCGTCGATTCAAATTCTATTTTACTTTTTGTTTTGCTTTTCCAACGGGAGAGTTTTATTTTGATTTTAATTCCATAGCAAAACTATACAATCTGTGATATATCGAACAACAGAGTTTTCAGAATTTGGGAAATTGTGCAAAATGGATGCAGAGTATAAACACAGGAAAATAATTGGAATAGCAACACTGAGAAAAATGTATATTGTGCTTCAATACTTTGTGTTTTTTGCTTCTTTTATGAGAGGAATTACATTTGATTTTCTGCTTGTAGCATTTTGTTATTTCAAAAATGGTTTAAAAGTTTATATTTCCTGGTTAATTGAAATTTTAGAGATTTTCTATTTGCACAGAAAGTTATGCATTGTTTTATTACAGCAGGTATAAGGTACGTTAGTGGAAAGTTCGTAATGGATGTTTAGCTCATTCAATTCACTCACTCGCTTTATCTTGTTGTTGCTTAGCTACTTGCTTGAGAGAAATATTCCAGCTTTTTGGGCACACCTACACCGTTTATTTATTTCAAAGCAATTACCACGCTGCAAAACTTGAGCGCGTTTTGCAGAAAAAGTTCATTACGCCCAACTGCAATGAAGAAACAAGAAGCACCACTTTTGTTCTTTTATATACTCCTTTTCTTATTTATTAAGGCTTTTCACTTTGCACTACAATCATAAACATGGCTTACTTACAATTTGGGTATGGTTCCTTCAAATATCATTTCATTGCCATTTTAATAACGTAATGTTTGAATGCGCGACAAATCACGGAATATATTTTCTCGTTGTGTTTTAAACGCGGTTGCACCACTCGCACTTGTAAAATAATAAATTTATCGCTTTGTGAGCACTATTTTTTCCGTGGTGCAGAGGGAAAATTTTTTTTTTCTCAAGCATCTAAAGCGTGAACTGCGAGAGTTAGCGCGTCATACCCTTACACGTAAAACCCGCAAAAAAAACGACACATTGTGGAAGGCTCTGGGCAGAAGCCACCGCTGCTGAGAGAAGAATTTATGAGTTCATTATGCCGCTCAAACAAGTACGCTCCGCTTGTGAGATATCCCAATTATAGTCCGTACCGCATTCTGTTGTGTTCTTCATTTGACCCCATTCAAAATATCCTGATCCCATCATAAGGCGTACCTCGTAAAATTCGACTCACGCTAGGCAATCCGTGAGCGGTTTTAATGAGCTTGATGGAGCAAAGCGTCTGCCCAGTTGCGCAGGAATTATCGGGCGCTGCAGAGATGGTTCACACTTTCTTTCGTTCTATCAAAGTGAAGAGCCAAATAAAGTCGATAACTTTCTAGATTATAGAGCCGTTATCTAAGCGCCGTTAGTAATATATTCATGATGCGTTTTCCGCGTGCAAACTGAGAAAGGATGCTTGCTTGCGATGGCGGATGGAGGCGGTTAGGATGGAGGGTGGTGTTGCCAAAGTAGTAAAATGCTCAATTTTATAGGCTATTAAAGTAGGCGAGATGTCGCCTGTTAATAGAAATGCTATTAATAAAAGTCGAAATTGCACTTTGGAGGCGGAGTGGTGGAGTTTACGACTTGTTGTTAATCACAAACAACTTTACACTATATAAAATTCACGTTTAGATCTTTATTTATTTATAAAGATAGTTTATTAAGTGAAATTATATATATTGATTACATCTAACTGCAAGAAGAAAGTAAGCGAACCTTTATTTTATAATAAATTTTGTTAAAAGATTGAAGTTTTATTTATTGCGACTTTCCAGTTGAAAATCTTCATAAAACTGCCCCATGGGTCATGTTTGTTAATTATTCAATGCCAATTTAAATATCGTGTTAATGGTTTTAGTTTAGAAAATTTGAATGCAACGTAAATCAAATCAAATAAATATTAAACATGAATAATTTAAAAGATAATTGGATTGTCAAATATTTTCTTGTGCTAGACTTAATGTAAAAATATAGATTGATGTCCCTTTCTTGCAAAGACCTGTATCATTAATAAGTACTTGATTAACCTCATCAATATTGTATTAGATTGTCTGCCGCAAATCAACTCTTTCACGTAAAAGAGTTACAAAAGCGTCAAGAGTAAAAATCATGAAACATTATGTAAAACGTAGCGTATAATGGCGCGCCGACAACGAAGACAAATTGCCTGCTTGTAAATTATAAAATCGCATAAAAAATTGCGTTCCAACACCGGAGCGCAGGCAGTGGGTCGCGGATGTCGTAAATTGTAAATTCTGCTCCTGTTTTGTATGCAGTTCCTACTTATTCATCAGCCCATAGTGTACGGCGGCGGCGGAATCGTCAGCTAGTCGTCGTCTCAAGATGAAGTGGATTCATTAATGTAACTGACTCGTTGCATGCAGCGTGAGCTTTCACAAGCTTGTGAGATTACTTAACTCTGTTACTATTTGTCAAATGTACATTAATAAGCACCAGGCAAGAAATGCCAATCACATTTTGATTTACAACAATTCTTGATTATAAATTACAGTGGATTACAGTAATTTGATAGATTTTTTTTAGAAAAATAATACACGTATTATCGAAATTACGGTTAGAGTTGAACATGCGCTCAGCGACAATTTTCGCACGCGGAAAACGCACTTATTACCAGACAGTATTTGAATTCTCGATTTTCTTTTCTTTCCGTCTTAATGTTCCAACCAGTTCGGAGCGTTTCCTCTCAGCATAAGCATCTCTTTTTGTGCGGTTCTCAGTTGCTGCCGACACGATATTTTATTATCTTCAAAAATGATTTAATGAAAACTATGTATCGTTTGTCATTTTTTGCTATTTAAAATACTTTTGCCAAGAACGGAATAGACTTGCTATAAGCTAAAATACTTTTTAAAGAGACGAAATTTTAGAATAAATCAAGATATTCTTGTCTTTACTGAAACGCACTTAGCATATTCATCCTACAAATTTGTTCACTCAAATGGAACATAATTTATTTCCAGCGATATGCGCACGCTGAAAGGAAATCATGCTCTAACGAGACGTTCTTTCTGAAGTAGGAAATTGAGACGCGGAAATCAACTGTGGAAATGCATGAATACTAGTATTCAATAAACAATGGCCAATCAGCTTCATTCACTTTATAAAAGCCTTCTAATCATCTAACAAATATTTTGAGAATTATAAAAAGTCAAATGAAGTAAACATCATCGATTGCTCTTCTGAAATTACTCCAAGACTACTTTTATCATAAATATTACCTTACTCTGCTTTGTTTGATTCTGATCGAGATCAAAGTTACATTTGAATTTCTAAGAAATCTTTATCTACCTATGATTATTGTCTGGTTGAAATTTCTTGAAAGTAGGCAACTTGGAACTTTAGTTTAGTAGAGAAAAAGTATAATTTTTACCACATAACCAACATTTTTTCAAATAAACTTTATACAAAACCGGTTAAATTTAATACAATACCAAAGTGAAAATTGCTGCTTCAGAAATCATTCGTTTGTGTGCCGGAAACACAATGAGCAGTCCGTGTCTTCCCTTTTTAGGCGCGGGGCTGTTTTGTTGTTTGAATGCGCTTAAAGATTGAGTTCGAAACTCGGATGGCGGTGGCGGCAACGGCAACGGCGGCAGCAAGCAACATTTAATTACGCGTTTTCTTACAATTACGAAATCCCGTTGAAACAACGCGCGGAAGTCAAAAGGAAATTAATTAATTTACGCTCGAGATGATTTAATAACATTTGCAAACGTTTATTCCTTCAAACTAGCCGAATCGAAGGCATTTTTACGCGTTGCAACTGGTGCACAACATGACTTATGTTTATCTTCAATAACGAGGAACTAATTTTCTACGTGTGCTACTTGTGACATATGTATTCCGATGAGTTCTATAGACTATTATTAGAAGAAGGAAAATTTGTATTTGATCACCACCTATTTGTTGAAATTTAAATGTAAATGGACTTGGGTTAGTGCCTGTCGTGGTGTGGGGTAGGGTTAGGGGGGTGGGGGGGCGGTACGCGCTGCCAACTATATTAAACTGCCACAACGAGGCTAACCGCGCGTTCGTGCGCTGACGATAAAATGAAGTCTCGAGCCAATATTGGCGGCGTAATTGATTCGTAATGGTGATTTCGTTATTCCTGAAATTCGATAGCGGAAGCGGCGTAATCACGCAACAGAATTAAACCAAGTTAGCTCAGCTTGTGTGCATGAAAATCATAGCAGATCGTTACCATATTGAGATATTCAGATCTATTACTACAGGCATTATACAACTATAAAAAGTGCCAATTCACTGATTCTGTTCCGTATACGAGCCATAAAAACATGATTCAGCGCAGTGTATCTTAAGCCAACGTCGCCTGCCTCGTTTACGTCCATTTCTCCGAGTGTCAGCCACACTTTGGTTTTGGTTTACGTTTTCGCGAGTTAAACTTCTTCGCCGTTCAGTTTACGATAGCCATTATTATGCGCTCTTCCGCTTGGGCGTCGCGCCGTGCGGAAGCAGAGTTTTTATTGCCCAGCGTCGTTTTTAGCGCTTCAATGATGTGATTGGCCTTCCTCTCGTATTTGCGCAACACGCGAGCTCGTCGTCCAGGATCCGCTCTTCCGCTGTCCTTCTTGTGCGGTGCCAGCGGTTAAATGTCTCTGTTAGGAGCGCTCTGTGCTTAAGGACCTTGCCGCCACCGTTGTCACCAGTAACATCCTGCAAGACTTACGGATGCTAGGAGATTATACGGTGTGCCTCGTGTAGCATGCTCCGTTTACTTCGTATGAATACATATCCTGTGACATGTCATAAATTTTAATGTCGCCTTGTGCTTAGTCTCGTCGGGTCGGCGCACGTCCTGGCTGATCACGTAAAACATATGTGTTGGGCACATAAAGTTTATTTCTTTTTTAAAACTCATTTAAGAATCTTATCTGACATATACATTGTTTATCGACAAAGGAGGTTGAGTTTATTCCCGAATGGACAGAATGTGTGGGTGTGTATATGCTAAATTTTCTACTCGGAGGCTTCATTCGCATATAATAATATTTTGTTACCATATTGGGTTTTTACTGTTTCATGTGCAATAGTGCGATCCGTATTGGATTGCCCAATGTCACCTACCTGATAGTCTCTCAGCAGCATATGGTTCTCTCTCCATGTGCAAGACGTGCGTAGCACCTTCAAGGTAACATCAGTTAGTAACCGGATTTTGGTACGTTAAAATGTCGCGTGTACGTTATGAGTTCTGACTGTAAATACATTAATATCTTAAAAATATTGTTATGCTACCGAAATACCAATATACACGTGAGAAACCAATAAATAGAAGGATGACTGAGGAAGTGTTTGAAATCAGGTACATACAAATAAAACGCCATAATTCTAATAAGCCTTATCTTCTAAAGAACCAACACAACCATGTTTTCTGCATTTCCTCCTTATGACCTTGTCATGTTGTCATGACAATATTATAATTCACACACTGCATACCAGCAATAGGAAAATAAATTGTCGCCCATTTTCATTCGATTTGAACGCAATGTTCTAATAAATTATGCTACACTACATGCCGCCTGTGACATGCAAGCACTTGCAATCATTGCATTTTAATATTTAAGCGATTGACATCTCGTTCTTGGATGGCCTTTAAACCGGCTAGACTTGCAAATAAATTATAATACATTTAGTAGTAAAAGATCCCAGATAAATAATAAGTTTTATTCTACTTGACATATAGTGAAGTAACCGTTTGATTATCCTTCAGTTAGTATTAGTGATGCTAGTAGGCGATTATCTTGATTAAGTTGAAACAACGTCTGCGGCGCAGACCACTGATGGCCAGAGCGATTATTCTAAACAATCTATACAAATGCAACTTTATTAATTAGTTTGCCCGGCATGATAAGCCGCGGAATGCGTTGGGACAACCGCTACAAAGCTTGTTAATTAACTCGAGTCCCAGCATCCCGCCACGGTTGATAATAATTGGAATACCTATGCACTGGAGATGTTAGATCGTTTGACGTGTCAACCAATGTGCACACTTCGCTTCGCAATGTGCATAGTGATGTATTAATCTATTAACAGATCCTCTAGATCTGTAAATGTATCTAATTACTACAGGTGTATTAATTAGTAAGTATTGTTGGATGCAGAGACAATAGAACTATCATTTTCAAGGACAAATCCTGTTGCTTAGAATATCTATATAGGATATAGTCATTCTTAATTATGGGTGTAAATAAATTAGATTGCCTTGAAAAAGTTATAAATTGATTTTTATATTAATACCATGGGATGGTAGGATTATCGAACTCATGCATTCAGAAAACTGGGTTTAAATAATAAAATAAACTACTTTGATACAAGTTGAATTAATATTATTATTGCATTGATATTTTATGCATTCCAGTTTTATGTATTGTCGATCACAAATCCTCATGGATTTTAATTTCATCACTAACGGTGTTAGCTGGCTTGTGATTTAATAAATTAGATTATTTCTAATGTCGAAACTATATATAGTTTGTCACCTTCAACACAATACGATTAATGAAAATCAGAGACCGAGTCTAATCGGAAACTGTTGGTTTCAATGCGTTTGATAACACACACATGTGAAATCTGGTTTCAAACGCATTGCGTCCCATCGCACACTGTGGACTACTATCCGCTACCAATTAAACCACATCACCAAACAGACGACAGCATTAGCAACAATAGTAACCCAAGCTATACAATAGGATCACCCAGCCAACATTATCATGTTTTCCGCAAAAACATATGCACAAAATAACGAGTATCTATATTTCGAATTGGAGTTTTGTAAAACGCGATGATGATTCCGCTGCGGTGTTATCGCACTGTTGCATATTCGCCGGTCGCAATGATCGCGGAACAATTGCGCGGGTATACATTATCTAATCGCACAATAGCAGGAATATATAGTGAGTGCTGCACGTATAAATGGAGGCTTGTCGATCAAGCCCATGCTATCTGTCGGGTGTCCTTATCGCTGTAGACGCATCCCACCGCACTGATATCAACATTCGGCGGCGGCGAATATTCGATGAGCACCATGCGCATTCCTGTCTAAAACGCAATTGCATACAGCGGGAAACACTGCGGTCGCTATATAGCCGCGTTGCAGTTGTACTATCTCCTGCTGGGAAATTTTCTAACTATTGGCGGTTGCATACCGGAATTAGCTGCCGATTATGCAGCCAGAATTGGGAAACACCAATAGAATCAGCGATGACGTCATAATACCTGGACGAGTACGTGGTTTCTATGTTGTCGAGGCGGATGGCGAGGTTGTTTGACGATCGTAACCACTTTTGTACCAGCCGGTAGTTGCGATTGACTTCCAACATTAGTATAGCTAGTGCTGACGCTCTTCTTTCATTTTTGCCCGCATTGACCATTAAGGGATTCAGATATTAGAGTTTTCGATTGAAGTTATTATTAGTTTGCTGTACGATCCAGGCGAGGCAATTCTCAATGGTACTTGTCGATTGCAACCTACTTTGAATGAGATATTTATAGTTGTCGTTTAATTTATATTAATAATTCATTGAAACTTATTTTTTGGAGTACTAGATTTTTGTGAACGAAAATGAAGGAATGTTGTTTATGTTGTTCATGAAGATATATTGATCAAAACAGAGACACAGCCAACATTAAATTATTCTATAAATTTAAAGTTAATTTTTTATTAAAATATTTATCCAAAATGTCATACAAAAAATATTTTTTACGTCATTAGTGAAAGATTATATAAAGTGGACACCTAGAAAAGGACAGCAGATAGAATTTCTAAAGCGTGGAAGTAGAGATAGACTGAGGACTAACCCAATTCGACGCTGGAAATTTATTGTAAATTAAATAACAGTAATCTACACTGGCAAATTAGAATGTTTTTATTATTTAAGCAATAAATTAGCATCAATAAATTGATAAATTTCTGCATGATTTCAAGAATCAAGAAGTCACTTTCTGCTCGTATAAAACAGAGATAACGACTAGTGTTGAATAAAATGATTAAATATTCATTTGTTAAACTTTCGCGATGCAATCATGCAAACGCATTGTTGGACAAATTTACAGTGTTATATGCCTAGTGAGAGTGCAACGTGTAATTGCACCATTACTTCTCGTCCTGGCCAAGTTTCTCGGCCCAGTTTGCGAGCTCAAGGAACTATTTGCAACGCTCGCGAATGTTTTGCTAATTAATATTAGATTGTTTACACAAGCTCCTGGTATGCAAACGTCGGCTGTCGACGTCGCTGACTTCTGCACCGACTGCCAACCGGAAAGTATACGTAAATAGTAAAGTTGCAGCAAACGAGTATAGTTCACAGATAAGTTTTCACTGCATCGCATCATTCGACGTCTTCCCATAAAAAAATAACTTCCAGACTTTGACCACCTGCAAAACTTGTACTGTACACGAATTATACGACGTTGCCTTGAGGAATATATAAATATTATCAGGATTTTTATAAGCTTGCAGAAGTAATAACATCATTATATGCAGGAACATCTTCACGCTTAGGCTTTTCAAGATGTTTTGATGTGGGTAGAAGTTTTATTCATTGTTGATGACGGCAAGGGTGTAACAGCAATCAAATTATGTAAACTGTTTAAGTCCCCGTGACTCTAGAACTAAATCAATTAAAATTCGCAACAATTATTAAGCAATTACAAGAATGTGTGGATAATAGAATCGCGCCGATGCTGTTGGAATTTCAGCGTTGAGGGTTGTGGGTCCCGGAGGAGATGGCGAGGCAAAGGCTGCTTGCTGCTTGATGGTTACCGCCGGTTTGCTTCGTTGAACGCGACCGCCGAAACGGAGAAGCGGCGGTTTTGATGGAGGTGGTGCACATCGGTGAGAGACTTCCAAATCAGCGCTGCCGCCGAGGTGTGCCCCTCGAGAGTTACGAGCAATTGCGAGCTGGGAAGTATCTTGAATATCCTGAATAAAATATAGGCTTCCGTCCACTCTCTGTGCTACGGAGAGTGAACATAAGATAATAATTCGATGTAGAAGCAGCCTGCAAAGTTGTGCGGAATACTACTGAAATTTTTTTTCTTGGCCATTAACAAACCTTTCGTCAATGCATCCACGAAATGATAAAACGCCGGGCTACTTTCGATTGCGTGCGGAAATTTCACTTTTACTGTTGATTTATAACTGCTATTTGCTCACTGGCTGGGTTTCCTGTTCGCTTCTATAGAACATGCATGTACTTAACCGTGATTGCAAAAGCCATGGTCATTTATTCAGTTGAAGTAGATGAAGTATCGAAAAGTTTGTTACACTTTTTTCTACGATGCTCGTCAACTTGTGGGTGCAAAAAATGTGAAGTGTAAATGTCTTATGACCTTCCAGAAAATTATTGCATACAGGATATTTTTAACGATTCGCATAGTCATAAAAGAATATACAAGGAGCAAGAGTTGGGAGCAAAGTCGTTTGTTCTCCAACTTCCTTTCCTCTTGAAGTCTTGTGGTTTTTATTTTATTTGTATCCGAATAGTTTATACAATCGTATTTATATGCACGTAATATCTTCACATGCATATAAACTCTTTTGCGCATGGAGTGTAATTCGGATCTGAATCCCGCATCGCTAGCATTCTTTTTATAGTCCTTATATGGTCGGCATGCGAATTCGAAATCAATTCTATACTCTTTTATTGCCCAACCAACCCCTATGCATTCTTATGGTACTGGTTTCTTTCAATTTTTAACAAGAAATATTTATGAATATTCTTCACGCGTATTTCATCCGCATCGATCGACACTTTCAGAAAGTTTATACTTTCCCGTATTTCATTACGATTCATATTCCCGACGCGGTTTCATTGCTATGATTAATTTTGAAAGCAATAACTTTTGTGTTTTTCTTTTACAGGCCATTACGTGTTGGCGTGGAAGCGTGGCATCGCTGTGCTCTCTGCTGGCAACATGAAGGTCTCTCCGGATCCCCGCATCAGCCTGGTGAACGGCTACAACTTACAGATCAAGGAAGCAGGACCCCAGGATGCGGGCGACTATGTTTGCCAGATCGGCACATTGGAGCCGCGTGAAATTACGCATACAGTGGAAATCCTCGGTGAGTACCCACTCTAATATTAAACAATGCGCGACGAAAGTGCCCGGCTGCACCTCTACGCCATCAGCCTTGTGTCGTCACCACTGAAACCACACTTACTTACTAGAGGGTCCCATATAACTAACAAGATGCTAATCGATCTAGTTGGCGGTTTTCGTTTGTACCCGTCTGCAAAATTGCAAAAAGCACTTCCTATATGGCGAATAACCAGAGGAGGATATGGACTATTGATTGTTATATCGCACCCACTCAGCAAACAACTTAAGATAAGCTCAACTTTACTCTTGAACAGACAGCTAATAATGACATATGTCTACAAAAAACTTTTTAATTTTTCTCTTTGAAGAGGTGGAGTTGTGCTTTTAGACATGAAATACCAGATTTCCTCATGTTTGCATTCAATTTGACTCGGATATGCCCTTAGGACACGAGATATTACTCAACTGTTCTAGTTCTTGCATAGCGGTGGCGTAGATTAGGTTTGTTTTTCTCTTTTCCAGGCGTTTTCAGAGCGCAGATGAGAAGGGCTGTGATGGAGGCGGCTTACGCGCTGCTCCAAAGGTGCGCACCACATCGTCTACACGCTGGGTAGACAGGTATAATGAAGTATTCCCAGTGTGTTTGTGCAGGCGATGTGTTTATTTCGCTCCTTTTAAAGATTTCATTTCGGATGCTTAGGTTTAAAGCTGGGCTCGCTGGGCCCTGAAAGGGATCTTACGACACGACGCGTGTTTCTTATTTGAGCCTCATTCTTTTCTTCTTGTCGAGTTAGAAATAGGGTAGGTCCGATTAGGAACGATTTCTTTGTGAAACACATTTGACAGTTTCAAGGGAAAGATTTGGATAAATCAAGGCATCTGTGTGTAAACTGCTTGAAAGGCTTAGTTTGATAGGGTAGAAGATTTCATGTCAGAAGAGTAACTTTAGCAAAGCTTGTCACAGTGTTGTATTTCTTTCCATTAGAAATTATCTTCAGGCTGTAAATGCACTTTACTTTGAAGAACATAAACAACAATGCAGAACTAACATGCTCAGGTGTTTTCTAGCTGAACACATTCCACAGTCGCATCAAGACAGTAACAAACGACAACAAACTGTAATTAAGTTAATTGTAAACGCCTCGTGTTTGTACCGAGCGGAGCGCGACTACGTATGGAAGTAATTTTGGTCACTTAGCTAAATGGAAGCTATTGGTTTTGCGCTATCGTTGATGTAAAAGACGTTGTAATGAACAATACGTGGTACATTGCTTCATCTCGCGTAATATAAGAGCTTGTACAGAGAGAGCTTGGAGCAGACCTCATGATATGAGAGCATGTAGTACAAATGTAATTCATTTGTTTTGCTTGGAGTGTTTACGAGACTGCTGTAGATATTTAGTCATAATTCAGGTATTATCAAGTAAAGCGTATATTACACGAATAATTGCGACAATCCTGTCAATCTTCCGACCATGATCAAACAAAAAGCGATTTGATTATTATACGTCCTTACACTTGCATATTAATTCCTTAAGCACATTTTAGTCTTTACAGACACTTATTTATTATTCTATAGATAATTATGACAAAATTTTGAAATTAAAGCTTGTAGTGATTGATTAATGATTGCTGATCATCTCTACGTTGCGTTACCAACTGCTTGCTTAACAGAGCACAGTCAATTAACTTGTTTTTCATGAAATCCCATGAACGTGATTAATGAACCATATCATCAGTGCAGGTTGCAAACGTCAAACCCTTTCGACGGGGGAAAATAATAACCGGTTATAACTACATTTCTGCACATTCAGATGAGTCCTTTAAGGTTATAGTGTAACTCAAAGCAATGACAAAAAGGGACCTGGAACCTTTCCTCGTCCTAAGAGAGGTCTAACCCGCCACTTGAATTATGTAAAGCGTATATTACGCCGTGTTTGAGGCTTGAGATGGAGGATATTTAGACATTTGTTGCGTAAGAGAGTCGTAGGATTAAACACCCCAACTATACGCAGACACCGGGTTTGCGCCAATTATATCCATGCTTATTTAATCCTCATTCAAATCATGCAAATTGACGTGTGTGGGACGCACACATGGAAATTACAAGCCTCGGGTGGAAATCTGGAAATCAAAACTACGCTGGCATAAAGCATGCACGTATGGGGATGCTATTAATATAAGTATAACACATGCCCGTATACCAAATTATCAAAGGACGCGTAATTAATTTTTATTAGATGGGATTTAATTAAATTTATTTCATGTCAGTTGTGGGTTTTATTAATTTTGAATATGTGGTATGTTAAATGCGGACTTATACAATAATTTATTAATGATTTATTGTGATTGGGTCGTAAATTTTGCAATGTTCGCTTTGAGAATGGAATTTGTTGCGAACAATTTGTTTAAAGTTGAGTTTAAACAGAATGCAGTATTATGTGTATTGTGTTTTATTTTTATTATCGATAATTTGTTAATTTCCACTTCATTAAATTCATCTGAACATCGACGCGAGTAGCTGGCAATTGCAGAGAACAGACGAGTGGAAATTACTCCCGAATGAATGCACAATACGCAGCCAAGTAAAGGGAAAGCTGGAAGTGTATGGGGAGAATATAGGGTTGAACATGACTCTCAAAGGACCATCATGATTTTCCAAAGCCTAATAATAATTTTGACCAAAATTACTAATACAGAGTTGAAATAAATAAAAATGTATTCCTACTACGCCCAAAAATAGATTTGGAAAGAAACTTCTTTAAAAAGAACTTAGACCATATAAAAATATGTGTTTGGTTGCCTACCATTTAATTTAATATATAATCTTTTATGTAAAATTACTTCAGGTGTAAGTAATCACATACCCGGTGGTGTATTGCACTATTTCAATTGTATTCAACCATATTAGGTCTACACATGTTGGTCAATCTGCTCCAGTATCCAACGACAGATATTTATTACAATTACTGCGATTTTTTTCTGCACCAAAATGTTTTTGCATCATTGAGCTTCTATTTGAATGCCAACACCAGTTTGGTCGCGAATTGCTATTGGCAACGCGTGTGCCTAATGTTCGGGTGTCCGAAGGGTATTTGTAAATCCACATGGGTCCAGTTTTTGTGCGCGCGCTTCATGTACTCATGGGCAAAAGCGCAAAGGGATTTGACACATTGCCGTGGTGGCATCACGCACGAAAACTAACGCCGCCGCCCCACCGACCCTAGAGCATAGGCGGTGGTGGCCGAATGAAATCCGCGCGAGTTTTCAATTGAAATTCAAATATTTTAATGGAAACACGGCGATACAATAAAACGCGAATGTAAATCAATTCCAAGCGAGCGCTTTTCAATATTATTACCCAATAACGCGCACTATATTCAACGCGGTGTGTATATTGTCGACCGGCAGTTGCATCCGCTGCAGCCGCCGCCGCTCGTAAAACCGCCGCCGTCGTTTTTCGATTCACTATGCAGGCGCGTGTAAATATGGAGGCGGGTAAAAAGGAAACGCAAATTGTTGTTGAGTTTTCATCAATTCTACTAAATTGCCTATTGTTTAAAAATTGCACAACAAAATCCAATCCATTCATTCAGAATAATTACATGTGATGCAATATATTGCTATAGAAAATTTGCAATTACATGTGGTTTGTGCGTTGGGGTAGTTATATTGCTTTGTTTTGCAACCATGTCTATTTTAGTAATTGTTAACTTGTTGAAATGTCTTGTCATGTTTATGTTGTGAGATAAGAAACATAGGATATATAAGTGTTGTTGGAGTGCCTCTAGAATGCTTCTCCGACCCGTGCAATTAGTATTCGAATGATTACAGTCATGGCACGTAAAGTACTTTAGCACGCCAGGAAAAATCGAAAAGCATTTCATAGATGATCGGACGGAGAACTCCTTTCGACTTACACTGCACGTCCCTTCGCCGTGTGTATTGCCTTCAACGAGGGAAACACGGATGCGAAACTCTACTTAAGGGGTTGATGGCGTGAGGGCTGGAATGGGTGTTCGAAGCAAAGAGAAACAATATCACAACTCACCGCACACCATCAAAGCTAGATCGCACCGGCCGCACTCTTTCAATACTATTGCAACGCTTTAAACCTGTCTTTTGATATTTAGTAATTTCCCTTTTGTTTTTGGGGAAGCGCAAAACACCGCCATCAATGCGTTCTGTACAACTCACAAAAAGCTTGCAACTGAACGTATGTTGCTCTTCGTTTTTGTTTATACATACATTTCGCACGCGCTATGTATAACGCACTCGATTGCAGATGCCTACGAGTGGAGGCGGCAAGCAACACACTCTCGCTTTACATTTTCGCGCTGCTTGCGTACGCATTTATTAACTTCTAGTGCCTGCTTCACACAGTTTGCACTCGTGGATCAACAACGAAGCACAGTCGACGTGTTTTTTTTTTTTCAATTTTTTTTGTGTCATTTTCTGCCTTATATGTGCTTTTGAGTTAACACCAGTTGGCTTATCTACCATGTTGCTATAGTGAATTCGGGATATTTCTACTGACAACATAAATTCAAACTTGTGAGCAGCGCGTGCAATATGGTCTTTTTCAGTAAGTTAAGCTAGGTAAGGAACGACAACAAAAGTGTGAAAATTCGAACAAATTTCACTCTTTGTAGACGATTCTAAGGCGAGTTACGTCGGTGGCTTACTTTTGAAACGTTTTTCACCCAACTGCATACTACACAATCATCAATCATCGTTATGTCACAATTTATCATGGCTGGCAAAAATAGAGCAAGTCAATTTTCCAATTATATGCGTTTGCTTAGAAAAAATTTCAATTTTAATCTAACAAATTAAATATAAAACACGTTTCTACATAAAAGTAAAATGTTGTTAACTTCTTATCAGATAGGCTTAAAACTTTAATTGAAAAGTTAGACGTCGTAATCAAAGGTGTAACATAAAACGAAGCTACTTTTATTATGGTTTTTAACTGACTACGACAAAATGAACTTATTCAAGAGTTATTATATCACTTCTGTTGGCCTCCTTGAACGTTGCCAACATTCGCAGTTCATAATTCAGTCTCTCATGGCAAGGGAGAAAAATCCATACTCTATTAACGTCATGTTCGTGATAAAATAGCTCACTCAAAAACGTATTCATAATCTGAAAATTTGGCCAGCCTTCAAAACGCGTGCAGGAACATTCGTTTCTCGTTCTGCACGCCTCTCAATCTCTACTTCATTTTCATTCCGCGCCTCTTTCTTATTCGACTCCTCAATTTCGTCTTCAACCAACTATCATAAGCACGTATATGCGGGAAACCGTCCAAAACAAACTGTTGCAGCTTTGGATATTTACGAATTCTGGCACAATATCGAAAACCTCTAACGCGATTCTCATCACCATCCGACAATTGATGCAGTAATAATGATAAATATTTTTGTCTGCTTAGAATACTTTGCAGTAACAGCATGTTACAATTTTTGGCTACTTTATACATCGTTAAATTCAAATCTACGGTAAAAACTCTCGAATGACTTTGAATGATTTCCAACAATAGCGAATGATTCGGGTACAATTAAATCCCTAACGCGCGTGAGCTAATGCCAAAAAGCGAACAAATAAACTCCAACGGGAAACAACGTGGGCTGCGTCGTGATCAGCCCAAGATGAGAGCTAGGTATCGATTTCGGCACCAGGCGACTTGGCTTTGCATAGAATTACAATAATTTTTTCGATCGATCGTAAAACACGCCGCTGCGAACGAACCTACGAATGCAAACACCGGATGTGAGAAGACACGTTCGAGAATAAACAACGAAAGCATCGCCGAGCGTCGCGGCCGCGGATAACTTTTTCTTCCCGCTTTATACAATTTTATTTAGAACTGTCCAACTAGAGGATTCAGTTGGATATCCATCTATCTAGCGGGATTCTCCACCTGAATTGTTGAGCATTTCCCCGCTTTTTCGACCTTTTCAGTTTCGACAAACAAATGCCGGTTTTAACGGATTGAGGCGGTGATTCAGTTGCAGTTGGAGTTTCTAAGAGTGATCAACGTTACAACTCGATCAATCTCAACTCATAGTTGGAATTCTATGAGTGATATTTTATTTACAATCAAGGCCTTATTAAAAGACCCATCTATCGATTAGTAAAATAAATGAACATGGGAGGAAAACTACGCTTTAAAATGTTTAATTGTGAGCTGCAACTAAAGTCATTAAAATGTTTGCTAAAACGTCCTTTAAATTATATAGCAAGAGGTGTAAGGTGCAAATAACGACACGGAGAAATTTTGTTACCGCTTGTTCGCATACGCCTGAATATACGTTATATGATGTGGGACGGAAAATGAATGAAAAATGATTTTCAATTTGAGTACATAATGCAGGCATACATGCCAGCAGGTACAGGAATATAGCAAGAATAAAAAATGATTGATAAAATTGTAAAAAATCTAATACGAGAACATTTTATTCTTATTTTCTCCGCTTTTCACTTCAAATAACCTATGAAAATATGTGCGTTGCAGAAACATTCATGAAATTAATTTTATTCTATTTTTTTGGGTTTTACTAAAGAAAGCAATTTTAGTTTCACGAAATAATATTAATACTAATATATTTGCAATTTAATATATTTTAATCTGATATAGTTATACTATTACCATATGATGTCATTTCTGGTTAGCAAATGAAGTTGAAGCTGGAGGCAAGGTTTAAGAAGTTGTGTATATGGAAGGGGATCGAGTCGCAGCAAACCAGTTGATACGTTCAGATACGCATATCAAGTCATCCCCACTCTTAAAGCGCGCATATAAATTGCGCTGTTACGTGCGAGCCAGTCATTACGATATTATGCTTCTTAGGTTGTTGATCAGAATGAGATTTATCTGAAGAATACAATTTACGCTTATTTTAGATAATCTATGATAATGATTTAACTAGTATTATTATCTATTTTTTAAATTCTATTCCATGAAATTGAAAATTTATTTCTTACAATTATCTTGTTCCAATTAATTAATTAATTAATTAAAAGTCAATTTGTGCATCAGCTATATCCTTGCATAAATTTCCAAAGAAGCAACGCGAAAAATTAAATTTGACATAAAAACGAACATCGCCTGCAATTTGAGCTGGGAACCGGGAAGAAATTACAACATGCAGCAGCTAAAAAAAATTATAAAGTCCGGAAATTGAAGATCTCGCCGTCCGTACAAAGTCTAAGCCATTAGCGAAATAATCAAGCAGCGCATTCAGTAATCTTATTAGGACGCACGCCGACGAGCAGCGAGTGTCTTCGCCTGAGTCCTGGCTAGCGGAAATTCTTAATGACGTGCTAATCAGCATTTCTCTTTTGTGCAGTGGGAAACTGCGAAGGTGCACCAGCCTATCAGAAAATGAACAATAAGACATCCTTAAACTACTCGCTTTAGCCATCTATGTGTCTTTCACTATTAATGAAGTACGTTTAGAGGGCATAAACAGTTTACTCGCTAAAAATAATTTACTAACAGTTTTCACTTCTTATAATAAGAGTATCAGATAAAAGTAAATTCAGTTTTCAGCTACAAGGCTGGAGTTTCCATAATAAACCGAATCATTAAACACGAATCGTAATTTAATTAGGACAAAAATGCATGCACGCCAGAACAGTGAGCGCAAATTGCAAGAATGCGCACGGTCGTAACTTGTATGTTTAATGGGTATTAAGCTAAATGTCACGAACTGCGAAATTACCTTCTAATAGCAATACGAGCTTATAGGGGATGACAAAGACGGTGGCGTCCTACTAGCTCCAGGAGACAGTTTTATTTGTGTTGCGTAATGAGTATAAATTGTTCAACTTGCCAGAAGGGAGGGCTAATTGCACCTCTACGGTGGACCCTCACACCATTATTGTATCATCACCAGTTCTACTACCTTTATGAGCTAAGAAATACGTTTTTACAGTTTGCTGCATTATCTTCCGTAAACATTTCCTTTTTGCTGCTATTACCAACAACTCAAGGACATGATATAAGCTAAAAGAAGTAGTTAGTTGTATGGTAAATTATTTAATCGAGCATGAGTTTTCCCATTTCAACCATGGTAATTACTGTGAGATTAACAACATATTGCACTGGTGTGCGACTTTCAACAAGTTGAAAGTTTCCAAGAATGGAGAGCATTTTAATTTACATTTAATCCTTATTTTAGCATTTTAATTTAGCATCTGAATAATCTCCTTTTAACTTTTTGCGGTGCACACTTTGTTGACTTTGCGTAGACTCGTGCAGGTGCCGTCTAAGAGATAATTCTTCAGACGTTAATATGCATATTATTAAAGCAAAGTTTTCCCTTTATTAATATTAATTAATTCGACCAATTCACCGTAAAAATATTAGCATAGTTGAAATTAATCCACTTTGGAATGAATGTAATTCACGGTTAAAATTGGCATGCCCTTGAATACCTTAAATTAATTTCTAATTAATTGCGTAATTATACTTTTCATAATGTCCGTTTTGGAAAATAAGCGCCAGTATTAAGGTTTATCGTAATAGAAATTAATTGGGTTTATTTAATAGCCATTCATATCCAGTCTAAAGTGTAATTTAAGAACAGACCAACAAGATGAATTTTACGAATATGTATCAAAAAACATGCACGATTCGGTGATAGTTTGTCAATTCTAGGATACCGCTTGCACCACTACAGCGAACAAAGGATAACATTGGAGGTTTTATTGGTAATTATACGAATTACGAAAATATTACCAATTGCTTAGCCACAGTAAATAACAAAATCAATAACGTAAATGTGTTACACAACAATATTTATGTCGTAAATTATATTAGAGCCCCCCCACAGTGGCGGCGGCGCCAGGCCAAGCGATTCAGAGTGCATTAACGAATTTGTTGTTGCCGGAAGTACAATGTGAGCTAGCAAATCCTGAAATATTCTGTTGTGGAGCAGCTGCTTTTATTATAAAAATGCATGATTTACTTATTTGTTATGGTTGTACTCATGCTGGAAGAAAATTATTTTTACATCTTTCCCGGAAAGAAATCATCCGATATCCTGAAAGGAAAACAAAATCTAGAAACATCATAGTTATTTACATGTAATTAAAATAGGTATCATTAATTTGAGTATAAGAATGCTTTAGAACTTGATATTTCAATTTTAGACAAAAAGCAATTGCAAATCCATTGCTGATTTTCTTTACTGAATCATTACTAGCACATTGTAATAATGCGTGTGAATTATCTCTTATTTCTATTCCACTACTCTCATAACAGCATAATGTCCCAGCCGATATTTCAACTCCAAGTAAAAACATTCTTGGCAGTTGTATAATTTAATAATAAACGAAAACGTTTCCCAAGTGCGGCGCGCGCACTGTGAAACCAGAGAAATCGTTGTGGAAATTTAAAGTTTGCACGTCTTGTTTGCGCCATCTTGTGCGTTATTATTTAGACATTATTCACCAACCAGCACATCTCTCAACCATAATGAATATTCAGGAAATTAGCAAACAATATCACAATTTACGCTCGACTTGTAATATTATTAAGATAAGAGAAATCACAAGCAAAGTACTACAAAGTACTGTTACTACAATCTAAAAGTACTTAATTAAATGAGTGAATATTTGTTACATTGTAAGCATGATGCAATTTGGTGGTGCCAATTAACGTAAATGGATTTACATTGTTGAGAGTAAAACAGGAAGATATAAGCAGCTAATGCATGGCGCGACATAGGAGATGCCGGGTGTAATAAAAATAATCTCGTATATAACGTATTCGGAGTATTTTCCGGGCGGCGTACCGGTAAGTGCCGTCCATTGCACAAAATGAAAAATAATAAAGCTCTCTTCTTGTGCGGGCAGAAAGACATTTACGAGGGAATGACCCACGCCCGCTACACATAAACACGCTGGGGTGATATTGCGAAAAGTGAGGTATTCATTTCAACGGCGTGATTTTTTCTTTGCTTGCCACTTTTGGGTGATTCCATCCCGTTATTATTTATGACTATTGTAATAATCTTTGAATGTTACAATCTGAAGATATTGCCATGTCAAATACATAATATTTCCGACAACAAACATGAAAAATCGCAACACAAACTCAAACGTTGAAATGTTGATGAACATAAATGAAATACTGATTGCATCTGAATTTAATTTTTAAATAAAAATATACTTATCAAGAACTGTCATTTGCACTACGCCACTTATGTGTTGGCATGAATCTCTCTTGAATAAAATGTATTTTCACTTGGGGATGCGTGGCAGCCTGCGTTCATTTATGAAATGATATTCATTATGCGCTCCTTCATTGCAGCATGCTTCTCCCTGCGTATCCAAGGATAGTTTGGTTTTGCCAGACTTCTATGAGAGACTAATTTAAACACGGAAACGTGTAACTTGCATGCATGCAGCTTGTGCGCACTAAAATGCGATGTAACGATGGCGCGATGCCGCCGTCGCCACCAACATAACCACCTTCAGTATCTTCACCACTAGCAATGAGGGGAATCTCCCTTCTTTTCCGGGCATCCCTTCTTTAGCTGCGCTAAATTAACTTTAGTACTTGCACTGACTGCATCTTGGTATTTTTACTTTAATTTCATGTTTTCTAATTTTGCTGAAAATTTGTATGTTATTACATTACCCCAAGTTATTATATCTCGCGTCTTTTATTTTGTGTCTAGGGAGATGTTGAGTAGAGTGCTATATTTTGACACGGTTGTCAATCAAGTTAGTCGACGTATAGTTCAAGATAAAACAGAGGTAAAATTGGTTGAGGTATTACTGTTGACCTAAAAGTTCAAATAGTCCTTTGTAGGAAGGTATGTGGTCCTTTGTTTGTTTGTTTTATATATATATATATATATGTAGAAAACAAAAAAGCAAGGAACGTGGCTTTCTCCAAGGAGAAATTTTTACGAGGACAGTGCGGTCTGACGTGCTTCTCATAAAAATAAAATCAACCACATGCCACGTTTATATAGATATAGCACTTTAATTGTCCTATCCTGGTGCATCCATAAAATGTGTAAGATGTACGCTTTTAAGATGAAAGAAAGGCATGCTAGTTTTATTGCTTTCAGCGAGTTATATGAACTAGAATAAAACTAAGGCAAATTATTGACGAAGTCAAAACTCCAAAGTAATTGCTAACATACAAATTTGTTTATAGGAAATTTATGACAACCTACAAAAACATGATTTGGAAGAAAATTTAAATCAAAATAAGAATTTTGTTATACATAAATGGCTTTCCCTAGAACAAATTATTTCAAAGGTGTGTCTAATAGAATATTTCTTAATCTTATTTTCTGCTTGTCATTTCAGTTCCACCAAGGATACACTATGTGTCCTCAAATGGACGGCTGGAAGCGAAGAAAGGCACGTCAGTACGACTGGAATGCAAGGCGTCAGGGAATCCTGTACCGAAAATCACATGGTCGCGCCGGAATAATCTACTGCCCGGCGGCGAGCAGACGACCATCACACCCGTGCTTGTCTTAGACTCGGTGGACAGACACCAAGCGGGCGTTTATCAGTGCACGGCGAGCAACGGCGTCGGCGACGATGTCACGCAGCAGATTGTCCTGCACGTGTTGTGTGAGTAACTTTAAAAATTGCAATATTACTATTACTAACAACCTAGAATGCGAACCAACTCATATCATATATATGAGTCAAGCAACGAAGATAATTAAGTCAGATGTAGTTTCTTTACGCAGACTGAAATCTTTCCAAGCAAAGTTTCGCTGTTTCTCTTGATACGCGCGGACGTGAAGACTTAAGGAATTTTTATTTTTCCTCGTAAACTTTATATTTTTTATTCCAATATGTTACACTTGTGGGCGTGCGTTAACAAACGACCACCTCGCCTGCAAACTGAAAAGTTTCAAAAGTAAGTAAGAAATAGCGCCGACTTCATGAGAATTCGACGCAGCCAGAAGGCAATGCGCGAAAGCGAACTTGTTTACAATCCTGATTTACTTCTTCGTCTAGTTTTTGCGCACTCAAAAGAACATGTCGAGCGCTGGAGCAGCTCTTCCACCTTGATGAGACAAAGAATCTGTGCGTTGTGGAATTGAAAGAAATTTTTTTGTCCCTATTGACTTTCTTTCAGTTTTCTTTGCGCATTTTTGACCAAGTTTGTTTTTTATTTCAATTACTCTGTTTATGTTTTGTTTTTTGTTTGCGCGATGTAGAATGCAAAAAGAAGCAGCTGAAATGTGAAATGCCCGGAACGTGTATGGGATGAAAACACGTCAAAATTTGGATGAGTTAATTGTGCTTTAATATCGAGCATATCCCCGTGGGTAATAATTTCACGTTGTAGTTGTTTAACCACCGGTCCTGTGAGTCCAGTGGGCGCGCGCGTCGGTGAGTAATGGCCATTACAAGCGCGAATTTATGGCATTCTGTTCGTATTTCCGGTAATAGGGTATGCGTTGCTCGGCCGAAAGGTGTGTGCATGAAATGAAGGTGTACGCGGCGTGTGCATGCCAGCAATGCACAGCTACTGAAATTCTCGTTTGATTTGCGGCCGCGTTCGAAAATTCTCGCAGCCATTCCTTTCTGGAACGATGTAGACTTGCCTTCACAGTCTGCAGAAGTCAGTCAATACCAATGACTTTAATATAGAATTGTCCATAATCTTCCAGGGACATTATTAATTGCTGCCCGCGTCGTAAATAACCGTTCACTTATTGTCGATTACAATTTAATTGAGGCGATAGAAGAAAGCCGAATGGAATGTTCATTTCCAACGGAAAAAAGACAATCTCGTATTATGAAATTGCTTAAGGAGAATTTTTCTTGGATGTCGGGTGGGTTAAGGCAAAAGGGATTATCTATATACAGTTGAATCGCTTATTTAAGCCCTCTTTATGGGGAAAGTTTCTTACCGCTGTGGGTTTGTTCTGGACTAGGATACCTGCAGGAGTTTCATATGAGCGTAGATATGTTTGCGCTAGGACACTTTGCTTTCGTGGCAATACATGGCGGATAAAGGCGCTGGCAGCTCCCCGAGGTGTGTTATTACTTTATTAACTGGCACCCCCGTCCGGGGTAGTTACGAGTTATCTCGCGTTGCGGCTTCATGCCGCTCTTCTCCTACAATGACTATGTACGCTCGCGATATTTACGACCAACACCAGAGTGCCACTTTGGTTTTTCGGTTGCTGTTTTGCAATATACATTTTTGTATTTTGTAGCAGTCCATCAACGTTACAACAACCCATAAATAATCAGCAATGACGTATATGTTCTTTTTTTTATTAGTTATTTTCTTTCCCAATTTTTCGAATTTTGCAGACCAAATTAATTAATTATTACCCAAGTTTCATTCACTTTAAGCAAACGATTAAAAACCAATTTGCTATAAACGGCTATAAAGTTTTACACACCCAACCACCCGGAAACATTTTTAACTCGTAATTGCAAATTCAATAAGAAGCGATTAATAATTACAAACCCACAAAGCTTTTTAACCCATCCTCCTGGTACTGAACCCAATCTAGATCAAGTTTTTCTCTTTCCCTTACTTAGAAGTTAACTTGCAGCTTGGGTAGTATCCATCTGTTTGTCTCCCCAATGAAAATTCCTTTGGTCGTGTAAGAAACGCGCGGATTTAATGAGAAAATATATTGAAGTGGCAGCTCTCTGTAAGCTTTGACCAATTTTGTCTGAGCACGCTGCAAAGTCTAGCTTGTTTTCATTTAATGCTCGGTGCATGGTGCACACATTATCCATCAAAGGGTTAGCAGACTTTATGGGGCTGAGGGTGGTGTGCTGATTTGTAACGTCAAGATTCCTGACGACTAGTCATGCGTACTACACTTTCGGGTATGCGCTAAGGAAAAGTCATGCCTCAAAGGCCAGTAACTAGTCATTCATTTCCTCCCTGCATGAGCAACATGTAGACTGCTTCCAACTCTGGTAATGTAGTCAGAATATAACCTTACGAGCGTCTCGATATACTCAACTGTCACTAGTGGAGATGAGGTTTCATGTCGTTGGCGCAACAACTTATTACGGTTTGCTAAATATGAAGTATCCCTCAAATCAGCCAGGCAACTCAGTTAAAAGCAGTAGTCTAGACTAGAGAAGTAGAGAAGTGAATTTGAAATCAACCACTATAAATTGATTAAATTTCCAAGCTTTATAAAATTGCAACTTTAGGATGATATTTAGGACAGATGTAATTTAGCACGCATTACGTTTAACTTCGAGGAATAAAGTTTAAATTTGACTGCAGAGAGCGGTAGCGGAATATGAAAAATGATCCGCTTTGAAGCCAGAAGTAACTTTATGGCAATGCCTTACTAATTCTTAAAGTTTTAGTTTTCTTGCATATTTGATGAGTTAATTTATGAAACCAACTCGTGCACATCCCCAGTCTTTGGAGAGCTTATCGTAAAATGTGTCACTTGTTTATAAAATATTCATCAAAGCACAAACGCGAGGACTATGATTACCTGCCCCCACTTTCTGCGTTTATTTATGAATGCTCAGCATATCCTTCAGTTCTTGGGGAGTGTGTTTTGCGTTTGGTCTTTGCACTGCAGTCTTTGTATACATACGGATTACTAAAGGCCAAAACATTTTTCTGCTTAAATATTTTTTTAGGTATTTATATTCGTGACATGAAAGAAGTCACACTCGGATGCGCTGTTTTCCTTTTGCTATTTTCAAGAGCATTTGACTTAAACGTGTCGCAATGCATTCTCATGTGTATTGCAGTCAGTCGTAATTGCAGCTTGCTTATTTCGATATTTCTCTCCGGGTACTGCCACAATGCGTCTGCTGCATCCCGCGGATGAACGAAAACATTGCTACTAGCAAGTCGTATATTACATGAAGAATTATTGCATGACGCGACTACGCGACACACTGGCAAACGTAATTGCTGCTATTTGTTATATTTTGCGGAGCACGACGGTAAAACTAAGTGCAGAACTTACCACACTAAAACGGAAACGTAGGAAAAACGTGCGACACGTGACAGTTCACATCATTTAATGTACCAATTAAATTTTCTAATTGCACTAAACTCCAACGAGGAACAAAATCACGGCTGAAACATTTCACTCGAGGCTTGGCCTTTCTCTTAAATATTCAATGCTCCTCACAATCTGGGAATAAAGCTCTGATGTGTACAAGCACTAATGAAATTTACAAAGGTTGCACTAATCACTTATCGACGGTACTCATCTAAAGGCAGGTCTCAAACGAGATGGCTATTTCTATGCAAATTGCGTGCACACAAAGGAGACGTGGGCGTGTGAGGTGTGAAACGCTTGAAATTGCCGGACGGTGGTGCTAAGGGCTGAATTTGCAAAAGATGCCACACGCACATGCTCTAACGCACCAACAAGTCATTGCGGTTAAAGGGGTCGCAAGTGTTTTCAGCGGCGGCGGCAGCTACGGCCAGGTTAATGTTACCCAAGGTATACATAACATCTCTCGCCACTCAATCTGTTTTATGGCTGGGGCAAATGAAACCCAGCATTCGGATGATTAACGGCCGCGGGCATGCCGCATGCGGGGCAAACACGAAGATGTGCGAATCTCTTAGTTTTGCTTGGTTTATCTCAATATGGCACGTATCATAAAGAAAATTCAGTGAAGAGCAAATTGGTAGATGAAGTCTTCAAAGGAATTACATGTAGAAATGCTGCTCATAAACAAAATTAAATAATTTCATTTGGCTTGAACCAAAGATGAAGTAGATGAACTTATTCCACATACAATCAGAAATCTGTTTTCTTGAATAAATAATATATTGATTTATTATAATTAAGTATGGTACTTGGAAATTAATTCACGGCCATAGTTTCTGACATTTACACCGAACGCAGTAAATATTTGATGACCTTTAGTCTCACATATTGCTTAGAAATGATATTCATTATGAGTGAGAACTGCGCCCTTGAATACCTCTTCGAGAATCTCAATCGATAGGAATTAATATTTCATCTACACGCGTCGAATATCGTTGTGTAGCAATAACGTACACTAGCTTGACGACGTGATTCGATTCCACTTTGGTTTTCCATTACGTTTGCATTGATTAGTTACCTCTTGAAACGTTACGAAACGAATCAATCGAATAATAAGTTTATTGCATATTAAGTCTACGTAGTTCCGAGCTTTCTTTTCTAAGTTATTTATCATATTCATTTTATAATGGTGACTTAGAATAGCCATCGCAAAAACAGATGTTGATTTTCACGCGGATTTCTAGCGCAATTCTTTACTGTAACTGGTATTATTCTGTTGATATTTTGGTCATAATTGCCTGTTAATCTATTTATTTAAAGCGTAGTTCCTGGTTGAAACAACCAAGCACATCATGAAAAACTAGTTAGCCAAATGTGAAAAGTTTTCAAATAATCATAACAAGTCTACCCGCTCCAGAGTAGCAGCGCGGCACAAATGAACACTGCAAGGATGCTGGAAATAAAGCCATTGCAGGCGAAGGGAAAAGAGTGCTTAACGTATCTCCATCCGACGTGATGATCTCAACTGCATTTGTTTTGTCGGGGCGAGAAAATTGACAATGCTGGGCAAATTACACCGAAAGTCAAATTGCAAGCAAAAAAATCTCAAAGGAAGTTCAAGCATGAAGTGAGCTTATAAACATCATGGAGTTTTCTATCTCCAATTATACCATTTGTATACTCCATTCAAATGAAAAACTTTTTACTCTTGCAAATTTTCAATATTTTTCAGTCTTTACGCTTTGAGATTACTGACTCTCCCTTCTAAGTGCTGCAATTCAATGCTTTCAGTGTGCAAATACGCAGTAGCAATTTGAGTTTCCCGCGAAACTTTAGCCATTGTACATTAATAATAAATTATTAGGTGATTCAAAATTATAGTTGTTGGAGTTTGAAAATCGAATTAATTGCCAAGTCTTTTTTGTAAAGTTGGGATGCAATATCCTTCATCAAAGCCTCGGAAAACGACGTTATGTTCGCCTGCACGCCTGCATACGCCTGCACGGCTGTGAGCTAATCCAATTCCGCCCTTCACTTAATTAAATCGAAACTGAAGCCAGTTGGGCATATACGTTATTGTTCTCTTACACTTGAAGTGGGACCATAGCGAATCATGTGCAGGAAATTCCTCACCCTTCATATATAATCCCAAAAATTAATTTGCTTTAAGGATGAACTCTTGTGCCATTTAGAATGCAAATGTTTTTCGAACAAACCAGAATATATCCGCCTGTGCAGTGTCGTCATCAATTCTATTTAAAACGTGCGTATGCATATTTTCGCGCCGCCTCCGTTTTATGACCTCGCGCATATAGTAATATAGGCAAAACGCCGCCTAAGTGAAAAATAAATTGAACAAAAATGCTTCGTTCGCGCGTTTGATGCCTTCGGCATACTTGCGCTATAAAAATGAAATCAACAATAAATAAAATCACCTGGATGCACCACACATCCGTTTATCATATCGTCTGCTATCGCTTATTTTTTCCTGCAGTAAATCGATTAAATACAGACTACAACTGTAGCAAAGATATGATTCAAGTAAAGAGCAATGTTTCTTTAGGAGCTTGAGTGGGGTGAAGTGAGGCGCTAGTCGTGCCATGTTGCGTATCCCTACCAATTTGCACTTGCTTATAAGCAGTGCTGTTGTTTCTACTCTTCAGTAGAACTTTAGCTCCTCTACGGTTAACACAATATTATTTGAATTGCAATAGATATAGACTTCCCTTTGTATGTGAATTCAATAATTTAACCCAAATATGAAATAGTCCACAACATATCCAGGACTAAACAACAAACAGCTTAAGTGGTGTAATTTGTTTTATTCGTCTGAAAAGTCTATATTTCTATTTGTTACTTGTAAACAGTTTCATAATAAGTTCAAACACTACTTTCAACTCCACCATCTACTTCCATTGTTGAACATTTCATCGACGTAGATGAAAACGCTTGCAACCGATTTGATATATAGCTATGTGAAAGAGCAATTTTTATCCGTGAATTCGACTGGCAATAACTTTATTAGATTTTGATTGGAAGCACACTGGGGCGCGATAGAAATCGCTTGCAACGATGGCTTATCGCACTCGGGCGCCAATCGCGCTCCCCCAGAGACATGGGCCATTTACCCACTATTGAGATATTACATGTGTAATAGCAAGTCCCCTTTAGAAATATTAATTGCCCAAATTGTATCTATATCCGCGTCCTTGCACACAACCTCGCTCTCTTTCGATTTCAGTCGTTTTGATTAAAGACTTGGAACGGTTTCGAGTATTAAAGCTAATTCTGATTGATTGCAAGGGTGATTTAGCATTTGATATGGGTATCACAATTATTGCTTTAACATTCAATCTAAAGTGCTTTTTGATGAAGATCATTATATTATTAAATAATAAGTCTAATGTAATTTTAAGCTTCGACTAACAAGTAGGAACATTAAATATTCAAGAAGAAAATGTTTGAATTCCCGACAAATTGTGATTAGTGTGCAATTTACATTAGTTATTGCCTTAGGTAAAATGGACAGGTGTTTTTTGTCAAGTTTCTGGCGTAATAAAATATATTTTTTTTTAAATGGTGGTAGGACTTGAATATTTGAACAATATATAATATAAATATGTCAAATATCTAAAGATCAATATTTAATTGATATCATATATTTTAGAAAATAACCAGAATATAAGAGATGTTATTTATATTGAGTTTTCATTTATTTCAATTGAACTTGTTGAAACTTTCCTATTACTGTAGGACTTATGACAGTGCCAGCCCGGTATGTAATCTTCGCAAGTAAAAGAAAGAGACGGGAACATACAGGTTACTAGGCAACGTGACTAAAAAAGCCATCATTTTTTATAGTTAGTCAATTCAAACAGACACTGTCTATAGCATGTGCACACGATTACAATTCAACTGGTAGTACAGTTCACTTGCAACAGGAGCTGCCAATCGAGGGAGACAGCATGCCAATCGAGTGAGATAGCACAATGACTACAATGCAACAGATATATTTGAAATTAAAAACATTTATTTAAGATATAAACTGGAGAAAAAAACATGCCGAAAACGTTTTTATGACGGGAAATGTCACGGTACACTCATCTCAATACAATGTTTTAGTTTTGGCACAATCAAAAATTGTAATATTATTTTAATTGAATTACAAGTACTTTAGAAAGAGATTAAGAGGAAATTCATTTTATTATATTACCATGTGTGAAAAATTTTCCTAGATATGAATAGGATGCTATTAGATTCTGTCACATAGAGTCTGCCACTTTTTCTTCTCTAATTTTAATTTTAATAAATTCCTGAAGTTTACAATCCATATAAATAGAGTAAATTTACATTTTAACACAAATACTTGATTTCAATGATATCGCGTTGATACAATAAATATTGTCAACGATGGCGTTCACCCACGGATGCGCATAATATGCCTCGGGGTCGTTGAGAAACGTTGTTTACACACATGTTGTATGCGCCACGGCTAAACACGAATGTGTGCGACTACAGCCAAGCAATTGCCGTCTCCGGCAACGCATCAGAAATTGCTACACATGCATAATGTGCATGCACATGTGCCGCAAGTACCCGTATTTCACGTCCGGCGGCGACACCCGCCTCCCGTGTGTCGACAGTGCTGCCGATGCGCACACATTACGGCCAATTAAACGGCAATAATCATAAACACATCGCGCGCCTAATATGAACGCACATAAACATGGCGCACACCAGGTTTCCGGTTGCATCCGCGCGCTTCCGCCACCAGCGTGCACATGCCCGAGTGCGAACTTTAAATTGTTTCCCATTTAATGGAGACACATACGCCTCCGTCGCGCGAATTATGTTCCACGCAAATTGAACAAAATATATCATGCTTTATGTTTTAGCAAAATGTGTTGTGCTAATTACTTAATTAAATTTATGATCCATTAGCTTATTTTTCTCATGGTGCTCTATGTTATGCCAACACACTAGTTGCACTGCTGCGGTATATTTTAATGAATTACCTAGCCTTTCGTTGTAGAATATGGCAGCAAATTTATTAGAAAGTCAAATATATCTGATCTGGCTCTACAGAGTCCATTCACAATCGAATAAATAAGTTATGTAGCTAAGGGGTGCCCGAGTAGATTTATGAGCAGCAAAATGTCATTTCGATGTTTTTTATTATCTACGACTTTCGTTTTGCTTCACATTTTCACATTATTTACGATTTCACACAAGTAAGCCCGGTTTTCATGGATTATATACATGTGAATGAGACTCTTATTCCTCGAATATGCGACGCAAGAAAAAAAAATGCAGGAAAGCATTAAAACCGCCGATGTTGACTCGGGTCGAAAAAGGTGCGCAGCACACCCAAGCTAAAAATAAATCTCGATTGGTTTATTCTGAAACAAAACTGAGAAGAGTACAATTTTAATTGCTGTTTTCTACTTGATATAATAATCCAATGTACTCTTTTCATTCCAGATATTTTGTAAGGCATTAGAAATATTGTGCCATGCATACAGATTACTTATTAAGGATGGGTCCTCGTAGTGAATCAGATAAAAGTATCTTAACTTGATCAGTCTATAAGCAGATTATGGCTACATTAAACAACGTTATTGAAAATGATTAATACATCATTAGTATCCTTCGTTTTATCTATTGGCCGTCGTCGAAAAGCACACGCGTTCGTGTCTTTGCCAACCGTACGCAAAACCGAATGTACCGAATTTAAACCTGTGCACAATGTTACGGTCGGTTATAATCTAATTTACCTGCCCTCCCCGTTAACTGAATATACATGCAAATTGGCATCGGGGAGCACATCGTCATCCCTTCGTGAAAGCCTATAGCCCGCGAGGAGAATACATCCCTACATTAGGAGACTTTTCGCTACGATACGCGCGGGCAGTGCGTCCCTGCAGGCAGTTCGGTACAAGTCATGCTTGGAGAATGTAGGGAAGGTGAGGGCGCTTGGAGAGAGAGTGTGAGGAAACTAGATGAATCTTGCGTTCTATTCCCACGGCAACAATTTAAAACTTAAGACGGCGAGGCTCCCAAAACATAAATATATTTAACTGTACACCAGGCAGGTTGGAATTCTCAACCTGCTTCTTGTCACTACCACGCCTCCAACTTCAACTCGCCATTACTTTAAGTTCAATTCGCAACAGTTTTCAAGCTACAGTTGGTGCAGTTCGTAAAGTTGGCCGATATACGATTTTCATAGTCTTGCCCTGCTGCGGAATTTAGCTAACCGCAAATATCTCCGAATTCTAACTGACCTGACTTTGCCAGCCTAGTACATCGGGAAGGAGAAACGGAAAGCTTCCACGGACCGTCTAAGCCGTAGTAAAGTGGAATATATTACGGAAATGTCGGAATTTCTATAAATGTGAAAGTAGCTCCTACTTGACCGGTGAAAATATTTGATTTTGTTTTGTTCCACACACATATCCACTCATGTGTGGTATTACTATCTCGAAAAGAATGAATTTGGGGCTGTGTCGTAACTAGTAAGATCCTGAGAGTAACGACGCTTCTTTATGGTGCCTTCTTAGGGCAACGTCACCAACTAGTGTGAACCACCCACTTGAATTACTACGTTTGGGCCAATATTAGATTAGAATTTGGTTTTCTAAGATTCTTGTATTGCATAAATAAATAATTCACTGTATGGAAGTCGGAAAAGCACAATAAAATCCCATTCCTTCCTTCTACTTTTGTGGCCGTCAGTCAACTCCATAAAATCGGTGGTAACTCAATCGGTAATCCAACAAATCCAACAACCAGGAGACAAAGCCACTTGTGTTGAACGTTCCCAAGATTGTGAGTGTAATGAATGCAATATTCAAATTGGAGAATTAAATGTATTAGTCGATTGTTTGGAAATTGTGTTGTCTGAAGAAAGTCCACCAGAACTACGGGTGTTGATATATTCAAATTTATTTATTTGATTCGTAGATTTACTGATATTCATCAACCTTTGCCCTCGAGCGCTGCTCCTTATATTTATGGATTGCGAGAAAGACGAGGCTAAATACAGTATTAGGCAAATAACTCGAATTGAATTTCGTTAAATCCAAACAAAGGGTATT
>JAODGC010000011.1:280551-300605 GCA_027574925.1 Ecitoglossa quadriceps
ACGCATAACGCATTTACAACTTAAGAAGCACAAGAGACGAATTAAGTCTAACTCATGCCTCCCGATGATAATTCTACCCCTGTTGCAACCTCGAGGCCATCGTCAAAGTTGCTTGCTATTGTCGTCGCCCCATCCTTACTAGTAGCGACGTCATGTTGTCGCTTTGCAGATTGTTTGCGTTTTAAAATATTTTTGAGTGTTTTCCTCGCTCTGCGATGGTATCGGTTTTTTTCTTATGCTTTTTTGCTGCACGCCGCTTTTCTCGACATTGGCGAGGAAATAGAGGGACGCTGAAAGCGAAACAGATTTTGTCCACCCGCCATTCAGAAGTGTGCTTTGGGCGCACTTTTAACGATTTTAATCTTTTTAATGTTCGCAAAAGCCATGTAACAGAAAACGAAAAAGTGTAATTTAATGTACACTCTTTCAGCACATTTTGCACTGCGAAGCAGAACAAAGTTGCGCACAAAATGTACTTAGAAGTTGTTATGAACTATTGTCCTAGAGGTGGTGTAATCAAAAAAAATTTACTTTGCGCCAATTTGACTGGGATCTAAAGCAAGCGACAATAAATGAGAACGAGTTCGAATTAGTTCTAATCTCATTTCGGCTGAGTACCTAAAACTGAGTGAAATTTGTAGTTATTAATGGCGGGCAGCTTTTATCGGCGTTGGCGGCTTTTGCAAGGAACGAGCTTCATGCGTATTACGTGTAATAAAGTTGAGATTAGTTTCCACGACTCGGCGCGAATCGGCGTTCGCGATTGTCATACAATCCGTTCTGGGAACCTCCAAGTTTCCATTAGCTCCAACTCCCGGGCCTGAGATGCTATTAGTTCCCAATTGCGCCCGCATTTATTTAAAGTAGCGACGCGCGCCGTCGAAAACTGGAAAAGTGAATGCCAGCAACGATCCAAAGACGCTGCCACATAACGTCGCGGGGGCGCGAAGGAGGGAAGTAAAAAATGAGTAAACTTGTTTGTTGTGGCATTTGCAAACGAACGTCGACAGCCTGTGCTACGAAACAGGCACGTTTCCTCCATATAATTATTGTACGTCTATGCAATTCTATATTAGGCTAAACTAAGTGTGTGTAAGTGTGCTTCCTTTATCAAAGCTTCATTCTTGTTTGCTTACACTTGCAATTTGTTCCACGCTCTCACTGAAGCGCGCATAGAGTAAGGCAGTCAACCAAAAATCAAACCCCTTTTACGTAATAAACGTGGACTTTTCTCTCATTAATCATTTAATAATTAGAAGAAAATTTCTTGCGACGTTGGAAAGTACCGTGGCTACGGGTAGCAGCGAATGTTTTTCATGTTTTACAAAGCGTACATTGGTGGCATCTGTAAAAGAGACTCTGCCATCTACCAGAAGTTCTATTACCATATTAATCCAGTTTCCATTGAATTAATCAACAAACCGAAATGAAGGAAACATTAATATTTGTCATCCAGTTTCAACATCAGCAACAAAACGTGCTTTTCAATACATTTATTTTATTACCCCGTTGTAAGTTATTCGACAAACCACAATAGCCATACAGCATGCTGAAACTAGCAAAACGCGAAGAAAGGCACAACGCCGAGAAGAGTTACAGTTTTCGTAATGTAGCAATGGCGGAAAAACAGCGAGAAAACCACCAGCTGAAAACTGTAAACGTTTCCACGATCTACAGGATTTTGCTGCTTCGTCTGACCGTGAAACGAGGGGCGGTAGAATTGTGTGCGGTTGACGAAGATATTTCTAGTTATAGATCTTCCCCAAGGCACACGCTCTCGGCTTCGGGTAATTGTGCGATACCACAGGAAACATAAATAATTTGCAACACTTCACCCTTAGTCCACGCCGTCCTTTTCGGACCATCCGCAGCTTCACTCCCCCACTACCCCACTATAAAGCCCAACAGCTTTACCCCACTAGCAGGCCAAATGCTACCTACTAATTAAATTAAATGAAAACATTACAAACCATCAAAAAGGAAGCAAACGTCGGGGGCAACTGGGGGTGCAACCAGATGGTGTCATTGCAACGAGCACTTAGAGTTAATGCGTCGTGGCGTTGTGGAACGTCAGGATTATTACTACTCTTGACTTATATTACCATCATGCAAATCGGCCCACATTGAGCTTGTCATAAATTTAGATTTGTGTCGCGCATCTTCAGTACTTTGTTTTCAATTACATCTGTATGTATATTTGCTTAGATTTCATATTTTCTTAATAGATGTTTGTATGCAGACACTTGAATACATGTCTTTGGTATTTATCGTTTTACATTTGCAATTCAGCTCATTTCATTTGGAGGTAATATATTTATTGCTGGGCTATTTTAAAGAGTACCAACATTTACAATTAAAATTAAGAAGCTTAACAGTAGTAATCTTATAATACAAGTCTAATTAAAGTGTACTATTACATTTAATTAGTATCTGCTTAATGGTAATCAAATGACCGCACCTGCAAATATGTTACATTACTAATGATGGAATATATATGACAATTGAAATTGAGTTCTAAAATAGATTGATTTGTTCTCATTTGCTCCAAATTTATAAAAAGTATCAAAACCTTGTTATTTTTTTGTGATGCCAGAGGAAAATGTTTTTTTTTTTTTCATAGACTATCCCGACGTTAGCATGTAGCTGACGTACAAATATTTTTTTTGTTTTCTACGAAAGGCAGTGTAGTTGGATCAAATTAACAAAAGCTACCTGCTTTTTCCTCACTGCAAACTCTACAAAGAACCAAGCGAACATGTCTAAAATGATTTTTTCCTGGCATTTTTGACATAGCGAGACACAAAACAAGGGACCAACAAATTTTTGTGTTGTTATAAATTAATTCCAGTTTTATTCTACTGAAATTTCCTCTAAAACGATACCGACTCAAAACCTTTTTTATGCACAATTATCATTGTTTAATATCGCAAAACAAAATCATAATTGTGACATAGTATAGGTTTGTATTCAGGTTGCCAAAACTGGCATAAAACAACAGATTTTGTTGTTCATTGCTTTAAAAATGCCAGCGAACAGAACAGAACTATCGCACAATATTATTGTCGCCCATGTACATATTTGCAATGCACTCGTTGGTTATTTTTCCATCTCGTTGAATATTCAGCATCGCACGAATTGAAAATGCAGAAGCGCATAAATCGCCGTGCACATTGTTTCATCTGCTCCTTTTTCTACGCCCTTCTTCACACTTTTTTCCGCTTAATCATTTCCGCTTGCTTCGCAACCGCTTGACGCTGCATTTTAATCAGATAGACACGTTAACCGCATCGATGCAATGACTGTGCATTGGGTGTACTGCATTGCAATCCGCAATCGCAACTAAACCATACAGCGAAGTATCTGTGTCCAATATTGTTGAAACCCGTGTTCATCCCGCTTTCACAAATGCTCGATTACATCCTCGGGCGAAGCAGTGAAACTTGGGCCTGGCCGTTTTTTACAATGCCTGCCTATTATCAAGGTACTTTGTAATTATGTTACTGGTGTGATTGGATAGTGGAAGATAATGCTGTTGAGTTGTTCATTTCGTAATTAATGATGATGTATAGATCCGCGAGGAAAATATGCCGTTAATGGCTGTTAATTTGAGGTACTAATAAATTACTGGGGGGATGTAGGATATGAGTGTGATTGAGCCTATAAACAATTTGCTCACACATCGTTAAGCACCATACACATGTGATGTCCATATGTCTATTAAAGCGTGTTTGGTTACTCTATTAATAATTGGCTAATAGAAACCAATCAATACATTGGAATTACAAGCAATTGATTGATTTCAGTTAAAAAGTAAATTATGTCTCATTTTTCAGTTTCAATATCAATTAGAAAATCAAAACATTACGATGTTCTTTTAACTTGGCTAATTTACAATTAATTTACTAAAAAATAATAAACAAGAACTTCAACACTTACCCTTTCTCTTATCATAGCAGCATGCTTCAATGATACTGGAATAATTACACTGCTAATAGTTTGCAAATATTATTGTTTAGATTGTAAACGGACAATTCGCGTACTTGGCAAGCCATTTACGATAATATTACCAAACGTGCACAAACACATCTGCAATATATTCAATTTGAAACTTGGGTATAATTCGTTAGTGAATTTTATTTTAGGTTATAGTTGAATAAACGCAATAATAACCTAAAATACTTATCAGGTTGTAATTGCATCCATTGGTACCTCTGCCAAAGATCGCATTGATTAACATGAACCAAACTGCAAATAACAATTTTAAAAAGCTTATTGTTGTCGTAAAAGTAATATATGGTTTCAAATAAGCCTACTTTGGCTGAATTTATGAAGTTCATAAACTTTGACGCTCATTTGCAAATGAAAACTTGGCGTTGAAAAATATGTTGCCTACCTACCCAAGCTACCAGTCAATGAAAGGTATGTCATGATGACGATCGTAAACTATTATGTCGCAAATTAAAATTGCAATATTATGCATACCGGATTGTGTGTTGCGGCACTCGTTCCAGCATTTTACTGCCACTTTACGGTCGTGGTTGCACACCGCAGACGGAAAAAAGGAAACCGCAGGATGAAAATTACGTCACGCCCAAACGTTGCCCAATACTCTGTTGTCCCGGCTTCCACCAAGGGGTAGTTAACTTTTTTATGACTATGTGATATTTATTTCTGCTTTAAGTCAAAATCGATCTTGTTATATGACGCGACATGATGTGATTTATACATTATGAGTAGGAAGATTGTTTTAGTTTGACTTAAATTGGGAGGATTATATTATGAAAAACCACCATGGAAATTAATTCAATGTATGTATAAATACTCGTTTTAATATTTTAAATAGGATAAAGGTTTCAAAATTATTTAACTACAAGTTGCGCACCTCAGAATTGGAAAATTTGTTGCAGAAATACGAAAAATATTTGAAATAATCCACTGGAATCAAAACCCAACTCGTAAGAATTATTTAACGTTTCATTTATTATATGCGTTTTGTTAAATCTATATTTGAAATCCATCTGCAATGAATAGCTGTGCATCGCAATAAAATCCATTTCATAAATATTTTTGTTGCTGCCACATAGTCATAGTCAACTAGGACAGCACAGTAAAATCAAAACGAATTACCAAATGAAATTAAATCTGAATTGTTGATACAAGTAACCACAGTTTCCCAAATTTAAAAAATAAATTGTTTCCCGTACAAAAAACTCTAATCTTTTCGCAATGATGAATTTGTAATGATTTTGTGATTTACTGCAACCATTTCACGTGGCTGCAAATGTGTCAAGTCTGCTTTGCCAACTAGTATCAAATAATTTGTGGCGAAACTAAATGAAATGCGAGTTGGGTAGCACGCAACGCATTCGTTCACTTCATTTCTATTTCATTGCATTGCCACATACATATCTATTATGCAAAATTTACTTTGGTTAGCCATGTGGTAGATCGTGGTGGTTGGAACATGTATCACCTTGCATATCGACACATTCCCGTTTAGATCCTCTACACGCCGAAGAGTAATACGTCGCACATCGTGTAATTTATAAGTACAGAATGTAATCAATTAATTACAAGCGACCACAATATGCTGTGCGGCTGCACTAACTTTGCATTCAGTTTCCAGTTTCGTGCTTGTTTCGATCTGTGATTTTACGATTTGAGGCTTCATACATTTATTATGCGCAACGGCGTCGAGACGGGACTTGATTGTGCCGCGTGGATTTTCAGCTCGTACGCATGTTTAATCACAATTTACGATCGTATAATGCGTTTATAATACGCTGGCATGCCTGCATTCTGCCCGGCTGTACCCACTGCACAATTAGTTATTGACAGTTAACTAATATTTGACTCATCCTCGAAAACCTACTATGATCAACCCAACTTCTGTGCTTATCCTGCGTATACAATTCACTGCACAACAATTGTATAATTGGACCATAGGTCACATCCTCCACTTAATTTATATCAGTTTATTCAATAAACACTATGCTTTGGGATTTTGGGGAGAATACCGCGTTTGATGACCTGAACTAATTCAATTGGCTGTCAACATATTTGCTCAATTTTTTAAATTTTAATACCAAGCAATAAACGCATGGTTAGATGGCAACCTCAAAACACTGTGTGAAGTGACATAAAAGATAAAGACAAAATGTATTCAATTCCCAAGCGGAAACCACCGTCTGTTCCAGCCACTATCCATCTCTGTAAGATAGCACTGGTTGTAACAAGATTTGAATTCTGACTGACCAGTCAAGCACCACCCTCGACTTATATCAGACTTGCTTCCTCGTTACTCGTGTACAAGTATCTATGTCAAGCTTTTAACTATTTCCTTTATCTATGCGGCGGAGTGTATTGGGACGTCTACGTTATTTTTGTTGTCGGCCCCACCTCCTCGGGGAAATTCTGCTACCTGCACAGCCATCATCCTGTGAATAACTTGTATAGAGACAGCGAATCCTCAAATAAACCAATTGATATATGGCGAGCAAACTCTTCCTGTGTGCGTATACTACCTGCGGGATTATGTGAGAAGGGCAATGCAGTTGCACGCGCCGTGTATAGTTGATTTATTGAAAAGCAAATAAGTACTGCTAGGCTCACATGGGAAAAGTTGTCGGACGACTCGTACATGCAATAAAACTTATTTCTTGCTTATTGTCTAGTCAGGCTTGATAAACGCGTATTGTATGTCATACTAAAGTGAATTCCGATAGTCCATCAAATATATGTTATTTCAGATAATTCGGGAGTGTATCAAATTCGTAGTGTAGGGAATTTAACCGGCAACTTCCGGCTATTTGCACGGATAATTACTGTAAACACTGTTTTAAATTATGCATGCAGCTAGCTATCTGCATTGAAAGCGATTTAGCTAATGGAATTGTATTTCTGCCAGTACCAGTTCAATGATAACCCCGTTTGAAAATTAATCATGCCCTAGTATGCAGCGCGTGATTGGCAATTTAAACTGTGTTGACTCTCGCGCTGACTGTGAATAGCGCACAAGTTGATTAAGTAACGCCGCACATTGCTTATATTTAATACGCAATCCCGCAAACATATTTACTTTCGCGGGATGATGTGACACTAGGTTATGCATCACGGAATGCTGTGGTCTATTTGCTGAAAAGGCAAGGATGTCACCTTGGTGCCGACGCACACTTTGGCTACGTCGGTGTTCATTAAAATTAATTAAAGCTAAGTAGACGTGGCCTTATTTCGCTAGCCTTTGCTGGAGCGCGTCGGTAAGCGGGGATTGATGCTATAAATACATCAAGCGTCCATACATTTCGTGGAGTACGAAAGCTTTGCCTCCAATGCCTCCACGTCCGATACCATCCTGGGGCTTAGGTCATTTTCCGGCCAGCTTCCAGCTGCTCACCACCACTGGGCTGTTAGTTGGTTGCATAGTCGAGGGCACAGGCCGCGCACGTCCAGAGTAAATTATTGCCCTCGTCGGACAATAAACTAGACTTTTCTTGTGTTTGCAATGCGCGATTTTCCACATCTGACACCGGCGAGTTGAGGTTCAATTGCATGGAAGCCTGCCCGAGGGGATGCTGGAGGCCCAGGCCTAATTTGAAATTTTCTGTTGCTGCCGACCTATGAACTTGGTGATGTAATCATCGAAATGCATCTGCATCTAAAAGATTGATGGACGCAAAGTGGGAGCCATTACGTTTGCGTCATTTAAAGCCAGCATTGCAGGAAACGAAAAAAAAAACAAAGTTGTTTGAATTTGTAGTTAAACTGTGCACAGACGAAAATTCAAGGAACAGGAAAATTGTATTACACAGATTGCCGTGGAATTCAATGCGTTGGGCTTTTTCTGTTTTTGTTGACTTTTAGTTTTGAAGACTTGCAGTTTGTTACTAGTTTGTCATGTTTCATAAGTGCCTTGCGTTGTAGCAACACTGAATTTGATTCATAACTTTTTAACTTGTTACTTTTTGAGAAGTAATACTACTTGCAGTGCAGCATGACAGCAAAGAAAAATGAACTCAAGCAAATATAACGTAAAGTGAAGTACAAAGACCATTATACTGATAATAAACCATATAATTTAGGTTTTTTTGTTAATTTGAATAAATTGAGATTGTTCTACACCTAGATACAAAAATAATTCAATCCGTGTTAAATAACCGGTGTGTGACTTAATTAAACAAGCTTTAAAATCAGAGCACGTGGTCGAAAATAAAAACATAATTTACCTGAGAAAGCACAAGTTCTGCAAAGCGCGAGCGTTCAAAATTGGATTTCTTCGTTCATACAATTACTTTACACTCCTTTAATTCCCACTGGCGCTTACATAGAGCCTGGTAATGTGTGACCATGCACACCACCACCCTCCAGACTGGTCAAAGTAATGTCGAAACTGTAGCTGTAATTTTCGTTGAAATTCTCTCACCCACCGTGCCTCGAACCTAAGTGCGCGGCGAGATTGTAACGCCCGGCGGCGTTAGTGAGGAACGCCGCCACCGCTTCACCGTGAAATTGTGCGAGTCGCTTTGGATTAAACCAGCTTAAACGGCGTTTTTATTGTGCGGGCAAACGCGCTCCGAGTTGGATGGCTATTGCAAATAACTTTGGCAGCTCAAATCGCGACAGAATATGCGAATCTCCTCGGAGTACTGTGGGCGCTGTAGGGCTTCTCAGGTAACTAGTTCATGTTCTCCAGGCACCAGCCACCAGCAAGAAAGACATGCAGAACAGTCCAATAACAACGCTGCGTTTATCTATGGATTAATTGATATTAGTGTACAAATAATTACCGAAAAACCTAGTGGGAAACAACCGGAAACTCAATTCGGGTTTGGTTTAAAATATTAAAGTATTTTAACTGCGGTTTGCCCACCATAGTGTTCTATGTATCTCCGAATTTCATTTACATGATAATGTAGTTTTAATACGTCGCTTATATTTACTAATAACCTAATTAAAAGCTCTAATGGAATGTCAACATTGCATTAAACCCAGCGCACCTTTAAAAATCCAATTGCATGTTGAGTTTGTACTCATTGGGGCATTATTATTAAAACATGCATTAAATTTAACTTCCCCACGGAATTGACGATAGTTCAATTTAACTACTCGATTTACGACTACTTAATTTACAACCTCATTTTACTATAACGCGTAGTAAAATTGCCAACGAATTCAAATGGCTCTCAATTAGATAGTTCCAAACTAGGAAGAAAAGATTTATAAGGCTTGTTAATGGCAAAGTGTACAGTTGAAAAAGACGTGCTAACGAGGACTTTTGGTAACAAATTGGATTGTACCATGAGTCCATTACCGGATGCATAATCGTGCATTAACGTGGCCGTAATTGCGTAATATTCAGAAGGGTAGCCATGCTGTCGCCATAACCATTTGCACCAGCACTACGAGAACTAACGTCGCGGTGCATAGCCTACTGCCGAAAGTATGAATAAAACTGATTTGATGGTTAATTAACAACGTGCGCCAAACTGTCTAGCATCGTGGAGTTTGAGCTGGTGCACAGCGCTTAATTTCCCATTAATGTGGCAATAAAGCATTTAATGGGAGCGCATAATACGAGCTGTTAATATGGCAAATTTCGTGCTTAATATGCGTTGCGAGTCCCACTTTGAGGGCATTTCATTGATGAATATGCCATCTTAATCAATAAAATAGCTGCAAAGATAGAAATTTCAAAGTGGGCATTCTCCATTCTCCATCCAGCAAAAATCGTAATTTTATCAGTTGCATCAAGTAATTCCAACTTCTTTGATATTTGATGCAACCAACATATAATTAAATAAGACAGATATTGCTAATAATTATAAGTCATGACCTTTTTACTCTATAATTTTTTTTGAATCTTTTATATGTTTCATTGTTACATAAAAGCAAATCATAGACATCCTGGCAACATGCTTCTGAAATAGGTGTACATTAAATCGATGTCATAGAGTTGATTAGTGTCGCCTACGTGCGATATTTAGCGCGCCTTTAATAGCGCGCCAGTTTAATAGCCACAATTACTTGTTGTCGAATATAGGTAACTTTTATTGCTCATATAAAGGCATGAACAATAAAAGTTACCTGTGCGATCTGCAATTTGAAAACAACTGCGCGCAATGTGTTTCTGACTCCACTGGTTTTAATACCATTTCAGGAAACCTTTTTAGGCACGCGCCTGACCCTCCAGCAAGTCCACTTTAACGTTAAAAATAAACGCGGAAGCAGTAAACTGCTTTCTAAACACATATCATGCCGTCTGTTATCAACTGCGATCGTCGGTTCAAATATCTGGCACGGCGCACGAAGTGCGACTCCACCAAAAAGCGAAAACTAGGCTGATTTATTGCACGACTGTTGTAAATATGGTTAACTATACGAAGCTACTCGAGGCTGGGCCATCAGTGGCAATAACTTAAAATATATTGTACAACTTTAGTGAACCATTTGGGGCGCACGCACGTTCATTATCAGACATTCTTCTTCGTCGGGTTTAATTCGCGACACGGCTCTAGTGTTTAAGCTACTCAGAGTCTCAGTGGAGCGCGTGAAAGAACGAAGCAGTCTTGAACGACTTATTAAATTTAAAAAGGACGAGAGCTTTATTTACGAAGCTGTATTTGAAATGGCAGTAAGTTCTACTTGTAGGACTCGACGATGTAGGTATATATTAACAGAACGGCGACAAGAAGAGACATGAGAAGAACAGCAACAACGCGAAACCTTCATTACGTACGACAAAATCCATGGATTAAATTAGATTTCAACAACGCCGTATACCCACGACGAAAAGGTACTGTAAACATGATACCCATGCTAGTTTAGTAGACTAACTATGACCAGAAAGGCGATTAAAATATAACCCAGTAATGAGAAAACGGTTGTTGCAAATTTCTACGTGTGCCTAATACACATAAAAGTAACTAACATACCCCACATTTATGTAAATGACGTAGACGTAGACCTACCTGTAATACTTGAAATTTGTAAAGGCATTGTCGTGGGGACAAGCAAGCGCTTTATGATATTTTCTATACATGATTATTTCCGGAATTAAATTTTCCACGTTTTCAACTCAATGCACATATGCGCAGTTTGCAAATCAGCGTGCTTTAGCATACACCACCCAAAATTAAATTTATCGTTTATATACGGACACATACAACCTGAAATTATTACTATGTTTATTTTATAACTAATAAAGGTAATATTGATAATGTTAGCATATTCTTTTTCTGCCTGAAAGATCAAATATAATTCAGTTCTGTATGTTCTGCTTCGGCCGCAATTCCAAACAGTGAAATGAAATTCGGCTGAAAATTCAATTCAAATGGTGAATGTAAATTTCCTAATACAACAGCGCGTTGTAACCCGTGGTTGCGTTAAACTATTAATAGGAAATGCGTTTGTTGGTTGAGCCGCGAGGGTTGGGCGACAGTCAATACAGAGACTGCGCTACTTTAAAACGTCATTGTTGAGCCGAATGTAATTTGTATGTTAAGCTGCCTACTGGCTGCCATTGTTATTAATGAATATTTCAAATTTGCGCAGTGCTCGACGATTGTGCAACTGTGTTGCATTCATATCCCTTTGGCAATGAGCAAAAAACTCTACTCACGCTGCAAACAATAATTGACGTCGTTCAATTAAAATCTGAAAATCCGCAGTCGATATTAATTTTTCACTAATGGCTTGGCCAACTGCATAAAAAATTTGCATATTCACTAATTTACTTGATTGTTGCTCTCTTCGATGCTGCGAAATTTAGAGCAACAATTATGAACCAATCACACACTCGCATTAAACTTTAATTGGATAACCCACGTTACGATTGCTTTCTGACCTGATCCTGGTATTTTTCCGCAAAGATAAATCCTGGATGTAATAAAACGCAAGCCCCACGCTTTTATTAGCTAGTCGGACGTTTAGATACATTGATAAAAAGCATGAGGTGTGGTTCGTACCCTGCGCGTCTATCTCACCCGCTTGGACTCTCTGTAGAATAATTTAATTTACTTTAATCCCAATCAGAATGAAGTCAATGAAATATTCACACAAACAGATAAAAGTGTCCCCCAATTTATAGTGCGGGGTGCTGCCATAAAACATACGCATACCTGACCACTTTAACAACCCTCGCTGGTGACTGGTGACCAGACTCACGGTATGAGCGTTTTCACGGATGAGTGTGAGCGGTAGCTATGTGAGGCTGAAGTAATTTCCCCAAAAACCCCGCATCCGGTGAGCAAGCGGAAAACCTCACTTAATTCAATAAAAGTCGCTGACAAACATTGACCTGCCTTGCTCGCACTTTACCCACGTCCTGACCACACTCCACACAACACAAAAGTGCTTGTGGAAGAAATCATGCAAAAATTTTGCGAAGTTTAACAAAGCAATAAAAGGACGGTGGAAAATTGCCTCTTAAAGCTTTTAATTTCTTGGGAAAACATTTTGTTACTATCGAATAATTTTCAACGCTGAAAAAATTATGCTTTCTTTATTGAAGTTAGATAAAAATTTAGTTAAATTATGGGCATTATGCACCTTTGGGTGGACAACTTCTTATTTTTTACATGTACGATTTTTACTAAACATAAAGGGATAGGGAGTGATCCCCTGCTTTTATCGCCACAGAAAATGCAGTTTGCTGGGTATAATATTCAACAACAATGCTAATTCGATTTAAATAGGCCGATGGATTTGACGGTTTCGAATGAAGTGGCCTTCTCGCCATGCACGCGCAGGGGGCTTAAACTCGACATGACGGGATTCACCGCAGTGCCCAAGCTCAGACGGATGTGTTTAACTGCAGCACACCCTTCCCCGCAAATGCCACACTTTGTGCAGATTGCCGCCCAAACCCCGCGGCTGGATTCGGGGAGTTTCTGCTATTGACAGCATCATTATTGGCATCCCCAAATGCAGGACGTTTATCGGATTTGCACGTGACTCACCTACCTGGTTGCCCTCGACATGCCATCATCCTTTGCAAGCACCAGCCCTTGTCTAGCACTCCTTCTAAATGAATCTCCTGCTTTGCAAGACAGTGATGCGAGCACTTTATCCAGCTCGTGGATGTGTCTAGTGTCTAATGACTAGTCATGCCAAAGCTTTGGTTTCTTCCTGCCTGCACACACCTGAGCATGACTTACCGGAGTTGCAGTACCCTCGCGGGTAATACAATAAGTTAGAGGGTCGTTTTCATCAAGATTCCAAACGCTGTGGACATAAACGGTTCTAAAAACACCCTTTGGAGTTGAGCGCTACACACTATGCGTGTTTACTTAAGTTCCTCCTTGATTTCGGTGGAGTTTTTCGGAAAGTTTTAATGGGTATGCACCCGCACGCGCCGCATAAAAATAACTTTCTTTGTGAAATTTGCCACATTTGCCAAATTTGAATATGTCTATGTTTCCCAGGGCATGCCATGAAGTTGAAAATTAAAACAGCACGGCCTTACAACGCTAACCGCTGTCATTGTAATATAAAATGAGGCAAAAACTTTGCGCATTTTTACAACTATAATTAAGAAATGTAAATAATTGACTGTTATAAGTTTCTTAGTGTGAGCTTTATAACTCGAGGCAAGTACTTTCATGATGGAATTACTGAAATAAAAAATTGATTACTTCACTGAAGCGAAAGGTTTACGGCCGATTTTTATATATTAAAACATCAAACATCTTCTGGGAGGAAATATTATCGCAGGCTATTTCTGCGTGGAGGTGACAAAACGATGAACAAGTTAATATTTCCTTTCATTAGCAAAAGCACTGGTCTTTTAAGGTATATGTAGGAAACTGTAAAACTGGTTTACAGCACGCTGTCACATGAAATATAGCGCTTTTAATACACGCTCTCTCACATTAATATATTTTTTAACTATTTTATTAAATTAAAAATGTCATTCTACCATTTTACCTTATTTTATCGACTTCTACCATCATTATAACACAGAGTTTACGGGTAGTTTATATTCTATATTAATGATTTGGTTAATATTTATTTTACAGCTATTTTTTATAATTATCAATTGGGGCTTTGTCAAATGACATGAGATTTGGTTAAGGTTTTACATTTCATTGAAATTTTAAATTTCTTGCGTAAAAGTAATTTTTTTTGCTTTCTAGCTACGTCGAGCATTTCGGGTATTTGTATACATAATTTATAACTTGGAACGAGCTAACAATTGCCTTCTCAGAGTGGAAAGCCAGGGCATGCAGAAGAAGGACAATATTTTAAAAGAAAGCCTCCAGCTGGCCTCAGTCACACTCTAGCGTAAAATAAGAAAAGCAAGTTAAGTTAGACTCATTAGTTTCTCATTTAATCTAAATCAACGACTGCCAATTATTTTTGAAGCGAGCGGACAAGAGTGTGGAACACCAAAGCGGATTACATGGCCACAAATCTACGTATCCATCGCGAAAAGCTTCCTTCCCACCAATGGTCTTCCTGTCAAACTTTCCGACTCGATAAAATTGACGAAAGCTTTTAGGGTCACGACGAATTCTCGCGACTTGCAAATGGGCGAAACAGATGAGCGCCACGTGGTCCATGTAGCAGACAACGAGGATGATAATCCGTCGATTTATCTCGACCTCACATTTCGTTGGTTTTTACTCTTCGGTGGGAATTTGCAGTCACGCGAAACAGCCTGCTCATGGTTTGGGCTGTCGACACTTATTTTGGTTAATTGTGCACGAGTTTTACGATTTGCGTCACTGCGAAAAGCAGGCAACCGCACACGAGCTTTTCATCGTTCATCACCGGCGTCAGTTTTAATTATCGGTTCAACATAGAGCTTCACTCTCACTTTTACGGTGACAAGCATGACGCTTTGAAATGATAAATACTCATTTAATTACCTGTGACAATTGCGATGAGTGCTAGCAGCGGCGGTAGGAGAGTTTGATCAGAGGAGTGGTAATTAACTGTTTGTAATGGCATTAGTAGATGTACACCTTTATTGCATGACAATCAGTCGAATACAATTAAATTACAATCATATTTAATCTGGTTTTAGCAAGCTATTTAAACTGCATGAATTCAATTTTATTACTCAACTCCGATTTTACAAAGACTGGGTCTTTATAAAAGTAGCAGTAAAAAAAGTAACGACATGTCGAAGTGGCTAAAACGCCAATGTTGTAGTCCGCAGAGACGAAGAAAAGCCTCAACTATCGGACTACTGTTGGCATAAGTAAGTACACACTAAGCTCCGGAACGACATTCGATGTTTTCCGTCTTGGCTTTTTTCCTGCTCCCTTCTGCAGTGTATGGTCTTCCGTGTACTTGCAGTCACTCTGTCTTACCGGCGTTGGAACGATGGCAAATGTAAGCGGGGCTTCCGCGCGTTGACGGCAAAGACCGAATATGGCAACCGTAGTAAAATATGAAAACCTCCGTAAACGTCTTTTTCTTTTTGTCACCATCACGAACAGAAGCCAACACCAACCACCCCGCGTTTGCACTAGCGCAAGATCGTCGTCAAATTGCATATCTTGTGTATACATCAAGGACGGCAGCAAGATTTCCAAGATGATGACCCGTTTTTATACACACATTCTTACAGCGAGTGTGGCGCACCTGAATTCTAGATGAATATTTACATAGAGGAGCAGAAGGAATACATATATCATATATAAACCTGGGACTCTTTGCTGTTGCAAATTTTCCCAGTCCCAGGCCATACAAAGTCGTTTCTCTAGAGTGGTGCATTTTCTAGACCAGTGACGTTGTCACAATTGACCTGAAGAGCGATCATTTTAGATCGCACATCTAGACAAGTGTACAATGCAGTTTTCAATCATTACGGTAATGTAAGCACACACAAAAAAATTCTCCAATTCACACAGCGCTGGCCCGCTAAAGAACGCGCTCCAACTAAATTACGAGAGTGCCTTGGAGCATTTTACAATTTCACAATTTTGTTCGCCCTTACTTTTCCTCCCTAGCGGGAAATTCGTCTTTCCTCGGGGAGTTCTGCTCGGTTCGCCAATCGGCGATTCCTGCCGCTGACAGAGCGTGCGGTGGCTTTCGCCGGAAGAGCTTTGCATATCTATCTGGCTCGTAATTTCTTTCCAGTCTTCCAGCGACGACTATAAGATAGCTAGTAAACCGCGCGAGGTAGAAATGAAGGCTAAATGTGTGCAAAAAGTGAAGAGGGCGTGCGATAGAAAAATACGTGTTACGTATTCAAGGAGTCAGTAATTTGGCGATATCTAGGCACTTTTATCTTCTTCGTCTGCCGCCGCTAGAATATAAAAGTCCCGAACTTACCGCACTGACTACATACAGGTTTAATGATGTCTACTGAGGAAACTTATCAATCAATAAAATATTTATCTCGTCTTACAAGATGGTAATATTATTGTTTTTCAATTACAGATCCACCTGAAATCACAGTGGAACGTTCCACTGTTCACTCAGCTGAAGGCCACGAAGCCCAACTCGTGTGTATCGTGCATGGTGAAAGTCAGCCAGAGGTAAGTCTCATTCATCTAAATTTTTGGTTTTCTTAATTACTCACGCCTAGATGGGCAGAGCGCATACATGGCGCATATAAATTACCCTCTGTGATCTAATTAATAAACCGAATATCCAATCGTACCTACTTGCGGAATTTAATTTGAGCCAGCACGAATTGCCGCTGCTACATTGCGCACTGAACGCCAAACATTTTCACTGACTGGCGGCGGCAATGCGCACGATTTTACAAGCCTGGATTGCAGTTAGCGCCTGCTTGCCTCCGCTTTGTTGGGGGTGTATTGGTTGGCCGTTGGTACGATTTATGACCGTACGCACCGTTTAATCTAAACGACGCAAGCGATACGATGCGAATATTTTCGTTGGACGTGCGTGAGACGTTTTTCTTCACGGCATGGTTTTTCTTTATTTATATCCTCTGCATGTTGATGAGCGTTAATAGTTTTCATTCTTTCACATATTTAGTAGAAGCGATAAACTTGATTTATAAGACTCGGATTTGCACTTTTTTCAATTCTTATGGTAATGTTGATACAAATAATGAGCCAAAATTTCTACTTTTTCAACAACTTCATATAGTACTATGTTTTTAAATTGTAATTAAAATAAATAAAGATAAGACTGGTTTTCGACTAGTTTCCATGGCATGGTGTATCAATATCAATGAATTACACTTTTGCCTTTTGTCGGATAAAAAATGAAGGTGAAAAATACAATTGGCAATACTGCACGCCCCCAAATAAATAATTGAATATTTGTCATATGATAAAAGAAAATGTCAATCGATAATAAGCCCTCCTTGACGTGAAGACAGTTTAGATAAAACCAAAGAGATGTCTGATAAAATAAGACCGATAAGGTGGCTTCCTTCAAGCAGTAGGAGTGTTGAATGCGAGGTCGTGTGATTTTGGAAGTGCGGAATGCTCCTGAAATGTGCAGGATACCTACGAACGTAATTCCATTGCGAGTGACAGCACCTTATTGAATATGTACGAACATATCCATCTAAGCAACGCCCGAATGTATTTCAATATCTTTTCACTTATTTAAGACACTTGCGTCTCGTATTTGAGTTTGAGCACTTGGATGGTGCATTGTGTCGAGGAAAACACCAGGCGGTGTGTACTTTCCGCGTCAGGGGTGCAGTGTCAGAGTGGTTGGCCGTGATGGACTTTTGTGTCTTTCCATGCCATTTCTGTGACACTATTTGCTGTGAATCGAACATGATGTGGTAAAGGTAAAGAAGAGCGGCACATTGAGATTCCTCACCTGTACCAGTATAGAGCAGACGATGGAGGCATATAAACGAAACCAGCAATTTCCACAACAAGATTCCAGTTTAAATATTTAAAACCAGTCGCTATATTACCTTACTTCCAGTGGCTAGACTTGCAGACGTCGCCCTGGAAGCGAGGTGTGGTTTTCATTCCACCATTTCGCCACAAAGAAATGTTACGCTTCCAAAAGCAATATAATTATATGCATACATTGAATAGTCTCGTTAACGGTATCAGAAACGCTTTTTGCGTTCTTCCAACTCTGAAGAGTTCCCAACAGCTGCGATAAGATTTACACTTAGGCTTCTTTAAATATTTACACACAGAGCTTTTGGCAAATGATAATTTTTCACCGATTTGTCGCTTAAATGCAGCCTTGCTTTAAAAAAAAATTATCCCAGGATAATATAAATGAATCCAGAGGCAAGGGTGCTTAGAAAACAATAAGGAAAAGAAGAAGCATTTTGCCTTTACTACTTGCGTCCTTTATGTCTATAATATAAAAATGGACCAGGAGGTCTAGTGCTAAAACGGACTACGCCCACAGCATACAATGCCTAAGCTGTGGAGGAGAAGAATGTTATTACGTAATGTCCCCCATGTCGGCCAAAAAGTATCATTTAAATTGCGCATATTTTGGTGCTAGGCTCCAGTGCACCGTTGCTCAGGCGAAAAGTTTGCATAAGTAGCGTGCAGACGGTGCTCCATCGGTAGCAGAACGTAGGATGCGGCTGGTTCTACGGTTGGGCCAACTAAAAATAAGCTAAAATTTTCATATAAAGTGGCATGTCTCATAGGAAAATAGTTTAGTTGGCAAAGACGCGGTCTTTATTTTTATACCCAGTGAGTGCTCATAGGACTGCCATTTTAAACATTTCTGTTTATATTGACATAATTTAACACAAGTCTTCCGAGGAATTATTTTGTTTACATATATCAAAGAAATTTAACGTGGCCGTAAGTTAGTCATTTACTTTATAGAAAAAAGTTTACCACGTCAGTTTAATATGCAGCAATTATAATTATTTTTCTGGGATAAAATATCATTGTTGTATTTGTCTCCATGCAGTCAGCAGAATCAAAGTACAAAAAGAAAATAAATATAAAATATAACGTAGCCAAGTTTTATGGCCTGGAAAATAATTCTGTTCTTCACATTTAGTTTTTTTTATTATTATTATTCAAGTGCAAATCCGTAAACTTTAGAATTTTGTTAAAACGATTTCCAACGTACTGATGCAAAACCTCTTTTAAAATTAATCGAAATAAATATTGGTGCTTTAAAATTTATATAAAGTCAATTCTATAACTTTTGCACTAGCAATTACATAAATTTAATATTTTATGAACAGTTCAGTCTGCAATATTTTGCCTTTAAAGCTGAAAAGCCAGTCTGAGCTTGGGAAGATTTATACACTCGTAAATACATCCCATTTGAGATGGTTGTATACATGAACATCTATCCAATCGCAACCGAATTGCTTCGCGCTTTACTCGCTTTCTTCTCTGCATGTTTCAACATATTTTATCCACCGTACAAATCGCATATTTCGCCTAGCAAATTGAGTCATATTTGGTGAAGTCCATTAATGATATTATGGCATATTGCTTACTACGGGCTGCAAATTCTTTCCTCCCATCACTGCTAAGCACTGAATTGTGTATAGGCCCTAGGTCCATCTGACGATCGTCGAGTCGGCGTTTTCTTTAACTGCATATGCTTAAATACGCAGAACAGCCGGATCTCATTTTTTTCAATCCCTTGAAGCATTTTCTTTATTCTCAGAGGGAGCGTACCTTTTGAGCACAAGGGCGCTTTGCAAGTTACGCAAAAAAAGAAGCAACGCGGAGAAAAAAAAATTATGATATTGATATATATGCGGCAAATAGATTTTCACCGCAATTACATACACTCCCTGTCTGTTCTAATATCTCAATTTGGGCAGGGGTCTTCTTGGCTTTTTGTTTTATTGCTTGCGTTGGGGTCTTTTGCTCTTGGGGTAAGCAGATTACCGACGTTCCTTTGTTAGGATACAAATGGATTTTAATGAAAGAACCATTCAAAAACAAGCGTATTATATTAGGAAATAACCATAATCGGGTTTATTTCATCTCTAAATCGGTTCTACCTGCTGTTGGTTCTTAATCAAATAAAAATGTTGATTTGAAATGTAGTGTCATTCTTACCGATTGTCGTAATCGTTTTTTTCTGCGCCACGAGGTGTTAATTTGAGCTGTACATTCCCGAATCGATATAAAAACCTGTATCGCACGTCGTTCATGTACACCACA
>JAODGC010000011.1:300705-320115 GCA_027574925.1 Ecitoglossa quadriceps
CACGAGGTGTTAATTTGAGCTGTACATTCCCGAATCGATATAAAAACCTGTATCGCACGTCGTTCATGTACACCACACGTCACTCGTCGTTAAATCGCGTTTCAATAATGACATGTGTGAACACGATAGCTTGCGGCGCATCCACATAATTTGTTCGGCCGTGAGTTGGTGCGTTGTTTGCGGAATATAGCAACATGCAAGTAAAAAAAGCCTCGCGTTGTGATGATGCTTTCGTGTGCACAAAAAAAAGGTGTGCATAAATTGTAATTTTCCAACCAGAAATGATGTTAATATTACTGACATCAACGTGAGCGGCTTAGCGCACAGCATGTGGGCGCATGCATGCCGCCACCGCCTTGTCACCACCTCTGCGGGCGCGGCGCGTCACCGACAAATGTGCAATTTCCATATAAATTATCATTTCATTTTTGTGTGCGACATTTTTCGTCGGCGTTGATGGGTGCAAACTGTGAGGAGAAATGCAAGGATAGACTAAAGTCTGCGGTTGAAACTGAGACAATATGTTTGCTAATGAAGCCGTTGAAAAACCAAAGAGCTTTTTCCCCAACTAGAATATATTTATTTAGGTCTGACAAGGATCTTCAACTTGACAGACTTAAATAAATATTATGTAAGGAATATTACACTTAATCGCCACCTTTGGGATAAAAATGTGAACAACGAGTTTAATTATGTTTTTAATTAACGACTGCCCAAAATAATACATTTAGAAATGCAAGGAACAATATAAGCTGCCCGCAGCAAGCAAGCGACACGAAACGGAACGAGACCCGCATTTTGTTGCGGCCCAGTGGTGCTCATTAAATCCTGCCCACTGGACGTATTACATCTTACATTCGCCACAATTTTTTAGATCGGTCGAATTTGCTAGTAAAAAGTATTATACATTTAACTCCTTCCTTCTTCCATTTTCCTCTCCAACTCAACAAATCGTTTCAAATTGCTCGCCAAACAAATGCGAAACACCACTCAAACTTGCTGCTTGAAGACGTAAGGACTTCAAGCACTCAGTATTCTCAGTTGTAACATGATTCTTAGCGACCCACATCGTGTCACCATGAAATCATTATCACAATATCTTGGTGGGTTTTGGAACTTATATTATTGTTGGAATAATAGCGCAATTATTCTTCTGCGAGATGGAAAATTTGAATTTCTCATCATTTAATTGCGAATAAACTTTTGCAATATCACGTCTCCGGCATGCCACTCGGATGCTGCTCCTGTTTCGGGGTAAAAGCTTGTGATAAAAACGAATTCGTCAAGTATCGCCCAAACTCAGCGTAGCTCGTTTTATTTTAATGAGAGAATTATTCGAGCCCCGCTTGGCAAACACGACCCACGCTTTCCACTTCTTTCGTGTCTCATTTCCTTTCGGTTTACATCGCTTCTCATAATTTCATACCATCGTCTGTTACCACAGGGCAATTTATTGCCAGCCAACAACTTTTCTTTTAAACTATTATCTCCTGTGATTGGTATTAATTTCGTTGAAAGGATTGCTTAATATGATTCTTTCGTTTATTGCTTTCTCGTTAGACATTTATCGTATTTGATTTCGCATTTGTTGTTTGCTTGGTGTTTCAGTTCGAAAATGTTTGCGTATAGCATTTGTTTCTCCTAGCTGGTAGATATTGTATTTTTCTCTTTTATATCACACTGCCAACTGTTTCAATTGCATTGCAGTATGTGCACTCACCAGCACGTAGAACGAGTTGGAATGTCGATTATACTCACTTTATGCGTAATGGCGGTTGGTTTAAAACCAACGAACGACGCAAGAGCATAAACGAACCGGATGTCGTTTTCGAGCACGACGTAAAACTATTCGATCGGCAGCAGGTGAATTCGCAAAAATTGCAAAATGGAAATGTGATTTGCGTCTACCGCCGCTGTTGGCGCTGTAGATTTATATTTATAATAGATTTAGCTTAGATTTATTGAAATTGCCGGCGTAAAAAATACCATCGCTGAATATTTCCCGCATGCATCCAGCACTCGAATGGAATCGATTTGTGGTTATGACTGGCTGCATGACACACTGCCACAACACTCCAGTTTTGGCGTCCTGACTGGAAAAGAATTCGTGACACGTTAAAAATTGACCTGAACGAACTGAACACATTTCGCCAGCAGGCAAGCCGGCAGCAGAAAGTTAAATTTATTATCGCCTGTCGATGCTGCTCATATTTGCCGCGTGCCAAAAGAAAAACATGAAAAATGCTAGAGAACAATATAGGGCAGCAATGTTGGGACGAGGAATATCATGCGGGTGCAATGTGCGAATTTGATTCGCCGTTTCCGCTTCACGCCGGAAGGAAAGAATGAAAAGGTGAACAGATGAACGAAACAAATCGCATGAAGTAAGTTAAGGCCTGGAGGGAGAAGCAGTGAAAATTGATTTTAGTGAAATGTTAACGCCCTACATAGTAGCTATCTGTCTTTTTCATGTTCGCCGTTTAACGCTTTATGCTGAAGCGTATATTTCAGAAATCAAAAAAATGTTCATCAAGTGAGGGCAAATATCAGGTTTTAGTACAAAGAAGATTAAATCTGGTAATTTTTTTTTCAATAGTTTGTGGATTTTAATTCTCGTAATACTCATCTCCATATTTATTTTTTTTTTTAAATATTTTTTGCTTTATTTAATTTTGAGCTCGTGTCTCGACAATTTTATTATAACATTTGCTTTCTCCTCTGTATGTTTTTTTTACATTGGCACAAGTTGTATTCGTCGGAGCCTGGTTACTATTTAAGAGCAGATTCCTTCTGTCAAGGCTTTAATTTTTGTGTCATTTTTTCGGTCGATGTCGTCGCTTTTTTGTCGGCCTGAGTGTGCATATTACGCGCAAACAATGTATTTAATTCATGCCATCAGCAACCAAAAGGAACGCACAACAAGAAGCAAGTAAGTGTTTCAGTTTTGATTATTAAAATACATTTTCATAAAGCAAAATATAAAATAATAGCATGACGCTGTGGAAACGAAATGAAACGATGTCGTCGTTGAAGAAAGCAGCATTTTTCTAACGAGGTTGAATGAAACAAATATTCCAGCTGGAATAGCATATGCATATTTCAAAATGTTTAATGTACTGCTAAAATATGCGTCAAGAAAAAACAACCTTCAATTCGTATTTAAATTTTATGGTGGTTTTGTCTTTTGTGCAATTATTACGAGGCTAAAATGAACAAATAAAATATTCAACAACACAATCTTTGTGGTGTCATGTAATATTTACATGTTGTGCAAATTTTCTGCAGACCTGTCAAGTAGTGTTTCGTAGCCATCTATTATTGTATTAATAATAAGAAACTAATGCTTTGGGAAGTTTTCCCTCCTACGCCTGATGGCAGACAACCAAATTGACATCAATTATAAGTCCTGGGAAATGCTCGAAAGTTCGATTATCTGGCGTTTTGTTATTTAGTTAATACTACGACTGAAGTTGCTGAGAATTCCACCTGTCGAAGAAGTTCTTATCTATTAAACACCCGTCGCACAATACGATGCAAGTTATTTATGAATCGCCATTTGTTATTGACAAGCACGTTTCCGATGTGCTAGTTTCCTGCAGATACAAGGCGTGTGCTTGTCGGATAATAATATTAATCAAGACATTGTGAACACATTCAAGTGCACATAGGTTTTTGTCTGATAGAGAAGAAGGAAATCATGATTTGGCGAAAGTAAGTAATTTGTAGTCCGTGGAAATATGTAGTGCACAAGCAACGCAAACAATAGCAGTATACAGAAATCAGCTACTGTTTATTTGACCTCTTTTTTCCTGTAATTTCCGAGCTCATCCTGGACAAACTCATATTCATGGCACCGTCGCCATGTACACATCCGCACCATTGTGTGCTTTTAAGACGTAATTTATACAATGCGGAATGTGCGACGAGGTCGCGACGCAGTCAAGTCCACGCTTAGTCGGCACAACAAATGTTGCAAGTGCAAAAATAATGCGGATGCTCGAGCTCCTCTTTCAAGACTGAGAGGAAGCTGGGCGCAGAGCATTTCGCAAAAATTCGACCCTCCTTAAAGTACGGTATTATCTTGTGACGGCTTCTTCATATTTCCTCATGGTGCGATGCGTGGAAAAATGTGTAATAGATTTTTTAAGAGAAGATACAATGCGCTTGTATATTTTTCAGGATGTCAACTTGTAGGATGACAAAATGTACAGAAGCGACCATGGTTTATGGAAGCTATATTTTTGCCAAAAATAGAAAAATAACCAAAGTGAAAACAACGAAGAGGCAATATATTTAATCTTGATAAAAGTAAATACATTGTAGATCAAGAATTGGTTGTATTTGATTTCGCTTGCCAATTTCACTACATTGCCATGACTTTTTGATGATAATCTTTAAAGAAACATATTTCAATTGGAATGCCGGTGAACATCCATGCATAAGCGGAAGATCCACGCATGGGTAAAAATTTAACAATGCTTTTTGGAGCTACGTTGAGGTCCCGAAGTTCGTTACATTTTGTTGCGCGACTACCCTTTCATTATTGGCTCAGTCGCCTTCCACACAAACCGGAAATCCTGCCACCGGAATTCGTCCTAATGATCATTAGAGAACCATGCCATTTTGTCAATTTGCTGACGCGATTGCAGTATTGCATACAAATGGTCTACCCAGTCCAAGACTGCTGAACATGATCGATATACAATTCAATTCAGATTTTTACATGTTAACTTTGTTTTCTGGTGTGGCTTACTCTTTGATGATGCAGTTTTTGGCAGATTTTTAATTTACTCATGTCTGCTGAATGAACATGTCCTTGATGGTGGTAGTCGCGCCAGGTGTTCATTGAAATACTGTATGTTTATCGGCCCGTAGACGTTATAATAAAATGGTGTCTTTATCGTTTTTATCGGCTACACGGCATCATCGTCTCAATGCCATAACACGAAGCTATTTACTTATTCGCTTTTATATTCCTACCGCTATTTCTTATACATTTCATCGCGTATTGCGTACATTCGTGCATGAAAAGATAGTTTGAACGTTCAATAAAGGTATGGAGGCAACGCATGAAAATGTAATATTATGATTTTATATCGCTTTTCGATATGCTCCAACGCTATTTACAGCAGGTCAGTCCAGTAAAGCATTTTATACATACAGCTGAAGTGCCTGCGGATAACACAGCTGGGTACGCGTGTCGCTGTACTACGACTCAAATAGAAGAAGATGAGATGAAATCTATCAGTTTAAGTTAGTTAAAAGTTGGTGATATAGGTAAAGTGCCGCGCAGTACTCACTTTGATGCTGATTTAGCTGTGCCATCCTTGTCCCCACTAAAGTCGGGCGCACCCGGCATCGTTTTCCGAAATATATATCTAATGGATTCTCAAACTTTCCTACTTCGGTTTCTCGGAAAATTAGTTTTAAACCGCAGCCGAATGCGCTGCTTGCAAACTGCTCCTCTCGCTCTCGTTGGAAATTTTGGGACCGCCATCGCAAACTTACTACTTCCATAAATATGAAAGTATTGAGTAGTTGGGCGTTCTTGCCATCTATGGAAGCGCTCAGCGCTCTCGCTAAAGTACAATGCGGCGCACAATATACATCAATATCGCTTAAAACGAACCAATCTATTCCTGCGGTCATGATATACTTTTGCTCTACATTTTTCCCTGATATAAATTTCGGTCAACGGAATTTGCAAATTTGGATTATACCTTGGAAAGCATGGAACATACATGGCATACATGTGTACAATTTTTCCCTCTGAGGAATAAAAATCCCTACTTCATTATGCTATGTAAATCTACCTTCTTGTGGATCAAGCGCTTGCGGTGAGCAGAGTAGCGATGAGGCGGTGGCTGCGCTAGCAAGACAGACATTTGTATACAATACATATTCTGATGATACCTGGCTTGTATCTCATGCTCTGGTCCAATTTCAGGTTTTATGGTATCGCGACACGATGCAACTGGACACTACTGAGCGGCGGATAATGGAATCGCGTGGTTCGAGGCACACCCTCGTCATCCGAAAAGTCCAGCACTCGGACTTCGGCAACTACACGTGCGTAGCTGACAACCAATTGGGCAAAACGCGCAAGAGCGTTCAGCTGTCAGGTAATATCATATCCTAGAGATTGCTAGTAATAATCTATCATCAACCGCTGTCGGTATTCAAACAAATTTTCAGAGCTCAATGTGGTTCTGTGGATGATTGCTCGTATCAGAAAAGTTTGAATTTTCAATGGAAATTAAATGAATATGGTTAGATTTTGAATACGATTGACGTAGAAAATTTGTACTTGCAAAGGACTATTAGCTTCATTAATTACAAATAAAATATAATGATTTGTTTTGGTAATTGCTGAATTACCCAGAACCACTAAACAAATCACAATCCAAGCTCTCATTCAATCGAATGTGTGCTTAGCTAAATTTAGAATTGAATTTCGACGCGCGTCACAATTGTGCCATTTGCAAACGCATAAAATTACCGAATACAGTTCTCCAAAGTCCATTTACATAAACCCGCTTGGATGGTTGGGTGTGTGGTCGAGTGGGATCGGGACACCGTCGCATTTTATGCACAGCTTCACCAACTTTTGCAACTATCAAAGTCAATACATGAACGCGGCATCATTAAAATAATTGGAATGTTTGAGGCAATTTATCGCGCCCAATCCTACTCAAAGATTCGCTGGATTTTACAAAAATCCAATGAATGAATTTAATATATTCTTCCCATGGCAGGCCTTCCTAACACGGCAAAATTTAGCTCGGCATCAAGAGGCCAGTGGCGAGACAGCTACAACATTAGCTGGGCGGTGGAATCATTAAGTCCAATCGTCGAATACAAATTGCTCTTTCGTCGACTACCCGACAATCCGCTCACTGAAGATGGACACCCCCAGCCTCTGCACCACCAAAGCCAGAAGAAACTATTTCCGATGAGGGTAAGCAATGGGATATGATGATCACATTGTTTAAACGTGTCCTAATTGTGCGGATCTTTGCAGGAGAATCGAACCCATACTGGTTACATGGGCAGCGGATTTGGTCGCACGTTCTTCGACCGCAGACATGAATGGAGGGATGTAATCCTGCCGGCCAACAGCAAAGCGCCCATCTACAACTCCGGCGTACAGTCGATGAGTTACCTGATCAAAGGCTTAGACCCAGGCCAGAACTACGAGGCTAAAGTTGAGTCGCGCAACAAATTTGGCTGGAGTTCACCGTCGGAGCCGTTCTCTTTTCAGACGACGGACAATGGTGAGTTAAATGATGTGCACGTCAAACCACGATTCCATAAACAGTCTTCCTCGCATTGAAATCCAGCCTTTTCATTTAGAACTCTCAAATCTCGTGCGTTTTTTTGGTTTGTAGTCATAAAAAAATTCATTTTACGCCGTTCATCTTCCTTCATTGGCACACGACGCCTGGTAAAGCGACACAAAAGAAAAAGTTTTACGGGAAATGAACGAAAATGAAATTTCACACACTGCGATAAAGTTGCTCCGGTAATGCTGGTACCTGCCATCCACATTAATGCATTAAAACTCGTAGCTATCTGTCAGGACAGTTGTGTTACGTGCACCTAGGAGTTGCCAAACTTATTAAAACCTACATTTAGATAATCAAAAGTTTATTAAATTACGTTTAAACGGCACTGAAAAGTATGCCAGGCGGCGATTATCACCCAACATACTGCTTTAAAGTTCATCCCGCATGCCGTTCACTCACCCTTATGAAACAATAGCCCAGCATTGGATTAACAATTCCACTAATGTTACAAGCCAGATAGTTTCCGTAAATTAATCTGCATATTCTAATAGAATGTGAGCGTTAAAACGTGTCACAAATTCCAACTAACCATGTTCTAACTAAATACTTGCAAAATTGGTTATAGAAAAATGCTAAGTTGGCAACATGTTGTACGAATGTAAAGTGCAGTTATCAAATCTAATTTATCAAATAGGACTAGTTAGTTTCTATTTTGTTCTGGATTGTTTTACTTTGTCCCATTCTGCAATGATCTTGATGAGTTACATTCAACTGGGTTTAGGTTTTGTTATAGTTGAGGATATAACTATAACAAAATATATTTTCAATGGAAAAGTTGGTCTTGGATATGTTACAGGACGTAATCTGTTGTAAAAGTTGGAAATATTATCGACTTGCCAATAACTCCTCACAATCTCATCCATTAAAAATTTTCTTTTTTCACCTTCTTTGCAACGCTTTTATTCACGGACATAATCAGTAAATTCATTGCTAGAACTTGCACATTACTGCTCAGTAAAGAGGGCAACGCGAAGTGGTAATCTCGATTTGTCGGCGCCCTAATATGATTTTTCATTTCCTTCCTTAGATATGAGCTACCCTGAGCGACCGCAAACCCCACGACATGTTTACAACGGTAAGTTGTTCAAGTTATTTAAAATTCGTTTAAATGTTGCATGACCCGCAATGCCCCGACAAGTTATGCCCAGTTATCCAAAGGGATTTGCAGCAGATTCAAAATTATTACACATTTATATCGCATGCCTGAATATTTTCACTCCGCACGCCAGAGAAAGTTTTCCCCAATTCAAATATTCATTCAATGCGAGTGGTGCACACGTTCATTGTGCTTGCGTTCCGCGCTAGACGCATATTATTTGGCGTTGTATTTTTGTGATTTATTTATTCGCAGCGCTTGGGCTTTGGCAATAAAATGCTTGCAACTAAACTCGCCCCGTAGCTCTAGGGCCTCACTATCCCACGACCAGCACGACACTCCACGACTGTAAATCCGGATAAATTCAACCTGGCTTTACATAATTTTGCTTTCGTTTTCGCAATGCAATCCGGTAGATTTTCATAAATTGAGCATTATTTTATTTACTGATTATTATAATTTGCACTAGGCCTTTGAGGCATTAGAAGTAAATCACTGCATAAAAGGCCCATTAGTAAATATTGTAATAGTTTGTGATGCTTTTATAGTGCTTTATTAATTAACTATTAGTGTTATGAAAGCAGTGTTTGTTGGAAAGGAATGTATGGAATTCAGAACTTTCATACTTGCAACAGTTTTTCTTTCGCCACTGAAAACCATAAGTTTTCGTTTAGATAACTTTTACATTCAATAAAATCCCTTTTACTAAATTCAATTTCTGAATACCATTGTTCATAATATGCAAGCATCTATATCTCATGCAATGTTTATTTACAGAGAATGAGATCAGAGACCTTCATGTACGAATACAATCTTCTTCGTCCAGTCTTGCGTCGATTCAATATGGCCGTTTAGACGTTTTGGTCCTCCTCATCCTTGCTGCGCTTCTCTTCACTTAAATCAACACTCCTATTGAAACTGGCTTGAAACTTCTAACATCTACATCTAATTAACCACCACCAAGAGATGAAATAATATTTTTTGTAAATCGTGATCTCACTCCACTCTCTCTGTGGCAATTTTGAAAATTTTGCAAGTTTATTCATAAATTTAATAGCTCTGATTTGAATGTTCTTAAGTCACTATTTGGAAATTACACCAAAATATAGACGTCAGCATGTAATGTAGGTAGTGAATTAAGGTTCAAAATCTCTAAACATTAAAAGAGGTTCCGATGCGAATTTAGATTTAAAGTCTTGCTTTAACTTCTTTAACTGGTGTACAAGTTTTCAACTTATTGAATGTCTCGACTAACAACACGCAACATTGACATTGAATGGTATTGAAAATATCATAAGAAGTGTCAGAAGAGAACGATCTTCTAAATAATGTAGCGTTGTAAATAATTTTTGTTTTACTTTTACAGTTTGATATAAGGTAAACATTGATTGGTTGCGTACGTTTTGCGTTCTTTGCAAGGCGAATGATTAATTACTTTGCTTCGTTCTACTAAGCAGGAAATACCATTCTTGTAGAAAATCTTACATTAAGAACATTAATTATGTTTACGTCTGGATACTTTCGACGGGCGGAATGATAGAAATGTGCATTTATCGTCGCGCTCGACAGGGCGTTTTTTCGTACGATTGTAACCAAGGACGAACACACGAAGAGAGAAGATACCAAGAAAATATGAATAAAATAGTGCCATACCTATAATGTAAACTTTAAGCAATGTGAGTGTTTAATGTTTATTAATTCTAAATAAGTAAAATTACTTTATCGTGTAAGAAGAAAGTAATGCAACATAAACATACTGGAAGATATGTTTGCGTTTGACGAGAATCGCATTTTGTTAAAACACCATGACAAAATGATACACAAGTGATCTACAAAGATGACATTGTTGTCGAGGTGGTGCGGGAATAGATTACGCTTATTTGGTTACGCTGAGGGTGGAAGCGGATTGAAGCTGATGAAATGGTGCATACATACCTAAACACACACTGCAATTGGTGTTTTAACAAACTGTAGTATTTTAGTACGAATTATAACATATTGTCCAATCTTTCCGTAAAAGGGTCCAAAAAACAAACAAAAGTTAAAGAGAAATTACGTACGCTCCGTTTCCGGCTCGGCAGTGTGAAAACATACTCGATTTGAGCAACACCATTGCTTTTAATGTTGGATTATTTATTGCCCGAACTCATTTTTTTGCTATTTATGGGACAATTTAATTGGTATAAGCATAAAAAGTATTTCGCCAGTGTGGAAACTTCATCATCTGGATAAGATCGATTTGGACTCTGTTCACATGCTTATTTGTTCCCGTCTATTCATACACATCTAATGCGAATAGAATTAGTTCTGAAAGCGGTTTTCCTCCATTTGCATGAGAATATGGCCTTCATCAACGAAATATTCATTTGTTTCCTCACGCACGACTTGTCCTAGAGACGTGCAATGCGTCATAACTTTTCGCAAAAACCAGCTCAAGCTTGGTATTGTTTTCGCAACGCCTGAGGCGTTCTTCGAAACCTCTTCGAAACAAAATACAAACGATTCATACCATATAAATTAATATTTATAAAATTATACATAGTGTAACAAGATTCCCCTCGATGTATAACTTGATGCAACATATACGTAAGACACGTAAATGAATTATATCTCACCGTTACCAGAAGTTAAACAAATTATTATTACACGACTTTTCCTATGGAAGGCGACACACACCTTACAAATACTTGCATTAATATATATAAATTATGTAACGTAACGCTATTCCTAAGTGTACATATTAAATATTAATGATAAAACAGCAAATGATGAAGAGAACTAAAGCTAAATATTTAAAGCACGCAACAGAAGCATAAACAAAATAACGACAGCGACGCCACAGAGGATAAGGGCATAACTTAACATTATTTAGTGTATAGGACGCTTCGATAACAATGTTTCGTACACAGTATTATCACGCATAATGTAAATAAATGTGTAAATGAAGATCATATTTTAACAATTAATACAACAAGCAATCTATAATCTATCACTTTGTTAAGTTTCTAGTCGTGTTCCGCTTAATTTCTCACACATGGATGGTATATTTGTCCTGCATAAGATACCAACTACTTATATGTCATCAGCAGCAGACGCGTATTGATCGATTTTGTAGTAAAATTGGTTCAACTAGATTGTGTCGTGATGGTGTTTGACAATTTGCATTCTCCTAATTGTTACATTAAGTGCATTTCTTATCGATTCCCATAACTATAAACATGCAGCTTATAAGTGTCGTGATATTAATCTAATAATCATTTTCACTGTATCGCCCACGTCAAAGAACAAAGTGCGCTAAAAGTTCACTTTTTATTAGCTGCGCAATGCTAATGTGAAAGATGCGTAAGTTACTCTACGCTAATGGTATATACTCATCGCCAAAACAAGATCATCGGGAAATGCGAAGGAAAAGTAAAAGCATCTGGGCTATTTTATATAATTATGATGAATGTTGAGGCTGTAGCATTTAAACACTCAGCGCATATTACAATGTGTTGCTTGTAATTGATATTCTTATTGTGTGAATAATACTTGACAAAACCATGATATGGAATTGTAAAATTGATTCAGATACAAGTGCTAGGGATGCTGTACGAAGCTGAAACTAAACTCAGTAGATCTTGCGAGTAGATAATGCAGAGATGTGAACAAAACGTGAAAAGAACTGGGTACTTGAACTGACAGAATAAATATATTATACATAAAATTATATTGAATATGTTTATTACGTGATTATAATAAATATAGTTCATATTACCTTCATCTACTTTCTTTTTATTATAAATATAGGTCCTAATTCACCCCAAAAACTACGTTACTAGGCCAGTTTACTCATATTTGATTCAAAACTTAGTCAAAACGTGATTTCATTGTATGCAACCCATGAGTCACATCCACGCAGTATACAACAAGCCATAGCGAGGATAACGAGCGAAAGGAGATACCAACCCTAAACATCACGGCGAACGTGTAAATATCCCTGTTCCCTTATTAAGGACAGGGTAAGTTAATCGTGCGTTAATATTAGAAAGCGAATAATCCCTTGATTGAAATCCTTAAAAACAATGAGGTGGAAAAGTTAAAGTCATTACCACTATATCTCCTCCTTAAAAATATCCTGGAATTTCTTTGTTCCTTCTTTACGCAACGACCCTGTGCGTGGGTGATTCATCTCTTTAGGAAACTGCAGGAACTGTGTCGGCACCCACATTTCCACATTGTCTACATTTGACGGAAGCAAAACTGTGTACAGGTATGTCAATATTTTCTGGAACATTGGAAAGTGTTGAGAGATTAAGTTCCCTCTGTTAGTTGTTGGTGTGTGGTATTTTCGAGGGCTCAAGTGAAGGGCGAGAGCGACATATGTAGCGAATAATTAGCAACCGGGCCTTCGTCTTCTCCGCTTTCTAGATGTAAGGGGGCAGCGCAGTGCGTCTTTGAGTTTGATATGACGTTGGAAGATCCATTTTTCGTTGTTAAAGAGTAAGCATAATCAGGTGCAAAGTGTGAGATCGTTGTTTTAGACGTGTTGCAGTGTACATTACCTCTGCAAGAATGCTGTATGCACTGGACCTGTTTTGCAACCTATCTCAGATGTATTCCTTCAACACCCAAAACGCCTTTGTTATCAATTATTACTGCTTGTTTTTAGTTGTTGGTTATGTTTTTCTATAGTGATACTGCATGTTTTGCACAAAGAATGGATAATTACCACATTATTGGTTGGTTTATATAATTTATCCTCCTTCTATTCATGGTCATACAGTGTTAATTTGTGTGATGTTTCAGTGAAGTTTTTAAAGCTCTAAACAAAACCCGTGGATTATATCTAAGATGGATTGAACTACAAGAGGACAATATTTGTATCACTAAGGATGAATTGGAGTGGACAAATACTGAGTTGAAGAATTCACTAAGAAGTATAGAATGGGATCTAGAAGATCTGGAAGACACTATAGATATAGTAGAGAAGAACCCATCAAAATTTAAGTTAGATAACAAGGAGTTAACCACTAGAAAGTATTTTATTGATTCAACCAGAGAAGAGGTGAAGTCTATGAAAGATAAAATCAACATGAACAGGAACAGAGATAGAGACAGGACAGCTAGTCAGGTGAAATATGATTTTATACAGATATCCTGAATTCAACAACACCAATTTTGTAGCCTTTGTTGGAACCAAGTCCTGTGAGGGTATTAAATGCAAGCAGCCATGGCACCACAAAATATTCAAAATTGGAGAATGAGCTGGACAGTCCTCAAAGATTTTTACATGATACTTTGGCACAGCAACAATACATGACAAGGAATCAGGATGAACAATTAGAAGCAATTAGTGACACTTTGGGTTCTCTGAAAACAGTTTCAAGGCATATTTCTGTAGAGATTGATGAGCAAGCTGGGTAAGATGTACATTTGTAAGAAATAACAGAATATAGTCTATGTAATATATTTTGTTTCTAGAATGTTAGATGAATTTGGAACAGAAATGGAAACAACTGAAGGCAAATTAGATGCAACAATGAAAAAAGTAGCCAAAATTCTTCATATGTCAAATGGTATGTGCGAAGTACACTTAAATTTAGATGTAGATTGCCGTTGTTCTGTACTAATGGTTTCTTGGTAATTTTAGATCGAAGACAATGGATGGCTATATTTACTTTATCAATTCTTCTTGTGATTGTGATACTTCTATTTATTTATCTGTGATTTAATTTAGTTAACACTGATATTGAATTATTGCATTTGCATTGAGTGGGTTTATCATACATGGGGATTTAAGAATCAGAACAGTACAAACTCAATACATTTCTTTCAAGAGAGAATTATAGTAAACTTGTTTGTAATCTAGCATATAACTACAGTATACTAAAATTATTGGTACGTTTTAACGAATATGAGTAACGCAAATTGGCACCTTGGATTGGAGTTGATTGATACTTGTATTCAATATTTACTTATATTTATCTTAGCGCATAGATTTAATTAATTTATGTCTTTGAGGAACTAATAGTATAATGTAGTCGCTACCAAATCCTCCTACATGTAGTCTTATACAAACTTTGAATAGTGCCAGAACGCCCAACTAATTTAAAGGCTATCAGTTTTTGATCATCTACATCTAAGGCTATAATTAAGATTCAAGTAATATTTACTAGAAATAACTATATTACATGTGATCACTATGAAAGTATTAATTTGAGATGGGATCAATTGTGTTTTCGATGTGACATTGAGTAGTTTTTGATCAAAAACTGTTCGCTTTTATAAACCACCAAATGCAGAGAAAAATACTGATATCAACTTATTCTAGTACTGAGAATGGTTTTCACGAATAAATTCATTATGCTACAATGTTTAGCCAAGTTAATAAAATTGTACATACTACTTGCAACACGTGCAAAGACAAAAGAAACGTTATTGCAATGATGACTTGTTAATTTATTCTCGAATCCCCTTTATTTTTGATTTTTTATGTTCTATTTCTTGGTTGTTTATGTTATTTGTATAATAAAGATAACTGGTGAGTAGAAAGGCGTACTTCTTCCGCTCTGAGAGGTCGGTAATTCATTTGGTAAATGCAACTGAACAAACATCAAAAAATTCAAGTAATTTTTATTTCTTGGCAGATTTTTATGCCTTTAGCACTCCCGACACATGTGCAGCATTCAGCAGCACACAGTTTGTTGACCTTATAGATCTTAGAAATAGTGTGCATAAGTGGAGCTCTCTCTTTTGCCGTCGAACCGCGTATAGCACTTTGCAATTCGAGACGTTTGGCATCGTAAGTTACCACGCTTAAAGCTCTGCTGTGACATTGTTAATGATTATAAAGAAAATTTGTGCATTTATTCTATGCCATAATCAATTTGTTTAAACAATGCAAAATGTATGTATGTTGTATGTTTATTCTGTGTCATTCTTAATTGTTTAAACAAAAGGAAAATGTGTTCTTCGCTCATTCGGACCAGCAATCACAATAAAAAAGTTCTTTTCAGAACTACCACATTAATTGAATAAGACACAATTTTGCATCCATCTCATTTCGGTGTGTAATTTTCTTCTGTTCTAATTTTTTTCATATAAATAACAAATAACTTTTTTATATTTGTTTTACTAAATGTTAAAAATAAATAGTATTAATATTTACTACCATCCAACTGATGGCTTGGTCTATTGGTATGCAGCTCTGGCTTACAACTTAGAAGTCCTGGGTTCAAGTCTCAACTCCAGGCAAGTAGTTTTTCCAAAAAATCGAATAATTGAAAGTTCTATAAGATCAATAGAAGTTAGGAATTCAAATAAATAAACAAGCTGGGTTGCCAACACTTAAAAAGAACTTAGAAAAATTCTCGTATAGTAAGTCAGTACTATATGGGGCATGGGAAATTCTTAATAAAATACAAGTCCCAAAAAAGAAAGAATAGGATACGCAAATAAAAAAGAACCAGGTTGGTACAGGAACACAGGAACTTCGAAAAAAGGGGGAAACTTGAATTTTAATTTTTGTGCGCACGTGTTGTTACAGACAGCCCAAAAGAATATCTAGCTGTATTGTTGACTATTCTTCCATTCTAAATTATAATTGGCAGAATAATTTTCTGGAAAATTTTTAGAGTAGTTTATTTTCAAATTAAAAGATGGGGGTAAGAGTCCTTCTTTTCCGTGTTGGAATCTTGGAGGGTTTATAAGTAATAATCCTGGAGGATTTGGGTGGGCCGGTAGCGATGGGTCTTCGCCGGCAGAGCCGGCGAAGACCCATCATCAACGGCTCCGCCGGCTTCGCCGGCGGAGCCGTTAATGAGATCGCGCTTCGCGCGATCTCTAAGACAGCTGTCTTACAAAAATCAAAATTGCGGCCTCCCCTTCTTCCTGGGGAGGCTCCTTTTCGGTACCCTGTTATTTTATTATTTCTATTTTTTACCCTCTTCTATTGTATTTCGGATTTCTCATGCCCCGTATAGTATATCTATCTATTGGACGATTTACTATACGAGAATTTTTCTAAGTTCTTTTTAACTGTAGGCAACCCAGATTGTTTATTTATTTGAATTCCTAACTCCTATTGATCTTATGGAACTAACTTCCCATAAGCCCAATGTAAGTTGGAATTATTTGATTTTTTGGGAAAATTCGCTCCCAGGAGCCGAGGCTCGAACCCTAAACCTCTCGGTTGCGATGCATACCGCCACACCACTGAGCCAAGCCACTGACTACGCACAGGGGAGTATAAGATATATTTATTATTATATATTACGCACTAACATAGGACTATTTTATTAAATTATGCTAAAATGGAAAATAAAAATAAATATAATAAAAACAAAGCTATTTCTTATTTTCTTATTCCAATATTGTAGTTCTGAAAAGAACTGTTATTTTCATCGGCGATCTACATGTGTGAAGAACATGTTACAATAAAATCGAATGGGATCAGTCATTACTGAAAATAAATAACACACAAATTTAGAGTATTTTTATGTATCACAAAAATCATCGTAGACTTGTTTAGAAAATAAGGTGCAAAGCATAGCGAAAAAGAAATAAGTTGCAGTCACAATCCAAGAGCAAACACCTCTGCATTACTGTGTTCTGAACATCCTTACAACAAACAAATGTATAATAAATAATGACCACTAGTCATAAGAATTTTACGCTAGATGATTCCTTATTGCAGAGAATGTTGATTAATTCGTAATTCATCCCTAACGCTAAAAAACTTCAACAAACATTAAAAGAAACTATTGTTTAATACGCGCAAAGAAAATGTGGCGACAGAACTGAATTATCACACAACCATTTAACCAATTTACTTCAATAGTTATTTGAGCACAAGAAATGAGCGTGCATCCCCCGACGGCCGTAGCATAACTGGAAAGCGCAGTGGAAACATACCGCAAAGGTTGCGCCGAATGTAAACAACAACAAACGAGGCATTTCGCTTAATATCTGCTATACCAGACCTGCCTCACGGCTCATAATTTACCAAGTTGCCTAATATATATCCTTTTTCGCGCTTCTACCATTTGGTTTAGTGTTATTTTACACTGTTCACACTCCGGCCCCTCCGTCCCATTTACGACTGCCCTGGTGACCCTGATTCTTGTGAACGATGACTAACCTCAACAAATTCTAAATTTCTGAACCTAGCCAACCGCAAAAATCTTTCATGAGCCCCAAAACTTAACCTAAGCGACTAACCTATCCCATAAGCGTTTGCGCAGCCTGCAATACGCCAAAGTCTCTCTCAAGAGCACCAAAACGTAACTTGACTGACCTGACCGCTAATCTTCAGAAGAGACAGATTACAGCACGATAATTACTAAAATGACAACAAACAATAAAAGGACAGTTTACGTTGGAGGATTAGCTGAAGAAGTTGATGAGAAAATATTAAACGCAGCCTTTATTCCATTCGGTGATATAGTGGACGTCCAAATACCTCTTGATTATGAATCAGAAAAACACAGAGGATTTGCATTTATTGAATTTGAGAATGCTGAAGATGCTGCAGCTGCAATTGATAATATGGTTAGTATTCATCAATGTACATTTACTTCAACTTAAAACATGTTTAATTGTTTAGAATGACTCTGAGTTGTTTGGCAGAACAATAAGGGTTAATTTGGCAAAACCACAACGGATTAAAGAAGGTTCAACCAGACCAGTATGGTCTGAAGATATTTGGCTACAGGAACATGCTGGAGAAACAATTAATAAAACAATGTCAAATGATGTCTCAGATGGAGGTTCCGATTTGCAACAAAGTAATACTGATGAAGCATCTGAACCTGAAAAAGAAAAGGAAAAATCCAAGAAGAAAGTAAATCCACAAGTATACTTTGATATTAGAATTGGAAGGCAAGAAGTGGGCAGAATTACAATGATGTTAAGAGCTGATGTTGTTCCAAGAACTGCAAAGAATTTCAAATGCTTATGCACACATGAGAAAGGATATGGATTCCAAGGAAGTTTGTTCCATAGAATTATTCCAGATTTTGTAAGTAAAAGCAGGTGTATTATTTAGATCAAGTATGATATGTGTTTTTTTTCTTAGATGTGTCAAGGAGGAGATTTTACAAACCATAATGGCACTGGAGGAAAGTCAATTTATGGACGCAAATTTGCTGATGAGAACTTTGAACTGAAGCACACAGGTCCTGGTACTCTATCTATGGCAAACTCAGGACCTAATTCAAATGGATCCCAGTTTTTTATTTGTACTGCAAAAACTGATTGGTTGGATCACAAACACGTTGTGTTTGGGCATGTCATAAGTGGAATGGACGTTGTAAGACGGATGGAACGATGTGGAAGCAAATCAGGAACACTTTCGGAAAAAGTTATTATATCTGCATGTGGAGAAATACAATAAATGTTTATGCCATTGAAAAAAAGTACCATTGGCGAGATCGCATTTATTTTCAGGTGTGATGTGAGTTGCCTATGTTGCCCAATAAGCTTCTCCTCGTTTCTGAATTTTAAAGAGCTTTTAGTATGATATTACCCAATCGAAAATACTATAAGCACACCATATAAAATTCTTAAATATTTAATGAATTACAGTTATACATTTTAAAATGATTAAGCGTTCCACCAACCTGACTTAATAAGATGGTTGTTTCAAGTGATTCTCTTAAGTCTGCATCATTGAATTATGTTATTGTAGTGTGAACTCTCTTTTCTTTGCTTCATTTCTCCTGAATCACAAGGACTATCCTCAGCCGATATTGAATTACGAAGATCACTCGTAGCAACAAACTTTCCATCGCCACGAATATTGTGCTTCTAGAGAGTTTTCAGGTTTTCGATTATTGGTAATTCTTGGTCTGGAATTCCATCACATCACCTGAATATTTTTCATTCCTTATTCGCTTGCCTTTTGTCACAATTTTATGAATAATGCATTCTCTTCACATTTAATACCCGAATGCAAAAGGAAAATATCCATACGCGTCCATTTGTGCA